>JACEGR010000421.1:67500-269054 GCA_014170235.1 Listronotus bonariensis
TACTTTTAGAAGACGCAGAAAATTCACTTTTCGACTAGACTAAAAAATACCTAGCTTTGTAAAACTTTTTTACCTTTTCCATGTACTTATACCAATTTATTCCATTTAGAAATTTGGTAAAAACATATGCTTTATGTGACGGATAATACCTGTCTTGCCACATTTACTTAAATGACTTTTTAATTATTTGTAAATTTATATAGAAATGACAAATGACTAACTATAACGCAAACATACCATTAAAGGAAATAAGTGATTGCTTATTGAACTACGAATATTTACCCTATTTCTCACAACTAACATAGTTTTTACCATAACATTAAAAACATTATTGTATGTTCTTTGGTAAAAAATAGTTAAAAAATAAAACACAAATTTTAGGTAAATGTTGTTTTAATAAAATGCTTAAACGATTGCATCCTTTTTTTTAACAAAGAGTTTTTTTACGTAGTACACTCTGGACGGATAAAAATGTTATTGTATTATTTTTCCATTTTATCCAAAATCAGTAAACAGATTTTTAGCTCTACCCGGCATATGTGTATCTTTACATAAAGGCTCTAAAAGATTTATCTTTCAAAAACTTAAATTCACTACGTAAGAACTTAGAGGCAATTTCTAAAAAATAAAAACATTTTATAAAAATAAAGAGATAACATACCGTTTACCCAAATTGTTTACTATCACGAAACCTTTTTGTTTTTAAATGCAAAACGCTCTTCACGTAGACATGAGATACAGTGTATTATAATATTCCAGAAACTAACTACAAAGTGCAAGTACGTGTTTGTAATATTTGGGCTAAGTAAACTTTACCTAGAATTTCATACAAACAGTAAAAAAATTATTAGTAAGACGTTAGTTTTAAAAATAAGAAATATACCAGATTATAAAGAGTTGTTAAAAAACGGACCGGTGAATTATCTCAGCAAAGTTTAAATATCAATAAATAAAATTAAGGCAAAAGAACACATAAAGAATAAAAAAAACATTTTTAAGGTCACCCCTTTGTTTTTTTTAATAAACAAGAGAGCATGTGATTTGTCTTTTAAAATTTGTTAAAAAGGCACGATATTGGTTTTTTTTATTATCATGGAGACGCCATAACCATAAAAGTTTGAAAATGTTAAAACAATTTAAAAGTGACAATTATACACTTTTTCGTTAAGTGTACATACATATGTGCAATAATAAAAAAAATTAAACCGACTTCATAAGGATAAAGAAAACTCCCTAAAAATTTAAAAATACTAAATAAAGAATTTATAAAAAATAAAGTCGGGTAATAAGATATGGTATTAAAGTATAAACATATATACCACACTTTAAAAATATAAAAAATAAAATATTTATTATTTTGATTTCTTTAGTACGTTTTATTTACTTAAAAAATATATATTTATTAAACTCTTTTTAGTTTTTTATTATTAACATTTAATTGATGACCATCTACTAAAAACAGTACTAGTACCTTTTTCTTTTACGTAAACTCTTTGCACAAAACGGCACAAACTAACCAGAACTAATCAGTATAAGTTGGGTATAAACAGAAACATCTAACCCACAAAAATAAAATACACGCAATTACAGAATAAAAAAATAAAATAAAAATATGAACTATTAGTTAAATGACAAAGACATGACAAATAAAAATATTTTTACATGATATTTACTACCTTGATTATTAAAACATATAGCATGGATACTATGGATAGCCTATTATATCTACTAGAGGCAGCTTTGCTTGAGAAATAAGTTTAATACCATTGATTTCGCCATCCTGACTGGATTTTCTTAAGGGACCACCGCGGATGTACACTCTTTCGAATAAAGAAATATTTTTTAAGTTGGTCCACAATTGACAGAGTTATTGGTGTACATACATAAAAAAACATAGGTGTTGAACATATTATTATACTCTTCTCCTTCTTTTGAAGTCGGTTAAAAAAGCTTTTATAAACATAGGTCTAGAACTGCACTGTATTCAAGATACAGAGTATTTAAAGTTTTTAAAAACCTTTTTTTAATGTATTAAATATTCTTTTACGATTTTATTACCATTTACATATTTAACATTTGGCAGTACCTAATATTATTCACGGTAAGAGAATTATTTACCTTGCCTATATAAATTTTACTTGTCCAATGGCGCTTAAGGATACATTCCAGAATAAGTTAAGGTAACTTTTTTCTCTAGAAAACAAAGATAGATACGATTATTTTACAATTTAGTTTTTTAAATAATTTATTTAAATTCGAAATTCTTAGTAATAAAGGCAATTTCACGAACAAACACCTCAGTTCATAAGATTTATTGAAGCATGAGTAACATGCCAAATAGAATGTCGGTTACTTGCAAACTGTTCATTTTACAATTAAATGGTTTTCCATACGATGCGAGTAAATAAACACTTTACATCAGAACTGAGACACACCTCATTAGTGAAATGAACTGTTTAACATTTTTGTTTTTAAAAGTATTGTGTTGATGTAAGTGAGGCCTTTTTTTGTTTTTTTGCTTTTGAACTTTTTATTTAAGGTTGGAATGGAATAGGTACTACTTTTGCCTATTTATCTAAAAGTTTTTGTCAATTGACACCGGCATCAATATGGAAACTCAAAACCCGCCAAGCCTGGACCTCATGTTAATGGAACATTAATTTTAAACGTCTAAAAGTGTACAAGTAAGTTTTTTTAATTTAGGGAAAATTATTAATAATTAAAAAAAACCTATTTTTATATTGAAAATAAAAACAAAAGGTTTTATATGCATTAAATTAATTTTTGGCCCACAGAAAAAATATAGGTTATAAAGGATTTACGTTAAATTTTTTTCTTACAAAAATGGTACACACAAGCATTTTCCTAAAATTTATATACAATTATTTATTTTTAATAAAATCTAATCTCATTCCTTTACTAATTTAGTGTATGGTTTTAGCGTAAATAAACATCTAATTACAAATCACCTTATAAATACAAAACAGAAGAATATTATTATTAATATCTTTTACTTTTCTAATCTTTTAAAAATGTATTTAAGCTTTGCCAAAAAAAATTAACTGGAATTAAAGGAAGATATCCCTTAAATAATTATAAAAATATTGAACCTTATTGAACCATATGGGGCCACACAAAACGGTTTGTCTGCCAAGGGGACTGTGAAAACTGTCTGCCGAATGGGAAAATATCTTCGAATAGGTACCAAAATCACATAATATATAATATTCAGCTTTCTACAAAATGACAAAAGTTATGTTACAATTTATTAACTTTTGGTACCTTGTATAAGTCAAACTTTATAGTTTCACATTGCTTTTTCCTATATTGGGAGCATACAAACTCTCAGATTTTACAAAATGCCGCTGTTTAAATTAACTATTTATAAAATCTTTGTAAAGCCCTGCAAACTAAATTTTTAAAATACTTGGAGTATTTTTCTACATTATTATGCACTATTTTCATGTGTCCTTGATACCTAATATGTTTGACTTAAAGAGACAACTTAAAATCCGAATTATCAATTTTTACCTCACAGTATAAAAATTCAGTTAGGAATAGAGCAAAATAATATTACTTATTATTGGCAACTTTTTAGGACCTGTAATAAAGGTTCAGTTAAATGGAAAGAGATGGTTAATATGTATTTTAAGCCATAGGTACTAAAGAGTTTTTTTAACGAAAAGGTTAGATATGAGACCCTAACTAAATGTACAATGAGACTATTTAAAGTACTTCCCTTCTCCTTTATCTTTTAAATGGGTAAATTTTGGGTAAAAGGTGTCGTTTAAACTACTTAAAAATAATTTCTGTCACGTGACTTAGTACCTAAAGGACAGCAGCAATTTTTTTTTTTCAAATGGGTCATATAGCACCTAGTTTTAAAGGTTCTTTTGATTTCCTACGCAACGATACTTTGTTTTTAAAAATCAACTAGTCGTTCCAGACTTAAAACCGTTTGAAATTTGACATAAATAGTGTAAAATTATTGCGGTTTTAATGGCATTGGCTTGTAAGTCTGAAACAGCTGGGCCAATTTTAAAAAACAAAATGGCGTTAAGTAGAGAATTAGAGTCATTTTAATGATAAAAAGTAGTTCAAGTGACACCGTTTTACCCAAATTTTATTCGACTTTGATATCTTATTCGACTTTAATATCTTGTTCATTTCAGAAGTTATAAAAGAAAGAAGATTTAAAAATTGCACTTTATTTACAAATTGAAGCTAAACTACAAACACTTGACTTTGATTCTAAAACAAATGGGCCAGTTTTTAAAAACGGCGATGAATCAAAGAGCTTTTAAAAAAAATGCTGCCTGATCCCCTTTTACATTTGAAATAAAGAAATTGCTAGTGCCCCTTGACACTAGACCACGTAACCGGAATTATTTTTATTCTAAAAAGTACTCCAAGTGACACTTGTTATCTCAAATTTTACTTGATCTTAATATCTTGTTCCATATAAAAAATAATGTGGATAGAAAAAAATTTAATATCCTCACTGTATATCAAATGATATTGAACTAACAATAATTACTGGCATTTGCCATTTTCTGATAAATGAAGGTACTTGATTTTTGCATAAAAACACTTTACTAAAGTTTTTAAATTAATTAATAAAATTTATTTGAATTTGCGGTTTAACCTTTAAAAAAACTTACATTTTATTTGGGAGTGGAGGGAGCAATGGCGAAGTTAAGCGGGGCCAGCGGTGTCCTGGGTTTCCCTTAAAATATCGTTTGTGGGGGTAGGGCCAAATAATTAATGTATTTTGCAAATTCCCACATTTCTTTTTCTAAGTTTTTTTTTGGCAAATACCATTTTATATATTTATAATACCTTTTATTTATATGATTATAAAATAGTTATATTTTTTATAACAGACTAAGATAAAGTTAAAAGTGCGTTTATTTAAATTAAATGCTTTACTTAAATACGCATTATTAAATGTACGTAAATACCATTTATTTTTGTGGTTTGTAATTGAATTTTTATATAACTAAAAAGAATATTAATAAGCAGAAATAAAAAAATTAATACATATACCTGCGAACAGAAATTTCTCCAAACGTTTAAAAAAATAATTTAATTTCTAATGGCAAAAAGTTAAGTTTGAAACGTCGCATAAATATAAAGTGTAAAATGTCGTTGGATTAGGAATTAAAATGCGAGTTTATTAAGGTAAAAACCAAATATTTCGCCTATTAAAAAAAAAAGAAAGTTAATGATAAGATCTCTAAGACGAAACGTCAGATCCTAAATTTAACGGCGTCATTTTGTAGAACGAAAAAAGTGGCAATAACAATGTGTCACTTATTTAAAAATATCTGTTAAAAAAAACTGTTTTGCAAAAACTACTTTTTTTTCGTATAATTTAGAAACAGTTGTACGTTTTTAAATATTTAGAACAAAATATTGTTACGCATAAAATTGCGCAACTATATAACTAATATAACCCATCCTGTACCTCTTACCGTTTCCGAGATCCTAATGGTGGCCCTTGAATTTCTAACAGCCTGGACTGCCATCATACGGAAAAACACCTTATGTGTTTTTCCATAAGACGGCAGTGTATTTAATAAATTATAGATCACTAACCTAAACAAGTTAAATTAATTTACAGGGTAATCAATTTTAAGTTGGCACTATTGCTAACTTCTTAATGATATATAAGAGATAAGTCGGTTAAATTAGTAAAATTGTAGTATTCCGCATATTAAGGTGCTGCTAACAAAACAACAACTGAACATGGGGTTTTCGATTTTTGCAAAAAAAAATCCTTTTTTAAATGGAACACCCTGTATATTATCTTGGAAAGATCTATTAAAAAGCATTAAGAAAAGTCCTTTTGTGTTATTATATCCAATTTTTAATAGTTTCGGAAATATGGCCTTCCTCGGAAATTTGATAGTAAACTGGCATTTTTAAAATAGAACACCCTGTATATCGCTTTATAATTAAAAATATATTTTAAAGAGCTTTAAAAATATCATATTTTAATATGTTTATTTCTTATAGTTTTGGAAATATGACCATTATAATGACTATATTTTATCTTCGACAAGAAGATGTAGTCTCAGATTTGGATAGCCATATTTTAAATAATATAAGAGATAGACATATTAAATGTGGTATTTTTTAAGCTGTTTAAAATATCTATTTAATGGTAATGAAATATACGGAATGTTTATTTAAAAATGCCAGTTTACTATTAAATTCTGAGAATAGCCATATTTACGAAACTATTAAAAATTGGATAAAAACATTGTGATTATTTATTGTGCACTTTGATAGATCTTTTGAATGATGATTTATTATACAGGGTGTTTTATTTAAAAATAAAAAAATTAAAAATTGCAATCAATCAAAAACCCGATGTACACTTGTTAGTAGCACGTCAATCAGCGGAAAAAATACTACAACTTTACTAATTTAGCCGACTTCCTATCTCCAATAATAAAGAAGTTGGCAATAGTGCTGACTTACAAATGATCACCCTGTTTAGTACATAATATACCCATTGTTAAAACAAACTAAACTTGACCCAAAATACAAATTGTCAGGTCCTACATTAACATCTTTTAGTTTCTAATAAAATCTAGTGCTAAACATATTGCGGCAAATGTCTAACTTGAAAAAGCGTAAATCTGACTGTCGGTGCATATCTTCACGCCATATGTCACCTTTGTACCGTTATTGAAATTCCTATTTGTGTTCAATAGTCCTTTTGGTATCGTATTTGTTAGGATTATTTTACATTGGCAGTTTTGCTTTTCCTATTTTAGAAAACTCTCAACGTAAAAATGTCTTTTGTCAAAGAAAATGCTATTACGAGTAGACATAATTTTAATAAAAATAATATTTTTAACTTTTTATAGATTAAGGACTTTAGGAAACTAAGATTTAGGTCTAAAATTGTAATTTTTTAGCTTTATAGTCCGGTCAAATTTGACATTTAAAGTTACTAAATCTCCCATCTAACTGAAAATGAATGAAATTGTTAAAAACATAATTAAAAATAAGAGATTAAAACTCCCCATTATTCTGACCGGTAAAAAAATTAACTTGAGGTCAAAGGTAAAAAGTTTTTCGCAAATTTCACAAAAACGGTAACATTTATTGCAAAATTACCTTAAACAAAATTTCAGGACCTTGGTTTACTAAAGGCAGATGTCACAAAAGTTAATTTTTACTCCATCCATCTCCACCCGACCTAAACTTTTTAAAAACTCCCCTGTCTAGCGCCTATTACTCCTCTGTCTGGCGCCTATTTTTTCATGGCGCCCTAGGGTGTAGCCTAGTCAGCCTAATGGATAATACGGCACTGGTTACAACAACGACAAAATCTTCACTTGTCAATGTCTCGAAGTTTACAGTACAAAAGTCGAATCTATACTAATACTTCGAAGGCTTTCTGTCGCCCTTTTATAGTAATAGGGAAGGGTGAAAAATGATATTGAAATTTGGAGAAATATCTACAAAAAGGTGTATTTTTTTCTTTCTGAGATATAACGAGGCAAATAGGTGCAAACGTCGAAATATGTACACGTTTTCACGCCACCTCAAAGGTAGTGTACTTAGACTTCCCTTTATTTTTAATACTAAATAAGATAATAGTTATTTATTAGATAAGTGAGTTATATTACATATAAGTCACGCAAGAAAAGTTTAACTCTCGAGCCCGAAGGGCGAGAGAGGTAATTTTCTTAAGTGACTTATATGTAATAACTCACGTGTCTAATACAAAATTTTATCCAACACTTTCGTATAAATCGTTTTTAATATCGAAAATAATTTGAAAACGTCATCCATTATTTGTTACTTGTCATTGTCAACACCAGCAACAAAATTTTGTATTGTCTATAATTCACTAGTGAGCTAAAGGGTACTTTAGCTCACTAGTGACTTATAGTACACTTTATATCCTCAAAATCTGATCAATTATGTAGATATTATATGTAAGTGTTGAATAAAAATATTAAATTTGGGGGTTTTCAATAAAAAAAGATTGTTGGTCATTTTCTCAATTTCATCTTTTTTAACTTAGTTAAATGGATTCTGTTAAACAAAACTTTTATAATTAATTAAATGAGGCGCATCTCAATCCTTATAGCGACGAACGTTTATATTGTTTTTAAACCCAATTTATGTTTTTGTATTTAGTGTCTATTTAATCTTAATAATTGTATCGTAACGTTCTTTATACAATAGTGACTATTTTACAATAAAATACCATGGCATATTGGAAATTAATGTGATATTTAAAAGCTTGATAAAGATCCAAGTACTGGATCGAAAGGTCGCTGAACGGATTAAAACTTCGTTTTTAGTGTTGTCCTTATTCCTGCTACACTTTTTAACACGCTTTTATTAACTTGGGTTGTCACTATCTATCTATAAAACGGAATCTTTGAGCCTAATTTTTACCAACTTCCAGCTATTCGATTTCTTTGAAAATTTGGACACGTATTAAGGACCCATGACAATGCAATAATCTGCAAACAGTATCCCGTTATCCTGGTTTGGATCGCCAGGAAAAAAAAATCCATTATATTATAAAAACAACACCTGTGTTGCCATCTTTTGGCAACAACCAAAACTTTTCTCAGGTTTAGTTACTCTTGACAAAATGGCGAAGGAATTTTTTAGTGAATAAACTGGAGCATTTTTACATAGATACATACCTACATAAATGCATATCGAACTAAAAAATGAAAAATAAATAATAGTTTAAAAAAATAAAAAAACACGCTTTTATATGCAACCGAACTAAAAATTAGAAAATAATTTTTCAATAAAAAAATATTGTCACTTCATAGTAAAAAGCGTGGGGTGCATTTTACAATTTTTTCATAACTTTTCCCTCATAGATATTGGCAAATATAATAATTATAACATTTAATATATTAAGCACCCCACGCTTTTACTATGAAGTGACAATATTTTTTAAAATGAAAAATTATTTTCTAATTTTTAGTTCGGTTGCATATAAAAGCGTGTTTTTTAGTTTTTTTAAACTTATATTTTTTTAATTGTTGGTAACGGACGATAACTACCATGGATGTTAAAATTTTTCTTTATAGGTTAACAAATTAATGACACATCGTAAATTAAAGCAATAATTCATCAAGCAAGAATGTTAAGTTTACACATGTACACATTATTTTTTAATCGCTAAATGTCCTGCCCAAAAAAATATATATTTACCTATACCTTTACAAACAATGGTTCTTTTATAAGTCATTACTCTTTGTCTAACTATGTATGTCTTTTAAATATTTAGAGAATATGCATCTTTTATTTTTATTAAGTACAATAATTATTTTAAAGTCTTTTTCTTTATTATGCAGGGTTTTTGTCAAAGTTAAGTGATAAATATAAACGCTTTTAAAACATATGTGCATAGTACATTACTAAAAAATGTGCTTAAAGCTGTCATTAATAAAAAATACACCACTCAACCACAAAACCTTATTTTTTAATCATTATGTCTTCTATAATCCATTATTTGTTCGCTATTAATACTGTGTGTACCTGGTTTTTATTTTTAACTCAGTTTTTTTTATTTCAATTTTCACTTTGATCAGTGATACATCACTTGTAGTTATATTGCAGATGATTTTGAGTTTATTTTTAAATTTTAAGTGTTTGGTTTAACAGAAATAACACAAATAAATAAAAACAATGAAACATTTGACATATTGTTAACTTTAGTGACCTGGTAATGATAACAAAATGTAGCAGCAATAGCCGGCTAATATTTTTAATTTTTTAAATATTTCTTACTATTGGCCCTATTTATTTTTTTTATTTTTATAGGAGTTCTATGTGCGCTTAAAATAAATGACTTAACTTTGAAAATATTCTGTATATTGTAACTGAGTAAAAAAAAACCCATTTTCACATTACATCTTTAGATCTATATAACTTCTTTAAGTACAAATCAATATTTTACTTACCAATATAGTAAATATGATGCTCACAACGGTAATACCCAATATGGATGCCCAATAAGGTATACCAATCACAGTATTTAAAGCTACACATGGTGTAAAGACGGTTACACCTTGGTTTAGCAGCTGCCTAACGACGTAGGTTCCAGATGCCAAACACCGTACCAGTCTGGATTTAAACCTCATATCCAAATATTGATAAACTGAAGTTATTCCTAAACTATAGTAAACAGGAACGAAGACGAAACATACAATGGGATATGCGAGTACCATTCCGTAGAGTGTTTCCCACATGGCGCTACCTCTGTAAAAGAGTTCCGAAGGATAACCTGAAAAGGAAAAATATGATTAAAATGTCAGTCACATTCTAATAAAAATAAAATAAACACTTTTTTTTAATTAAACGACTTAAAAAAAAATAAATAGGGGAATCGAATATCAATATTCGACTCGAAACTCGAATCAAATAATTCGTAAACTCGAATTATTCAAAAGTTCCCGAATAATTCGGAAAAATTTCGAATAATTCCAGAAATTTCGAATAATTCGAATTTTTCGAATATTCGAATTTTTCGAATATTCAAAAAAATTTGTAAATAAAACTCCTCTATACATATATACTATGGTATATGTATAAAGTAAGCAAATGAATATACACACAGTATTTAAAACTTAAAAATTGACCAGGTTTTTTGTGCACTATACAGGGTGTAACAAAAATTTGTAAATAAAACAATGTTCTTTTCAAGAACAATATGTTTTTAATTAAATATTTTAAATAAATTAGAAGTATTCTAAAATTTTTTAATTCCTATTTACAGGATGTTTAGGTATATCCGG
Organism: Listronotus bonariensis; assembly: GCA_014170235.1. Classification (NCBI taxonomy): domain Eukaryota; kingdom Metazoa; phylum Arthropoda; class Insecta; order Coleoptera; family Curculionidae; genus Listronotus; species Listronotus bonariensis. Next base: position 78,294 of record JACEGR010000421.1, read on the forward strand.
CCAACAAAATTAAGGTTAAAATGTAAGGTATACATATACATATAAACTTTTTTGGGCTTTTTAAAAAATACCCTTAATACAATGTGTTTAAAATGTTGAAAATTATTGTATATCGCATATTCATCATACAGGGTATTTCATAAATCTGTTACTAAACTTGAAAAATAATATATCTTTTGCATTTTGTACAGGGTCTTTGAAAAATGTTATATATATATAAAATATAAAAAGGAGGATTTTATTTTATATATATTTATATTAAAATAAAAAATTGAGCAATTGTCTTTTTCGGATAATTAATTTTTAATCAAAAAGGATATTATGGGTCAGTAGAATATTTTGATGCCCGATGTTATGAAATCTCGATTGGATAAAATAAAGTATCCATTCATATCTTAATAATTAGTGAATAGTTCGCATTATTCGTAAATTATTCAAAAATTTTGGAACTATTCGAAAATTTTCAAATTATTCCGAATTTTTGAATTATTCGAAATTTTTTAAATTATTCGAAATTTTTTCGAATTATTCGTCGAATTTCGAATAATTCGAAAATTCGAATTTCGAATCGAATATTAATACTCGATTTGATTCGATCGATATTCGCACACCCCTATAAATAAAACTTACTAAAAAGTTAAAAATAAGATAAAAAAAGTTAGGTAATACCATATGGAATTAAGTATAAAAAGCTTTTGCTTACTTGGTTATTAACAATTAGTAATTTAGCGCATAGTATGTTTTTACCGAACTTCATTTTTTTATTTATTTTTTAGAGTCGGTTTAATTTTTTTAAGTGTAAATTATTTACTCCTTAAGTTATTACCATTGCAATAAAATCAATTTTCAAACACTTAAAAATACTACCAGTACCTCTTTCTAAGACTACATTTAAAAGCACAATAACGCGTAATTTAATTGGTTTGACTAACCAAAACTAACCATGACCACGACATGTCAATCAATCAAATTACACGTCCCATTACTTTTTTGTCTTTCTTTAATTTTGGTAAAAAGAGTAAATTTTGGTAAAGGATGTCATAGCAATTTGTAAACTGCCCTCGTACTATTATAATATTTGTTTAACGTTACACCAATGGATGGCGCTAGTACAGCTTTTTCGCACAAACAACGTACGGCAAAGAGACAACAATAGGTCTAGCACCTTTCTCCCTTGCGATCCTAATTTAGTTTAAACCGTAGCTTAACCAGAGACCAGTGGTAAAGGCAGGTTTTTAAAAAATATAGTTTTTTTTTACAATTATGTGTCCTAAAAGTCAGGACATTTAGGACATGGGTTTATGTAAACTTTTTTCTTAAAATTATCTAGGTATTAAATAAGCATCTTATTATAACACCCAGTCTAGCATACAGATTTTTTAAAATCCAGATAACTTAAAACTGGCTGCCTAAATCAACTTTTACCAAAAATACCCTTAATTAAATAAAATATATTTGTAAAATTTAACTCCATTTAAATATAAAGCTGCGTTCAGACTTCCAACAATTCGCCAAACATTCGTCCGAACTAATTAACTTTTTGCGCGCTCCTTTGACGCCAAACAACCGACAAGCTTTGAATCACCCGTGAATCATTTGCCAAGCCCTTGAATTGGCGTGAATTCCGTCCACGTCCGCGCTATGTTGAAACTCTGAACGCGGGTTAAGGATATTTAACAGGGGACTAAAATAATTTTGGCAGATGTCTTATTAAAAACTGCATATTTAAAATATTTTGTTCACTAAACTAATATTTTTTTACATGCCTAATAAAAAATAGGCTTGCCACTTGCTACATACAACTCCACTAAAAACATTATTTAATTTTATTAAAGTAATTTTAAATACGTTTGCAATTTTGTCGAAAAATAAAAAAATCATTTATACTATGGGTCACTAAAAGCTTAACACTACCTAAGAGTAAAAAAATATAAAAATGAGGAAATACCTTTTAATACAATCTAAACCTAATAAAGCTAACAATAACTCATAAAAATGCAAACAAAAATAAACTATTAAAATTCCAGTCAATTACTTAGAGTGCATCTAATGCAATTAATCGCGCGTGACCGGCAATGAAGAGAATGTTTATAATTGGAATTTTAGGTAACAAAATATTGAGCCAGACTTTGGTATTTGGTATTATTTGAGTTCTGGAAAAAATATATTTAGTAAGTTTTTTAAAGATTTTTAATTAAATTTTTTATTTACCCTGACAGGACTATGCCTAGCAGGTGGTGCCAGTGGTGTAAGGCACCAGGGAATCATGCTGCTAAGGCGAATATTTTTGACATGAAAATACCTATTTGAAAAAAATTCATGAACTAAAAGTATTTTAAAAATCCCTACTTTTATATTAAACCTATTTAATTTTTAAATCAAAAATTAGTAAAGTTAAACTCATAAAAAATTATTCAGGCTGATACAAATTTAAGAAACACCATTAGAATCTTGGAAACAGTTAGAGATACAGGATTGGTAAATTGGGACAAAGTTGCACCTTTTTATGCTTAACAATATTTCGTTTTAAAAATTTAAAAATTTGCTGCTGCGGAATTATTCTGTAAAAACCAAACAGTTTTTATTGTTTTCTCGGTTTATTTAAAGAGATATTTTAAAACTAACGACAGATTAAGATTGCCACTTTTTCTGTTCTGTAAAATGACGCACTCAATTTAAAATCCGATGTTTTCTCTTTGCGCCACCATTATTCACTTTGTTTCTTTAAATGGGTGGAATATTTGGTTTAAAACTTAGAAAACTCGTAATTTAATTATAAAACCACCGATATATCACACTTTACATTTATGCGCCGTTTCGGACCAAAAAACCATCATTATTAACCATTTCGTTATTACAAATAACGATTTTACCCTAAACATTAGGAAAAATTTTCGTTTGCGGGTAAGTATGCATTCATTTTTATAACAGGCTACAATATAGTTAATAGAGGCGTCTAATTTAATTAAATGCTTTATCTAATTACGTATAAGTAAATGTATGTAAATTACCTTATTCTTGTAGCTTGTTAGTTAAATTAGGAAAAAATAATTTATTAAAAGGAATAAAAATGAGTAGTAATAAAAATACATGGATGCATACTTACCTTCAAATGGAAATTTTTAAAATCGTTTGGAATAAAAACGGTATTTTTAATGGAAAAATAGGGGATGGTGCTTCTTTTCTTCGAAACGTCGCATAAATGTAAAGTGTGGTATATCGCTGTATTAAGAAATAAAATACAAGTGTATTAATTTGATAATGGTGGCTTCAAGACGAAACGCCGGATTTTAAATTAAGTGACATCATTTATTAGAACAGAAAAGGTGGCAATTTTAATGTGTCGATACTTTTTATTTTTTTAAATAAACCGAGAAAACTGCAAATTATTAAATTTTTAAAACGGAATATTTTTAAACATAAAAATGCGCAACTCTGCCTCAATTTAATTAACCCTGTATCATCCTAATGGTGTCTTGAATTTGTAACAGCCTCTATACAAACAACGGGTAAAGAAAGACCCATTTGGCACTAATTTATTAAAAAAAATAAAATGTGTTATGGCTTAGATAAAAAATATTTGGTTGTACACTACTGTATTAATTTCCAGTAAACAAATTATCAAATGTGTTATATGAGGGGGCTAGTTTTTATGTTTACATACTCTAATATTAGATTGTTATATTATATTTTATATAATATATTAAGAAGTAATGAATTAAGAATATAAACAATTAATTAAAAACACGCTTTTATATGCAAACCGAACTAAAAATTAGAAAATAATTTTTCATTAAAAAAATATTGTCATTTCATAGTAAAAAGCGTGGGGTGCATTTTACTATTTTTTCATAACTTTTCCATCATAGATATTTGCAAATATAATAATTATAACATTTAATATATTTATCACCCCACGCTTTTTTACTATGAAATGACAATATTTTTTTTTAATGAAAAATTATTTTCTAATTTTTTAGTTCGGTTGCATATAAAAGCGTGTTTTTTAGTTTTTTTAAACTATTAATTATTTTTCATTTTTTAGTTTCTGCTACTCTTGACAAAATGGCGAAAATTTTTTTAATGAACAAGAGTGGCAAATTTTAAAATTTTTTCCAACAGATTGCAACTCACTAAAAATTTCTTCTTCATTAAGTAGCAAAGTTTGAAATTTTGCCAACAGATGGCAATCCAGGCAATGTTTGGACCGTTGCCAATATATTGCAACCCACTAAAAATTTCTTCTTCATTTAATAGCAAAAGTTTGAAATGTTGCCAACAGATGGCAACCTAGGTGTTGTTTTTATATTTTTATAATATAAAGGAAAATTTTTTTTCCTGGCGATCCAAAAAAGAATGTTAATTTTTATTAATTGCACATTATGTATTATGTATACATTACAACATAATGTAATTTTTATTATGGAATCCTTGAACTAATGGTGCAACTAACCCTATATTTTTATTGTTCATAAAAATTGAACACCCATGGTGCAACTAACCAAATTGTGTAAAAACTAAAAAATTTCTTCTTCATTTAATAGCAAAGTTTGAAATGTTGCCAACAGATGGCATCCTAGGTGTTGTTTTTATAATATAATGGAATTTTTTTTTCCTGGCGATTCAAAAAAGATAACGGATACTGTTTTTAAATTATTGCATCTTCATCGGTCCTTGACACGTGTGCAAAGTTTCAAAGAAATCGAATAGCTGGAAGTTGGTTAAAATTAGGCTCAAAGATTCCGTTACATAGATAGATAGATAGATAGATAGTTATACACTGAGAAAACGGCCAGAAGAAATTTCTTTTGTGGCTTTTTTCTATTTATCGTAGCAAAAATTCTATTTCGTACTAAAGAGATACTATGCTGTGATACATAAATTTTGTCTCTTGAAACTCCTTTTCTGTGGTAAATAATTTTTTTGTGCCCTTAATAAGTTCTTTTTATGGTAACATATTATTTTATTTTTTTTAAGTAATATTCTGCCATAAAAAGTACATTACCACCACAAGTAAGACTTCTTCTCTTGCAGCAACAAAGTTTTCTGTAAGTATTTATTGCTACCACAAATAGTTTGTTTTCCATAACAAAAGAATTCTTTAATATGACAAATAAGTTACATTGCTATTTTGAATAAAATTCCGGCAACTCGTGAATAGTCGGATATTTCCGTGGTTATTCGGCATAGATATTCTGTCGCGTTCCAGCCGGTTTGCTTATTTTACTGTTTTTAATGGATGTGTGTGGGTCATATTATTGTTATATATATATTGAGTGTGTCAGAAAACTACGATTTTAAGGTGAGTTTAATTTTAATTCTGTAAATATTAGAACTAACAAATCAGGGGCCTTTCAGAAAATTTTATTCCATATGTTATTGAAATCTGTAGAAATCGCTGAGACGCGAAATAGACCTTTTCATCATACGACGAGCGAAAGCGCAGTCGCCATATTGAAATGGCGGTAATTCGAAACTTTCGTTCTGTTTTCATCAACAATGTGTGGGCAAGGAATATTATTTCGACAAAAAGATAAATTACTGGACAAAACCATCGATGGTTTTTCACTTATTTATGATTTATTTGAAGCTCATAATTGTGAACAATTAAAAAAGGTGGCTAAAATGTCATGGGTGTCCGCAAAATGGGGAAAAATGTGAGGTAATTGAGAGGTTGGGCGTCACCATTTCTACATTACTATAGCTACAAACTTATAAATGAAAATAATATTTTTCAATTTTATTTTAATTAATAAATGCTAATTCAATTGTAATAATTAAAAATATATTTTAAGTATTACTTATCGGAGGAATTTTTTAAATTTATTTATTTGCTTGATGATTTAATATTTTTTTTGCGATATTCCAGACAAAGCTTTGCAAAATTTATAAAATAATGAATACATATTGGTTTTAAACGATTATACCGTGTATCACTTTTACATATTCCATAACAATACCGCTTTGTTGTTCCTTTTCATAGAGACGACATAATTTTAATGGATTATAAACATTTTTTTCCGGTTGGTTTTAGTTACTACTTTCTACTACCCATCATTTTTTACTTTTTTAGAAATTAAGTGACTTTAATTAATATTTCAATTTATTTTCACGGGTAGCGGGCACTTTGGTACAGTTATTTTCAGAAAACAGTATGAAAAGATAGTTGATTCTAAAGCATGTGCACAAAAAAATATGATGAAAAGGTCTATTATAAAACTCCGAATAAAGTGCATCAATTTTTTATAGTAAAATAATTTTTATGCAACTTTTGCCGAAAAATACATCATGTCAATTTATGGTTTGTATTTTTAAAGAGTGTAAAAATGTAGGTTATCTATGGTGTAAATGCAAACTTTCACAAAACGCAGTATGCCTTGTTCTTAAGGTGGGTTTTCACGCTCATGCAATTTGCACAAATTGACTGTGGCATACCAATTTGTGCAAATAAATGAGTGCTTGAAAACCAAAATCTTGCGCAACTCAAAAAGTTTGGCTTGTCTGGATGGTCATGGTCAGATAATTTGCATGTGGTTGGTGCAAACACACACCAGCTAATGCTAACAGTTCATCATAAAGGCGGCCATACCATAATTTGTTCTGTGAGCATTTGCATGAAAGAGATGCCTAGATCTTGTGATAGTATAGTGTCAATTGTACTTTAAAATATAGTATTTATGCATTAATTTTATAATCCAAAATTTTACTTTTTTGAATTGATCCATTCAAAAAATAAAGGGGGTGCATTAAAGAAATGCACTGTATTTAAAGACTAAAACCATTTAGAAAGTACCTATGTCTAGGTTATTTTCAATTTTTAGATGATGTGGGCAAAATATTGTTTCTGTTGCCATTATTATTTTCTCCAGTAACCATTAAGAAATCAAGGAAACAGGGATCTATATGGAGGCCTAGTAGGGCAGAAATTCAAGAAAGTTTCTTCATGCATATAGAGGTAAATATAGACTTTGTCATCGCAATAATGCCATTCCTTAAATAAACAGGGCTTTGACACTCCTCATTTTCTCGGGGGTAAAGATTTTGCCAGACTCGAGCAAGATTTCCAAAGAGACACTGATAGGCTGAATACTGTCAGAGGGTGGTTGAATGAAAATCTTATAACCTTAATAATTTTATAAAATTAAATAAATATTTCCCTTAGTTGGCCTTGATTCTGGTAATTTTTTTTTATTTTTTATGATTTTTTTTTCATTTTTTAATAGAGATGTGTTGTTCCATTAAAGGAATGCAATATAATTTTAAAACTTACAAATTCGATGAAAGCAATAATGAAAAGAAAACACTTAGGATAATAGGGCCCTTCTTTTTATTACCCATAAATAAGTTTTCAAAATATAATATGGTAAACAGTCGTTCAATCAGATTAAACAGCAATATTTACTAACGTAAAAATCCGATAAGAAGGCTATAGGAAAAAATTAGGTTAATGATGGTGGCCGAGTGACCAGTGTCGCAACTCGGTTTAGTTGGGATCTAATAATGCTAATTTTTGTTAGTTATTTATAATTATTTGTATAGGGTAAAACCAAATAAAACAATTTTCTTATTATGAATCCGCCATATTCAAATAGAGGTTATTTAAACTTGATATATTTTATATTTTGTCTTTTATTTTAGGACTGTGCTGAACTAGATGAAAGAATTAAAATAAGGAAAGAAAAGCTACTAAAACATGGTGTAACTCTTCAGCCATTTGGCGTAATAGTAGGAGATTTTAATTCTCCACAGTATATGATCGTAGTAGATGATGTGAGATATCAGGTGGAAACAGGAATTAGGCGCTTGAACTTCTGTTCAAACTGTTTCATGCAATGGACATTGCTTATCCCCAAGAATGTGCACCGGTCTGGAAATTTTTGGAAAACATTGTTTTTGAAATGAAAGGTAATATGTGTCCAGTTGCGACGTCCGTTTATGCTGACATTTCATTTCACCTAAAATGTTGAGTATCTTTGAAGGGCTTGTATCAACCTCTAAGAAAGTAACAGTAAATTCGAAACATTATAAAATAGGGGACATTATTTGCATAAATTATATAGACACACCAAGCCTTGGTGTGATTTTTAATATAGTTGTACAAAAAAACAATATTTTATTCATTTATGAAAATGTAGCTATTCAAAATTTTGATGAACATTTATGTGCTTTTCTTATTACTAAAACTAATGAAGTCAACTGCGTACTTTTAGAAGATTTATATTTTTTTGACACTTTCACTGTGGTTACTATTAACGAATTTAGTTATGTTTCACTATAAGAAAAAAAACGCTATTATCCTGTAGACTGCAAGATACTGATCTCAACTGTAATTTTTTACAAATAAGATTCACGTATATTCTGATACAAAGATTGTATAAATATGAATTGATTCTAAAGCTTATCGTCATTTTTAAGTGGGTCACTTATTTTTAATTCCTTTAAAAAGACTGCATTACTTAGATTTTAGGTATTAGGCATAAAGCCTCCTACAGACTTCGTTTTCGTTCATATTGCCGCGATTCGTAACGTTCTAAAAACAATAAAGCCGATGTATGTGGTAAAAACCGTTGTGTTGCTTTGTCGGTTTTTATCACACATTTTGGTTTTGGAACAACGTTACGAATCGCGGTGTTACGTACGGGTGAAAAAGGACGAAGTCTGTGGGGGCTTAGGGCTAGCATTTATTTGTTCCTTTCCAAGAGCTGTAAAAATTGTTCCTAAAAGTATTAAAAATTCTTTGTTAATATGTTATGATCTATTTTAGGTTCCTAATCATATTTATAGTTTTACAAACTATGTAAAAAATATTTTTTATTTGTATGTTGTTACAGTTTATCTGTTGATATGTTGATAATTTATTATAAGTTCATAATGCTATTTACATACAGTGTCCGTCAGATATATGGACGCATATGGATTTTTTTATTACACATTACACAAAAACTTTCTTCCTAATAAAAGTGGCTGCTTTTATTTTTTTAAACTCAAAATACAAGTGCCAAAATTGGAATATCTTTATTTGTATACCGGGGAGAAACTATGAAAATTATTCAAGAGTATATACTCTTCTTTCTCAGAATACATGCAAATATTACTTGGAAAAAGTATCTTAAATTAAAAGTGGGTGTCAAGTATGAAGTCACAGCCACCTATCTCAAAAACCATTTTTTTTATTTTTGCTATTATTTTTGCGCTACCCTGTATTCGAATGAAAATGATGCACTCTAATGTCAACCCTCTATCGGACATAATATGTATGTAATGTAAAACTTCACTTTTAATCAACAAAAAACCAGAAAATAACTTAATAAATTAAGTTCTAGAAAATACTCATAATTTTGCGTCCAAATAGAAAAAACGTGGTTAAATTTGAAAAAATGTATTAACAAATAACTCGAACATTAAACAACAATAACAACGTAGGCTTTAATTCAAGTTTTCAGTTATTTTTAATGTTCGGATTATTTTTTAATACGTTTTTTCAAATTTTATTACGTTATTTTCTATTTGGACGCAAAAATATGAGTATTGTTTAACACTAATTTTTATTAAGTAATTTTCTGGTTTGTTGTTAATTGAAACTAAAGTTTTACATTACATGAATATTATATCCGATAGAGGGTTGACATAATAGTCCATCGTTTTGATTCGAATACAGGGTGGGGCAAAAATAATAGCAAAAATGAAAAAAATGGTTTTTGAGATAGGTGGCTGTGACTTCATATTTGACACCTACTTTTAATTTAAGATACATTTTCCAAGTAATATTTGCATGTATTCTGAGAAATAAGGGTACTTTACTCTTGAATAATTTTCATATATTTGTATCTCTCCGGTATACAAATAAAGATATTTCAGTTTTGGTAGTTGTATTTTCAGTTTAAAAGGAAGCAGCAACTTTTATTAGGAATAAAGTTTTTTGTGAAATGTGTAATAAAAAAATCCATATGCGTCCATATATCTGACGGACACTGTATAATCGACCAAATTTTTCCATTCTTACAAAGGATTTATTTTTAGTTTAATTATACTAGATCACCAGTTTTTGTTCCCTTACCAGGGCTATGAGAATAGATTTTTAAGTAAAGCTGTTAAAAGTTAATGTTAATATAACAAATATTGTTTTTTTTAAACCTGTTTTTCATTTATTAATTATATTATAGGGCACATTAGCATAATTACAAAATTAGAGTATATTTACCTCGGTTTTGGAATATGGCACTCACAAAAATTTGGTAAATTACAACAGTGACTAGTTACTTTACTAAAATATTTTTGTAATTTGCGAAAAAAACGTTAAGTTTTTAACCTCTATCTGAATTTTTATTTTGTATAAATTACATTTATTTAATTATTTTATGTTTAAATTGCATAACATTTAATCGACAAATTGGAAATACCGTTTGAGAAATCGCTACAAATAACCAATTACAACACTTATTTATTTTTTTAATCAAGAGAATAAATTTAGAAATATTAAATGACTCTACATGATTTTTTATCATATCAATATAAATAGTTCATTTTTTAACCTCGTATTTCAAAATTGTCGAAGAAATGGCATATAACTAAAGTAGAAAATTTTAAATCAATTTATGTATAAAAAATGTAAAGAAAAAAACTAACTTTTTTCACAAAATTCGAAAACAAAATATAGTGTGGGGACACTACCATCAGTAGGTATACTAAGTGTGGGCCTCATATTCCATAACTGGAATATACAGTGTGTCTACGTAAGTTGGCGTCATATGGGAAACTTTTATTATTGATTTTACTAAAAAAGTTATTCTTCATAAAAGTTCTGCATGGTCCAAAACCTAATATACAGTCATCAGATATCAAATTGTGTCAGTCATCTACGAGGTTGGGCCAAAAATGTAATTTTTTCTCATGAGTAAAGTACATGTATTTTTGCTAATATCGCAAATTGTTATAAAGAAAAGATGTTTAGAATTAAAAAATACTTTTAAATATGCAATTTGGTTTATTTCCAAAAGAAATTCTTTTTGATTTTTTTCTGCGAAATATCGAGAAAACCTAAGTTTGTACATTAGTGCATTGTACATTCTTCTTGTTTTAATAACAATACATTTAAAAAGTTTATTTAAAACTATCCTATGACATTTATAATTATGAAATGTAGTGCATTAATGTACAAACCTAAATTGTCACCATTATCGCAGAAAAAAAATCAATTTATTTTTATATACAAAATTGCATATTTAGAAGTAATTTTTAATTTCAAACATCTTTTCTTTATACTAATTTTTGTTATTAGCAAAAATGCAGGTACTTTACTCTTAAGCAAAAATTACATTTTTGGCTAAACCTTTGTAGATAGCCGATACAATTTGATATTTGATAGTTGCTTTTTAGGTTTTAGACCATGGAGAACTTTTTATAAAGAATAACTTTTTTCTTAAAATCAATAATAAAAAGTTTCCCATATGACGCCAACTTACGTAGACACGCTGTATATATATATATATATATATATATATATATATATATATATATATATATATATATATATATATATATATATATATCATGCTCGAATTTTGTAATAAATTACCTTTTTATGCCAGCAAATACTTTTTATCTACAACAGGCAAGAATTCTTCAGCAATAAGAAAACAAACTTTCTGCATTACAAAAAAATATATGTGCCAGAAGCCTATCTTCCTATACCAGAAAACAAAATTTATCTACCACAGGCAATGACCCTTTAGCAATAAAAATATATATATCCTGCATTACCAAAAATAATAGCTGTGGCAAGAACATACCTTTCTATACCAGCAAAAAAATGTTTTCTACAACAGGCAAAAAATCTTCAGCAATAAAAACCCAAATTTTCTGTATTACAAAGAAACATTCTCTGCCAAAAACACACCTTCCTACTCCAGAAAATATTTTTTATCTATAACAAACAAAACTCTTTAGCAGTTGGGAAAATATATTTTGTATTAGCAAAGTAATTTTTGAGCTGTAGAAGACATTTCTCCTGTTACTTAAAAGATATCTATTTGGACTAAAAAAGCTCTTTTCATTGATAGCAAACAAACTTTTCAGCAATAGCAAATAAGTTCTTTAAAAAGTTACTCTTCTGTTCTTTAAAAGTACATTCAGAAGAGTCATCTTTGCTGCCACAGAAAAGAACTATTCTGGCGCCTATTTAAATAAATTTTTTCGCTGCGACAAATCTTGAAGATTTGGGGGAAGGAAAGACCTCCGCGGGCAGCAGGTTCCCACAATCTAGAAACTCTAGGGATAAAAGAACGAACAAAATGGGAAGTTCGGAGCCCGTCCAGTTGGACCGTATAGGATGCATACGCGCGGAACCACGAGTTTCTCTGTTGGGAACCTGAGTGGAGGAACTATACTGGCCAATTCTTCAGAGCAGAAGCCATGGAAGCACCTATAAAAAGCGATAAACCCCCACAGCCCGATCGATGAGGCAAGAGAGGGAAGCCTTCCTGTAAGTGAAGGATCATTAATGAGACGAATAGCTCCTCTTTGAATAGAACTCAAGAATGCTTAGGTTGTGGGGACGCCATGCCCCAGATATAGAGAACAATATTCCAAGGGAGTCGGATTTGGGACACATATAAAGTGATAAATTAGAAGGGGAAATAACACTTTTGGCTCGAAAGAGAATCCGAAGCTTCTTTTGAAGCTGCCGTGGCTATAGATACAATGTGTTTGTGCCAGTTAGGGTTACTAAATGTGCGCCCACAAGATTAGCAGGTGTCTTTGCTCTGTAAAACTTGACGCTCATAAGTCGAGGACTACAGACCTAAATTTTCATCATTATCGCAGAAAAAATCAAACATAATTGTTTTTCTTTTTAATAAACAAAATTACATATTTGGAAGTAATTTTTAATTCTCAACATTTTTTCTTTTAACAATTTTTGATATCAGCGAGACTACAGGTACTTTTTACCCCTAAGCAAAAATTAAATTTTTCGCTAAACCTCGTAGATGACTAATACAATTTGATAGATATAATAGTTGCTTTTGAGGTTTTGGACCATGCAGAACATGTTATAGAGAATAACATTTTTCATAAAATCAATAATAATAAAGTTTTCCATATGACGACAACTTACGTGGATACACTATACATATATCAGATAATAATTTCATATATTAATTTGTTTGACGTTTTCATTTCTCTCATAGAATGTATATTTAGGGGTGCTAAAATGATTCGTTCATTTGTCACACAAATACAAACAATGTAGACAAATAGAAGTTAAAACCTATTTATTTACATCACGTGAAACAAACCTAGATCGTAGAACAATGTTGATTTAACAATCATAATAATAACCAAAGCGTGACATTCGCACATAAATGTAGTTTATGTATACATGAAAATGCGAAAGATAATTTTAGTAAAGGATTTATTTAATAGTAAATATTTAGTTCCAGCGATAATAATTTACTCCAGGTTGGTATATTTATGATACAGTAACTGTTTGCATTGAAAGTAATTTAATATGGAATATTTTATTGACGTAAATATTTATTTATTTGGCAAGCGATTCAAATTTAGCTTGGGTTGCATATTTTTGCCTTAAAGGTTGGACGTGGGACTTACAACAAAATTATATCAGATGCTCCTGGTCTAAAGCGGAACACCTGCCTATCCTAAAAAAATTTAAGTTTTTAGGGCAAATTGTCCATTTTTATTATTTCCGTGAAAATTATCAAATTTTAAAGATGGTAAATAACCAACCGAGACTGCACTAAAATAGGTTTTTTAACAAATATGCACAGAGAAAACATAGATCAAAGGGGCATGCGTAAAAATGCCAAAGGCCTATTTATAATGAGTAAAAACCAGCCAAAATCTGTCTCAGACTTCCTTACTGGAGATGCCACAGTGAAAGAACATTTGAACAAAATGGGGTTATACAACGGAGATCTGGGACCAGTAACACAATCACTACAAGTTAAAGAATTATAAAAATATACCTTATACTTGTAAAGATTTCGTAACATTAGTAATTACGGAAGAAATTTCTTACATGTAGATGGATTCTGTAACACAACATCAATACTCGAATGATTGTATTACGGTATTTTCTACAAGTGTAGATAATGTTCTACTTAATTAAAGTTCTTGGTAAATATGTAGTATTACCGCAGCTTCCATACTGTGACCACATGTTCGATATGTCAAGTGAGTCAAAAAGAGACTATACAACTATTTCTAGAGATTATCGATTTCACTTTAAAAAAAATTCTATTTTCTCAGTGATATTGAATTTAAGGAAATGTTTCGTTCGAATAGAGAACAATTTGAAAACCTGCTTTGGGATTTTGAATCAAGACTTACCAATCCATTGTATGGATTGACGCCATCACAGAATATATTGATTGTTTTCAGTATCATGGTATTTGCGATATGCATGGTGTCTCAAAAATGACGGTGTATAGATGTGTACATCAAACTGTTGATGCCGTTAATAAAATCAACTTCCAAAAAGTAGTATAATGACCGCATAAAATGGGGATGTTATTCAAAGATTTTATGTAATAGCCGGTTTTTCTGAAGTATGTGGTGCAGTAGATGGCAGACTCATAAATATGGACGTACTCAGAATTAACGAGCCTGCCTTTGTTGATCGCCACGTTAACGCCAATCAACTGCATGGCTGTTTGTGGTTCTGATCTAAAATTCTACCATGTTAGTGCAGCTAATTGGCCCAGAAGTGTTCATGATTGTTTATGATGCAAGAGTACTTCGTAATACTACTTTATTTCAGAGAATGGTGGGACGCAACATCTCAACGCTGTAATTCTTGGAGACTCCGCTTAAGGTCAAAGCACACTGGGCGCTCAGGTCTTGATACGCTCAAGGTTCGATTACATATTTTTCATAGTTTTTAAATAAATGACCTTAAACGACATTTAAATTGCATGTTAAATAATTGACCGGTCCGTGAGTGTAGTGATACCTGAGCGCCTAGTGACCATTTGACCATTATCCTCTAAAGCAATGATTCATTCCGCCGACATACCGGTATGGAAACGAAACCACCGGCCATAGGCGATAAATGCAATGAATTTCTTTTACCATTCTGCTATGTACTCCCCTACGTTTCACCGCTACAACAAGCGCGAGCAGAATGAGATCGGGGGCTAGTTGGTTACCGCTTCCGCCTTTCGTCGGACAACGACGCGAGCACCTTAAGTCCCACCTCGAATATTTTCTATAATTTTAATTCCACCTACGGTTAATCCTATTTTTCTGCAAATATTTTTAGTATTATGTAATATAATAAAAGACGATTAAGATGTTAAAGATTTTGTAGCACAAGATAATCAAGGAATTCTAAATAATAAAAAAAAATAATGAAAATCTAAGCTAGTTTTTTTTGTTACGAGATTACATTTGTAGCTACATATCGCTACTTTAAAAGAAGACCGACACAACTCAAAAAATCAAAGTTTTGAGAAAATGTCTTTTAAAAGTTTTAATAAAATTATAATTAAAATATCTCGGTAATAAAAAAATTATAACATTAAGCTGTTTTAGCCTGGATTATGTTATACCTGTGGTTAAGAGTATGCCGTAGCACGTTAAATTCGCTAAAACGCGATTCGCTGCCGTTTTTAAATATTTGTTTGGGAAAAAGTTGCATATAGGAAAGTTTCTTAAAATGATCCAAAGATTATCGGAAAGTTCCTTATTTTTACGGTTTGTGTTAATTATTAACATTACCAAAAGTCAATTAACTTTCCGATAATCTTTAGATCGTTTTAAGAAACTTTTCTATATACAACTTTTTCCAAAACAAAAAAACGGCAGCGAATCGCGTTTTAGCGAATTTAACGTGCTACGGCATCCCCTAATTTTATTTTGGGTTAATGTCGTACTTCTTCCTAAATTAACCCAGTTATATTGGACATTGGACTAGTAATAGTCTTGCCGAACGGTCAAACAAGTTCCGAAATTTCAAGGCTATTATAAGCGCCATCTAGCCGCCGGCCGTACAAGTAACCTTTGTAATACTCTTGCCTATAAGAATATACCATTTTACGTTGTGTTTTACACAAAAAAATTAAAATGAAAATTTTTTGACTTGTACCAGTTTTCTTCCAAAGTAGCAATACTTAATAAAATACAGATTAATTACAACAAACTGTAATAATTTTCATTGTGTTGCCATAATAAATAAAACTTGTAGGTAAGGCAATTAACTTGTAACTTGTGGACTTGTACTGTTTGTGTAATAGGCCTAACTAAGATTATCTGAAGCAGAAAGAGTAGCAGACATGCTGTCAGAGCATTAAGCATTGGAACACAAAATACAGACAATCTTCGGGTATTTTAGAGTGCTTCTGAAAATACGGTACACATCCAGAAGCACAGCGTATGTATAGTGGCTTCTTTAGGGTACTAGGTTACTGAAGTGGGTACAATACCAAGGGAGCCCGGTACTATCAGCCTTTGGGCCTGTAGTACCATAGGATTTTTATGATAAAATTAAAAAATAACGACTCTTTTTCTGCTCTGTGTTTTAGAGATTAAGCAACTCTGGGCATATGTTTACAACTTATTTTATAAAACAATATAGAGAATTGGCACAGTTAGAAAACACCTATATATATATATATATATATATATATATATATATATATATATATATAAATATAATTTTACCTTGATAAAACTTTAATGGTATGTTTGGCCACATATTTTTAGAAAAAACTTATAATCTTTGCAAACCACTTTTAATGAATTTATTTTAAATATATAAAACCTAGAGTTAAATGATGTTATCACACTTGTGGTCATTTTAAGCTGATCATAAATATTTTAATAAAATATTTTAGACAATATAAGACCGGTTAAGCTCATAGACTCTGCATATTAAAACTGGATATAAATAAAAGTTTAATACTTTTATGCATTTTTCAAGAACACTCTGGGGTAATAAGCATACAAATGGCTGCTTTAATGTTAAAGTGGCCTGTAATAAACAACGGTTGTGTTTGTTTACCACCACTAAACTATTTATGGCGCTAAGCATTGTCTACATAAATTTTATGATTTTACTTTAAATTCACGGATGGTTGGCTACAAAAGCCTTTATGAGATTAGCTATCTTTTAAAACGGTTTCAGAAAAGCGGAGGCAAAGGTAAAATAAAACTGAAATTACACTAAATTTAAATACAATTTTGGTGGAAACAGCAAAACTCATGTCACTTTTGTTAGAATTTTAAAATATTAAAGCTTTAAACAAGAAATTGTTTTTAAAGCTTAAGACGCAAGACCAACATGTTACAGATTAGCAAAAGAACCAGGGAATAATATTCTAAAAAATAAAGAAGGCATGTAATGTAAATGAACAAATATATACAGAGTGACTTCTAATTGTGGTAAGAAAATTTAAGGGCATAGTTTTTAGCGAAATTTATAAAAAAAAATTAGTTAACTAAGCTAATAATAATCACATAAAAAAGTACGTCAGTAACTTCTTTGCAACTTTTATATTTTATCTGTATGAAACACCTAAAATTACAACTTTTTTTCATATTTTTACGTAGTTGCTTAGTATTGCATTTTATATCTTTAATAAAATTTTTCTTGCATTCCTACACAATTTTTATTTTATTTATATAGAACTGGGTCTTTAAAATAAATAAAAAAAAACAAAATGTTGGTCAAAAATTATACAATATGGGATATTTTCTAAAATGCAAACGCAAGTAGCTAATAGCTTATGAAGTTAAGACCATATTTATTTCATTCTAAAAGCGATACAGCCAAGTACACAAAAATGATAAAGCAAATAAACCCTTTTGTGAACAATGATTTATTGCAGCAAAAAATATTCAACCCGACGATTATGCCACGTGCCACAGTATTATAGCAGGCTAGAGACGAAATAGGAGGGTGTTTTCTAAGTACGTGATACGTGTTTTCGCAATGTTTTTATTTATTTAATTAAAAAATATGTAATCAAGCTCTGTCCGAGGCTATGTGCTTTCGAAAAGATTTGTTTACTTTATCATTTTTTGTGTACTTGGCGGCATCGCTTTCCGAATGGAATAAATATGGTCTTAAATTTACCTAAGTATATATTTTAGTAATAAAATATATTGTCAATATGCAGCAGCAGAAATAATCTAAATCTA
This sequence comes from Listronotus bonariensis, assembly GCA_014170235.1. NCBI lineage: Eukaryota > Metazoa > Arthropoda > Insecta > Coleoptera > Curculionidae > Listronotus > Listronotus bonariensis. Next base: position 96,453 of record JACEGR010000421.1, read on the forward strand.
TTACCCATAAAAGCTATAATATTTTCGTAAGTAGTTTTTGCAATATCTTAATTTTTCTTTTTAAGAATATATTAATTTTAGCGTTAAATTATGGTAGCTATGAAAATAATCCAACTATATTATTACCTAACAGTACAGGAAATAGAGGACTCTGTCTTAAAAAGTTCGGCAAGAGTTAAATTTTTTAACAGATAGGTGCAGTATGACAAAGTGAATCGAAAAAAATAAATACTTACAAATATGGCGATTAAAAGTGCCCTCCATTTCGCGAAGAACCGTTTGGGCCTGTACCCTCGTACCTGTGCACTTGAAACCCATAACTATAGGGACATTATTATAGTTAATTAATTTTTTTATCTTTTTGTTTAATTTCTTTTGTATCACTTACCGTTCACGATTTATTAGGTTATTATTACTGCTTGTTTATTGACTATTTGACCGATCTCTGATAATAATTGTTTAAAGAATATGTTATTCCACATCTAGTCTATTATGCATTATAGACAAGAGTAACTCGCACCCCATTACTTGTACCTGTAAGAGTTGTGTAAATGTTTTTATTAATTAATATCATTTAACCATATGTAACCCTCAAATTTTTAATTATGAAATTTATGCTTGCAAAAAGTGCATGTAAGTTTTTACACTGTTTTATTTTTGGTGCGTGGCTTATTTTATTCATAGGTTTACCATACTTTCAGCCCAATTTATATAGACTACGAGAAAAAGCAACAAAATCGGTAATTGATTGGTTCAGACGGTCATCCAAAACTGTGACATTATTTAAAAGTGTTTTAAAGTGATAAATATTGCGGGCGTTATTATGGAATTCGTACGAAAAACAGCGTACATTTGTCACTTTTAAATTGTTTTGACATTTTTTATTGTTATGGTTATTGCTGTATTCCTTTTATGCGCCAGAACCGCCCAGAACAACACCATAAGTGTTCCTTTTACAATTTTTTAATATTTTTTTATGTTGTAGAACCGTTTTTGACACTATTGACAGTTCAGATAACGGTCTACAAGGTAAAAGGAATAAACTATATGCAACTTCCATGACATTACAAACAAATGCATAACGTGCATGCTCAACAAATTTTAAAAACAAATTTAACGCAATCTTGTGTATGAAAAAAACAAACGAATCATTTGCTACTAAGCTGCAAGTGTAAAGAATGAAAAAAGCGTAATGCTATAACTTCGAAATTGACAGGAGTAAAAAAAGCAATATTATTAGGTCATAATAAAGTTGATACAAGCCATTGATTACAATAATAAAAATTAGGGTATTCCATTTAAAACTTTAAAATTCCTTAACCTAAAGAGAAAACTGTAAAGCTTGCAACCTTGCAAATATAATTTATTTTTAGTTTTTTAAGTCCAGTTACCCCTTCGAACAGAACTTGGTTCCTGCATGTACAGTGTGCCCCAGAATAGGTGTTACAAGAGGACAAATAGACCAAAAACCATGGAATTTTGAAAAAATCATTTTCATTTTGGAAAAACTGGTCGCATGGTCCAAAACTAATTAATACAAAATTTTACCCCGATTGGTTATATCCATGGCAAGTTATGACTAAACATATATAAAATTACTAAGTGTAAAGTACCTACCTATATTTATAAAAATAGCACAAAATTGTATAAGTAAATGTTGTCGAGAATTACATTTATGTTAAATTTTAAGTTAAAGAATTAAATTTAAAAAATATTCTTGCCAATTTTTAACACTATGCATTAACAGTTTTTAAAATACTTGGCTTGGGGCAGAGAATTTTTAAAAATATGTTTCTACTCGCGTGCGCAAAGTAGTTACTTTGCGCACTCATTGGCTTGCGCAAAGTTTAACGCAATCTGACATTAACAACAGTTCCTAGTTATTGGAGCAACAACAAATAAAAGTCAAAACAGGAAAAATACTATCTGACGGTGGAAAATACAAGAACAAAAATAAATATATGTTTTTACTAGTCCAAGAAACTCATAGAAAAAATATTGTTTCTAACACTTGCGCCAAGTGTCTTTTCCGACTTAAAGCTTATCCAAACTCCGCTTCGCGTCGCTCGTCTTACTAGTTTTGCGTGCGGGAAAGTATAACTTTGCGCACTTGTTAGGAAAATAACTATTCAAATTATTAAATTTTTTATTAAAGTTTGCTCTTTTTTGCTTATTATTTAAGTTGTAATGAGTAATGTAAAAAATAATAATTCAATTTTTTTAACTTTAATGCTTTAACTTTAAATTTTGACATTAAATTAAATTTTTACAAAATTTGCTTATACCATTTTGTTTTATTTTAAAAATAAAAGTGGTTTGTTCCTAGGCATTTTTTTATTTTTAGTTTTAACTCGCGCTGTATAATACCAAAGGGGATAAAATTTTGTATTTATTAGTTTTGGACCTTGCGACCAGTTTTGCTAAAATTTCGTTGTAAAATTTAAAATTGCTGGTCCATTTGTCTTCTTGTAACAAATATCCTGGGACACACAGTTAACAGTTGCTAAGACAATCCATCATTCCAGTTTTTTTTTTATTTATCCTATATACCACTGGTAATATAAATTGCCTAGAAAAAAGTGTAATAAACTTAACCAAATTTAGCTGTTTTATATAAAATAATATTTCTAATAAATGATGACACTTTTGCGTTAAACAACATTGGAAAAGTTCGTAAAAATTTATTATTTGGGTATATCCCAACGGGATAATTTACACACTTGTCAGTGCCTTTAGGCAGGGCAAGAAAATTACAAGCAGAAAGGGTTTTTCTTTTTTATTTATGTAAAACTTAAACTTATAGCCTCAATTTTTGTGCAGTGTAGTGGTTGCTATAAGTTGTGATGTAATACAAAATAGCAGTGGTAAAGCAAGCACTTAATTGTTATAACCGTTATTTAGTAGTAACTATTGCTGAAAGTTTCGCTAATAACTTTATTTTCATTTGCTACAATGTGCAATGGGTGTCTACACATAATTGTTAAATTTCGTGCAATTATATGACCCCCTTCCACATTTTTTTGCGTGTAAAATAAATGCGTATATTACCTATTGAAGTTAACACTAGATTTATACATGTTTTCTTTTTAATTCTAAAGGGTTTATGTGCCATTTAGTTATTTAAAAGTAAAAACATTAAATAAACTACATATTGCTCATTATAAACGCTATGAATATCCCTACCTTTTAGGGTGGGTTTTTATCTATGGCATATAGAACCCTTTTAAGATCGTTAGGCTTTGTATAATAAACCTTTTAAAGCAAAAATCCTATTTTTCATCTTTTTAGCACTTAGATCCTTCTAAAGCTAAGGTCTTCAATTAGTATATTAAAAGTTTTTGAATGTACAATGCTATTAATAATTTAAGTTGCTTTTTATTGAATTATTTATATGTCTCGTAAAATTTTTAAATTTTAATTTTTTGGCTGACTAATTTGCAATGCTATTAAATCATATTGTTTAAAGAAACCAAGTTTACTTACCTAAAAATGATCGCACTCCCAAAGTTCCTCTAGCAATACTTAACATCATGGCTGCCATTGAAACTTTACCCGCCGCGAACACATAATCCGCTTTTGTTTTTTCTTTCGGCCCAAAAAACGCGAATACACTGCCACGAATGTACTCGCGATTACGAAAATTATAAACACTAAGTAGTCCCATACCATAGACGTTAGGTCCTTCGACATTTTGGATGATGGTTTTGTTCTTCGGATCACAGAAAACTACAGGTTGTTATTGTTTCTGTAAATAAAACATTATTTAAATTAATTTTAATCGTTTAACCCTATGGTGTCAAACAAATTTTAACATTTTTGTATTTACCAAATTTATTGTTTTAATTAATTTTAATTATCAGACAGCAAATAAAAAATTTTGTATTTAGAATCTTTTAAAAAATAAAAAACCCTAAGGCTATATTTAAAATTGTTTTACCAGTGTGTACAACAAGTTCATAGTCTTAAAAATAAAAGTTTTGGTTAATGCCATTCAAATGTAAAAAAAAACATATATTTTTATATTGTGTAAGGAGTTCGCGGCTATCTTCTGCTAAACTTACGTTTTTGGGCTATTCGGCCGTCGTTTTAGATTTTGTTTTCTTGACCTTTCTTCAGCGCGAGTGCATACTACAGTAGGACGCAAGTAATCTACTAGGAACCTTCTGAGGATGCCAACCACTCGCGCTGGCGAAACATCAAGGAAACAAAATCTTCAAAGACGGCTGAATAGCCCAATTTTTTGGTTTTTAAATTATTGGCATTCAGTTACTGTTGGCCCACCGAGTGTTGGACTAGGACGACTAAAGGGACATGGGAAAAACTCGAGATCTTTGATTATCATTCGACAATGCTTTGGAGGCTCGTTTCGAGGCCACCAATCTGTGAAAGGTTATCTATGCGCAAAAAGGCATTGTTGCCAAACTATTAAAAGTGTAGGGACATGTTGTAGCGATATATATGTTTAACCTAAGTTAATTTTATATTTGGTTCTTCTAAAAAAATGTGTAGTATGGGATAAAATAAAATTATTTTAAGGAATCCAAAATAACAACAATGAGTAAATTTAAAGTAGGTACATTATTTATATGCTAAATATCGAAATAAAATAGTGTAAAATATATTAGTATAACACATTTTTTGTCGGCATTATTTTGATCGTGCTAGAATCAGAATGCAGGTTTATAATAAATGTCTATCTAAATAAAAAAAATCAAATCGGTTACCATCAAAAACCATTAGCTTATGTTAAGAAATAGTAAAGAAAGCATAATTTGATAATACCAGCTATGCATTTATTTTTTTTAAGCAAAGAAATCACTTGAATCAAACGAAAAATAAACTGAAAATAAATAGCTGAATATAAACTTTATTATTTTACACTTACCAAGTTCCAAGTGAAAAAATAACTTCCCGCCTATATGCATTTCGTAGCTTAGTAAGGACTAAAAGCAGCTAGTATAAAAATTGTAGGAACTGCTTTAAACATTAAGAATGACAGACTATGATAAATATTTATTCGTAAATGTAAGTAAATAAAGCGTTAGATAGTAAGAAACCTTTTAATTTTTTTATATAATTTTAAGCCCAATACTTAATAACAAAAAGTAAACTAACATTGGGCCAGGTGAATAAACTTAAGCAAAAGCTAATACTATAGTACTTGCTTTTTTGTTACAGGCAATTTTGTATGTTTTAGCTTTAATTAATTTAAGTAAAAGCATTTGCTTAGCTTTATTCACTTGACCCATTAGGCGTATGTAAAACCGCATAAATAACGTTTTGTACCTGCGTCAAGGAATTGTTTTTTATTTCTTTAAGGTATTTTACGATAAAGAATTTATGGCAATAATATAGTTTATAATTAAAAATAAATAAAAGTATATATTAAAAAATCACTGATAAAACCTAAACTGTATCTACCTGTAATTATTGTTTTTTAATAGTAAACTTCTACAAATTAAAATATTTAAAATAAAAATGGCAACGAATTAAATGTAGAGAAAGTCAAGAAAATTATAAAAAAATATAGGGCGCTAACTAAATCAATACATTTTAGAACGTAAAAATATTTCAAAATAATATACTTTGGACTATGTCTTTTCAGAAATGTATATCATTCTCAACCTCTACAGAATAAAAAAACTAAATATTGTTTAACATTTTATATAAAACAACAACAAATATCTTCTCCTTTGTTTGTCAATTGGCATAAAGAAGAATCACAGCAAGGATTTTTTTAAATTACATTTACAAAAGGAAAGATATACCGGATCAGCTAAATGACATAACACATAGGCAATATAAGGGAAAGAGACAGTCTAACCGGCATGTAAACATTTCGTATTGGATGATTTACGTACGTCTTTTGTTGTTGCTTTACTGGCCGATACACCTTTAGCTATTGCTTATACAATATAAAAATAAAAATTTAAATTTAAAGAAAAAACTGAAACGCTAAATTTTAACGTGTACCCTCATGCATCGGCTACGATACCAACCGGAAACGGCAAGCAAAGAGTGTTAAATACCTCTTCGGGTGGCCGGTACTGGCTTCGATATTTTGTGGGAAACAGCGTTTTGATACCAGTTTAAATACATTAGAAACGCTTTGCTAATAATACTTTTTGTTTCAAGTGGTAAGGGACAGGGCATTTTTGCTTAGGTATATATTGCAGACGCTTGATTTAGGACATTCTTTGATTCTTTAATGCTAACATAAAGACCAAAGGACGTACACACTTTCTGCTCTCTGCTGGCCGCATGACGATGACGTTTGGTATCGTACCCCTATTCTAAAATATACACTGTTTACGGATGGGGTTTACAAGAAGACAAATAAAAAAAAATTTTTTGAAAAAAAGTAATTCTTTATAAAAATGTTTGCTTATAAAAAAATATAATTCACAGAGAGAAAATGTTGATTATGTTCGCAAAAACTTAAAAACGTGATTTTTCTCCAAGAGTAAACTACCCTTATTTTCTATTTTTAAGCAAAATGTCAAAAGAAAATTTTATTTTAAGGAAAGTGTATAATCGATAGAAACAATAATACAAAATTTTATTAAACTTCATAGATTTTACACGCCTTAATCATTCGTTTAAAAAAAAAAAAAAAATTGTCCATTTGTCCTCTTGTAACAACTGTCCTGGGACACACTGTATAATACTTGAGTACCTATTAAAAGATATTTTCTTATATAATTGACAGAAAATATCAGACTCAGAATGCCATCGATGACGAATATAAACCAAAAGAAATATGCGGTTAGGGATCGCGTTACGACATAAAACCTTTTCCAGTGTTTAGAATAGTTAAGTAATATTCTTAAGGGCAGTTCGATATAACCTTTCGTAGACTTATAAGCTAAAGTTTTGTTAAAGAAAAATAAAGTAATAAAATTGTTTTAAAATAAAAGCAGTGTTTTACACTTAGTTGCCATATAATTTTGACAGTTTCAACCCCTCAGCAGACAAACATTTTGGGGTGGCGCAATGATCCAAAGAAGTCAAATACTTCTGTTTTTTAACAAGATATAACAAAAAGTCTTGTATTAGATAAGTAGGATTACCAAATAGGCATGTCCTAAAAATATTTAGATGTATACAGGGTGTCCCAAAAAGCATTTTTTAACTTACAGCAATAACTTTTTTGGGACACATATTTTTTAAGTTTTTGTGAACCCTGTATACAAAATCAACATTGTTTCTTAGTGAATCATATTTTTATAGAAAGCAAAATTTTTTATTACGAATAAACTTTTGTCGAAAAATGATATTTTTAATACATCTGTCCTCTTGTAAACCCGTGGACAGTCTGTATATGTATTTTTTATATTTAAGTAGGTATAAATCGCAATTATTTTTTGTACCGTTACTGTCAAAATGGCCTGATAAACTTTTTATTTATTACCATATTTTTTTTTATTTATCTAAATGATATTTATGTGGTTAATAATTTTAATACATTTTTTTAACAATTCTTAAGTTATTGAATTATTCATACTATTTTTTTTTGCATCAGATGTTTTTCTATTTAAAATGTTATTATTTTTGATGTAGTTTTTAACACGCTTTTATTAACTTGGGTTGTAACTATCTATCTATTTAACGGAATCTTTGAGCCTAATTTTTACCAACTTCCAGCGATTCGATTTCTTTGACACTTTGCACACGTATCAAGGGCACATGACAATGCAATAATCTGCAAACAGTATCCCGTTATCCTGATTAGGACCGCCAGGATAATGTGTGTGTCCTACTACTACTCTTGACAAAATGGCGAAGGAATTTTTTAGTGAATAAACTGGAGCATTTATTTTTAAAAAACTAATTGATATATCGAACTAAAAATGAAAAATAAATAATAATTAGTTAAGTAAAAGGTTGTTCTAAGAAATTTTTATTTCGGGTCGGGTATGAATGCACTTCGTGTCTATGTATAAAGTCACGCTTGCAAGTTCTAATAGTTTGTACTAGTGCAAAAATATAGAGACCTGAAAAAGTAAGAATGTTTAAGTAAATAAAGCTGTCCCTGCAGATCTCAAGAGGTTTTAGTTTCGGTATCACATGAATAACCATTTTTTGCAGCTCTCTATGTGCTTCACTGCTCCTTCCCCAAAACAGAAGGCCATTATACATAAGCATCAAGATGTTTTGGTTTACAGTGTTACAAAGTTGGTGAAAGAGAAAACAAACAGAACTTAGTTTTTTACAAATGTATTCAATATAATCTGACCAAGTGATTTTGTGTTCAATGTATATTCCCAGAAACTTCGTGCTGTAAACTTGTTCAATAGATTTTTCCATTTAATCCAGTAGGAGACTTGCATCCGTTGACTTATTTTTAGGACAAAAATGTACTCAGTTGGTCTGAAGGTGCATTCTCAATGAGAAGCAATGCCTTACATTACAAACCACTCCATCTGTTTTTAAAAAGACGACCGGTCGGTGCGATTGCTGTTACTTTTATTAATATTGAAAGATTTTTAATGATTTTCATAAACACCTTGACAATGAGACAAGGGCAGAATATTATTATTTTTTAAATAAATAAAATAAGAATATTTTGCTTTTTATATAAAACAGAAATGATTTAAAAATATACTACTAATCCATAAATAACTCTCACAAACCGGAAAACCTCGAAACATAAATAAACGAATATCGTTAATAATAATGATCATGAGTTTTAAGAGTGTTTCAAGTTTAGTACAAAGAACTCAAAAGTATATTTACAAAATTAGGTTGGCAAATACCCAGGTTATTGTCTACTCTAAAAATAAAATTATATGGATAATACCTTATCAAATTATGCATGTATCATAAATGAGAAACTTGTATACAGTCAGTGGGAATAATTTATTAAAAAGTGGCTCTATCAACTATGTTTTTATGACTAATGTTATGAATAATAATTGGACATGTGAGGGATTCAATTTCAATGACTTGATTATATATACAAAGCAAACACAATAATTTAAAACTAACGACTTGTTGCTTGCTTAGTGTAAAGAAATCATAACGATTATTTTTTATCGAAATAAGTGCTTACATTAGTTAAAATTAGTCTTTATTTTATTAGAATCTATAGGTCAAGGTTAACGCATTTCTTTTTATGAGCTGAAACGAGAATTAAGAAGATAAACTTTTATAAAAAAATAAATTTTTAAAATAAAATTTAAAAATTGACCTTAAGTTATGTAACTTCCTACTGCAACGTTATTTCGTACTTAATATTGCGCTGACAACCTTGTAGAGCAAACGAGGTAAATTACACCAAATATCTTCATTTAAATCAATTTGCTTTGACTTAAGAGACGTTGTGAGTTAACGAAAAAAATATGTATATTTATATATATATTATAAGTAAATGATATTTTTGAAATTATCCTTTTAGCACAAGGATATAAATAGATTTACTTAAGTAGGTAAACTTGATTTTTAACTTAGGGTACTTGCACACATGTACACTTTTGTGGCGTAACTTTTTATAGCGGGATAATAAATAAAGTGTGCATGTGCGCGAGTACCTTTAGAAAAATTTATGCTTTCTCTGTAGATATTATTTTTTTGGCGCGATATTCAAAGTCAAATTTGTTTTTGGTAGGAACTGGCAATATAGCTTTGTCTTGACTATTTATTTTTTAGCTTTTATGCAAAGATAGGTTTTCTTAATATTCGCTTATCTTATTTTTTGAATTTGAATTTTTTTTATTTTATTTCAAGAATACAAGATATTTCACAACCTATACAAAATTATGCATGCCAAAAAATGTCTTCTGATGCATAGAAGGTGCTCCCAGAATTTTTAAAAATATTTGGATTAGTAGATTAATTATTATAAAAAATTTTTAATATTTTAAATTTTTTAACTCCCTGTAGTTTTAAAACTAAGACGTTTAGGACATAGTTCATATAAAATTTTATTTTTATTTTTTTATTGTGAAGTTTGCCCTTAAAGTTTGTCGGATAAGTTGTAAAACACCCTGAATTAGAGTGCATATCAAATTAAAAATTAAATTAATTTAGCCTTACAATGGAAAGGTTAAAATTGGCAAATAAAATACTTTGCATTTTTTGGGTCATCTTATTTGTTTATACCTGATTAAGTTTATAAATAAATTTAAAGTCTTATCTTTGGGAAAAGGTCTTTTTATTATTGGATAAAAATCCTGTGGACAAAAAAATAAGAGTATTGGTTTATTATAGGAATGTTTATTGTGATAAAATGTTTTGCATTCTTTTTGAATAAAACAAGGCAGTTTCAACAAGATAGTGTCAGTTTCAATAATATAGTGTATGTTGGGATGGTAAATATGGGCCGTAAAAAGTATTGCATACCCCGAAAATAGGCTTCTAATTTTGCAATTAAGAAGTTAAAATAAATCTTATGCATTTATTGCAAAAGATCATCCTGTGTAATCTCTAAAGCTTTAAAAACAAAAACAAAACGAAAAATGTTCTTTCAATTCGGGGACGTCAAAAAAAAAAAACAAAGAAACTGATAAGCTTATTGTACGCAAAGTTGGCAAACAGCCTTTTTCACGTCTCCCTCTTTCTAAGTATTAGTAGTAGAACTATTAGAAGACGTTTGCAAGAGCAAAATTTCTGTCGTCAAGTAGCTACAAAAATCCTTTTTAAACAAGAAAAATTTAAATCAAAGACTTAGCATTAGCAAGAAGTAATTTTAATGAATATTTTTAAGAAAATTGGTGCAACATTCTTTTTACTAACGAAACGAAGATAAAATATTTAGATCAGATAAAAGACGTTTGCGAGAAGAAAGAAGAATTAAGAAGATAAACCAAGAAACACAAAAGTTAAACAGGGAGGTGGAAATATTAAACGATTGACCTGTTTTTCCTATAATGGTGTAGGTCCCATATTTTGGATTAAAGAAACCATGACAAAAAAATCTACTGGGAAATCTTGGATAGTCATCCAGGAATATGGTATGCTACCATATACCTATAAAAACATGCTTATAAGTGGGTATATCAACATGACAAAAAACCTAAACATAAGGCACGAATTATAAAACACTGATTTAAAAAGAATAACTTTTAGGGTTTGGAAAGGCCATCAAAATTGCCTTACCTTAACTTTATTTAAAACCTTTAAAAGAAACTTAAAATCGGTTAGCCCGTAAAAAACAACAAATAATCAACATTTATGGAAGAAAGTTTAAGAAGCTTGGTATTACAATCCAATTCATTTAATGCCAAAAGTTAATTAACTTAATGCCTTAAAAATGCACAACAGTCCATAAAAATAAACTTTTTTACAAAAAACTGTCTTGCTTATATAATGTTGTTGTAGCACCTGGCCTAACAGGACAAAATGCCTAATTTTTATACTCACATACGAGTGTTAGAATAGTTACCAGTTGGGCTGCTACTTAAACACTAACAAACCGGAAATACCAAGTCCATTAAAAAAGAAACCTATTTAGTTATTTTTTTGTTTTAGTATGTATTTTTAGTTCTAGATTGAAAAAAATTTACGAAAATATAAACTGTTGGTGTGTAAAATTTTGGGATATCTCCGGTATTCATTTTATAGTTTCAGCAGGTTGCAACTTTATTGCAATTTAAACTGCAATGAAAACTTCTAACCTATTAAACGAACATTTTATTGAGAGCAACATTGTGCTACTTTTATTTACAGTCATTTTTGGCAACAAAACTCACTTTTAAGTATTTTCTGGGTGCTTTTATTTTACGATGGTAGATTAGTCAAGTCAGTGATTTTAAACTTTATAATTAAACATTCCTCTAAATAGTTATCTAAAAGTAACTCTTTCTCAGGATAATATTTTACATGTTGAGGTTAAAAGAGCAGGTCATTGTTTTAAAAAGTATTTAATTGCCATTTTAAATATACCATCTAATTGGCTTTTATGTGTAGTATTTTAAAAAAAATTCCCATTAGATGGATGGACCATCCAGGTCACCAGACTTAACACCATTAGATTTTTTCTTCTGAGAGACATCTTAGGTTGGTTGCTAAAAACTTGAAAAAGTTAGAAACTCGTTAGACATGAATTTAAGAATAAGTTGTATTGCTGTTTACAAAATACCAAACATTAATATTTTTTCTGGCCGACTGGACTAATAGGGACCAAGTAATGTAGAGGGTGTCTTAAATTCGAAGGTAGCCATTGGGATTTTGGAAACCGCAAAATATACAAAGTCAGTTAAATTGGGGCAAAGTAGCGTATTAATGTATATCTGTAAAATTTAGGGACTTTCAAAGAACTTTAATGGTGTTTTATTGTTTTAATCGTTTTTACTTGAATAAAAGGCCATGTCAAAACAATACAGGGTGTTAAAAATTTAATGCATTAGCATTGCTATCTAGTAATTATAGAAATGGAGAGTTGGATAAATTAAGGCAAAGTTGCGCATTCTAATTCTGAATAATTGGGCGAAGAGAAATAAAAAAAAATCCGTTTATTTTCTGAGATATTTGAAAAAAAATTAAATTATCCATTTTATTTTTTATGCCCTATTAGTAATTATTTTGAAAAACCAAAAGTACTTTCTTTTTGCACTTTTGTATGCTTTTCAAAAAATATTTGTATTTTTCGATACGACGTTTCGTTTTTTAGCTACAATCATTAGCCTGTTTTTTTTAATACGGACTAATGGGAATTCTGATGAAATTTTAAACCAACCAATGGTTGTCCTTGACACCCTGTACTCGTTTGCGATGCTTAAATTTGCTGCCCCTTTAATGTGGCGCCCGGGGCACGCACCCTACTTGCCCCCTTTTCCCTAGATCCGGGGCTGAAACCAAACGTTTACACAAAATATTGTAAGTGCGATAAAACATAAAAAGTGGTTGTGGTTAGATTGTGGGACAGGCATTATTTCCTCAAGTTAAAACCATCTTTAGCAGCAGCATCCTAATTTATAAAATGTAAATTTACCTATATTATAAAAAATTAATACCAAAATTAGAAAAATTCCACTTAACCCCTTAAAATAACGATAATTAAACTAACCCCCTAAGGCTTGTTACAAATAAAAGTAGATAAAATAAAAGGCATTTTAAACAAATTAGCGATTTAGGAAATATTTTCTTTAGATTTCGTCAGATGTAGTTTTAGTAAACACTTATATATTGATGCATTACCACTTATTTATAAACTCATTTTTTATGTAAAGGGTATTACCTTACGACGGTACAAAACTTAAGGGAGTGATTTTAAATACTTTTTATGAATAAAAGTTCCTATAAACATATGTCCGGACTTGTTCAATTTCTAAAATACAGGGCCTAAAAGTTATTAAAAAAGTCGATTTTTTTAGGTATCTTAAAAAATCTTAAACCGATTCAGATAAAATTTGGATATCAAATAATTCTCATAAAGCTTTACCAAGATTAGGATTATTTGTTCCAGGGGTGTCTCAGTGGGCACGGCAGCCAATATTATTAAGAAAAAATTACGCTTCGGACTTTTCACAAACATTTAAATATTTTCTTCCGAATAACCAAATAAATATGCAACTTTTATCTTATTTTTTTTATTTTTAGCTTCGTTTAAAAAAAATTAAAACAACTTCAATTTCTTCTAAAAAAATTGCCCATAGGTAACATAGTAAAAAACAAAAATTAAAGATAAAAAAATATTTGCCCTTAAATAAATGGGCAGTCTTGTATTTTATTAAAAATCGTCAATTTTATTATTTACTAACGTTGATTTTGATTTTATTTTATGCTGGTTATAAACCCTTTTTGGTATCACTTAAAGTGGCTCCATTTTTTTCCTCGAAACAAAGGGAGATACGAAGAAAATACAAGTTGAATTTTTAACTGGTTATCCGGAAAAAATACTGGAACCATATAAAAAGTTAGTGACGTACTTTTTTCTCAACAATATTGGCTCAGATGCCCACTGACACCCCACTGGACCCAATAATATTAATCTAGGTAAAGCTTTACAGGCGTCTTATTACATTAAATGGTTAAAACAAATTAGTTAAAGTGTTTTAATGATATTTAAAAATTTTTAACCCCTGTATCTCAAAAATAAATTAACTCCGGACATATGTTTACAGGGATTTTTTTGTATAAATAGACATAAGAAATTACCCTTTTAAGTTTCGTATCGTAGTAAAAAACCACTCTCTAACTTAAACCAAAAAGGTAAAGCATAGCATGTCTGCTATTAAAAAAATTAAAACAAAAAAATTAAAATTAAGAAATAACAAACTTTAAATATCTATTAGCTTACCAAAAAGGCTAAACTTATTAAACATTGGATTGGATTATCTTATTTGTAAAATAAAATTTACAAGTGCACACATTTTTTGCTTAAAATAAATAATATAACAAAGTTTCCCCTATAACGCCAACTTACATAGACACACTGTATAGCATTCTAAGAGGTATAAAGCAATATTTTTTTTAAAGAAATATTTACGATCAAGTGTCCTTCATATAAAATCAGGTACATATGTAGGTAGAGATAGTTGCTAATATTTATTAATTTCGGCAATGGATGTTGCAAACATTAATATACTTATATGAATGAGTGGTAATTAAATTTCATGGTATAGAAAAAACATTTAGAGTAATGTCAATGAACGGGGAAAGGTCAAGACTTACATAGACGCGGGCTAGACTTACACGTGAATAAAAATTATGAAATCTAATTACAACATTTAGAAAACTGTATGGACAAAGTCATTAGGTTTAAATTAATAGTTTGTGAAACTTAGTGTCAATCAATTCTATCTTCGGGCATTGTATGATTGTCAAGTCGGTTAATCTTTTCTTTTTTAATAAAAGTATTAATGACGTTGGGCAATAATGTAAAAATTAGTGGTATAATTTTGCTGCTGTGCTTAAAACTTGTTTTTAATAAAATTAAATTAAAAATATAAAAAAGTATTTTGGTCAGTATTTTTATTTTTTATGTACCAGGCGTCACGTTATAAATTTATACCCATTTACCTTTTTGATTTTTTATTGTACAAACTAAATATAGGTGTCAATTTATTGAGTCGGTAAGCAGATTTTAATTGTTTCCTAAGATATACAGGGTACGTCAGGAAGTAATATTTTTCTAAATGGAACACCCTTTCTATTATATTAGTAATAAACAGATCTCTTTAAGAGACTTTAAAAAATATTACATTAGATAAATCTTTATTTACTGGTTTATGAGATATGGCCATCCAAAATTAAAAAATAGGTATACATTTTAATTAGTTATAGGTATTACAGCAATAATAATTGCCTAGCCATATTTCCAGGACCTTTAAAAGACGACTTATTAAAAATGGTATTTTTGTAACCCATTCTAAATTTTCTTTTTGTTGGTAATTTAATGTTCCTTTAAAAAAAATATAATTTTTATTGTACCCTATATATCTTAAAAAATAAAAGAATTTTAATGAAATATATATAAATAGTACAGATTCAATTAACCAAAATGGTGTTTTTTTATATGTTAAAAAATAAAGAAGTACTGGGATATACGTTTCGATCAAATTCGAATAGCACTATTTCCAATGCTGAATTTACCAGCAGGCTGAGTAGGCTGGGGCCTGAAGCGGAAAATTTTTGGGGGCGAAAGATTTACTTCATAAATTAATTATTTCAATTTTGAAATATTGTAGGAGTGGAAAAATGAATGTAGGGACTTTTTTTGCTCCTTGTTTTTTCCCAATTAAACACTTTAGGGGCGAAAAAAATAATAGCCGACGGGCGGCAAATATGTTAATCCGCCACTGCATATTGCGTAAACTAATTGAGATAGATGTATATAGGTAATTTTTTTAAAGCTCAAAAAAAAATCGTGAAATAATATACATATGTATAAGGCCTTCCTTTTAAAAAATAATACGTTTTGTCGTACCCTGTATATCATAAAAGATAAAAAAATCCAATAACTAATTTAAAAATCAAATAAACCTATTTTTTGGTTTATTATTTACGAAAAAAAACATAGAGAGTGTAAGTTTTTAACACTCCGTACATTTTAAATTTTTTTATATAAGGAAATATTACTTTTTACACCAAAAATATTCCTGGATATTTTTTTGCATTTTTCGGCAACTTCTTTATATATTTATAAATTTTATTCTGGAGAAAAGCCAAATAATATTTTGTTTAACTTCTTTATATATTTAACCTTTAATTTGGATGGCCATATTTCCAAAACTAATAAAGTTTAATGTACCAAATATGGTGTTTTCTTAAGGCTCTTGCAAATATTCTTTTAACGGTGATTCCCGGTGATAATATACAGGGTGAAATAAAAGTTTTTTTTTTTTTAATGAAGCACCCTGTATATTATATTACCATTAAAGGGATTTTAAAAAAGACTAAATACAATACCACATTAGGTACATCTAACTTTTTGGAAATATGGCCATCCAAATCAGTCACATCTTTCAGTTCGCCTGGCAGGTACTTGTGCTCATCGAAAACGCCTGTCAATGTTTTCCAAACCTTAATATGAATGAACCTAATCCTTAGAAAATTTTAAGCTTACAGCTCCAAGTTTTTTTAACTTTCAAAAATATACAGGGTAATGATTTGCAGGGCTGATGCTTGCCAGGTGATAATTATTGTTGTAGTTTGCATGCTACGACTCATCACTATACAAATTTCTAGGCTTACAGACCCAACGTTACTCGAAGGGTTCACTAGCTCTCCTACTATTAGGATTAAAGTACCCTTATTTGCAAAAATACCACAAAACTTTTAACAGAAATATAATGAAAAATTATAAGTAGTGCTTAAATATTAGGCCACGACTTCCTTTTTGAATTTTCATTATTAATTTTTTTTTAATTAACCCCGTGTGTGTTCTATTTTAAATAAATTTTTTTAAGCAATCACAATAAACTTACTTTTTAACAAATTTGATCTAATAAATAATAATTGGTTTAATTTAACTGGACTCATATTTTTTACCTAACCGCCAACTTCAAGTTTGTTAAAAGGATAACTTAATGAACTGAATTTTTATAAAGCAATGATATAATATGAATAGTAGGAAAATGTATTCTATATACCATTTAACCATTATTAAAAGTGACTGTTTTTAATACAATTTAAGATATGCATTAACTTTTGTACAGAATATATTTTTTTGATAAATAGGAAATAAAAAGAAGTTTTCCATTAGTTGCACATATAGTGGACCACACCGTTTTCTTCCTCAGTCTGTCGACTCTCGACATCTTAATCGCTCGGATCGTGTTCTTTTATCTTTTTCTATCTTGGGCAAAAGCACACCATGGCTAATAGTTCCTTAAACTTGATCCATCCAGCGTGTGGAAAATCTTCCTTTTTTCATTAAAAGCACGGAAGGTAAGACTGATTTATTTTAAGTGCTAGTATTGTCACAAATTATCATTATTCTGATAATTTGTGGTATTGTAGTCACCTTTAACTAAATTTTAATTGGGATGTTGGTGCGATCTTCTAGGTATGGTTTCCGCAACATTTTTCTGTAAGTCCACATTTTAATAGCATGGATTTTTCTTCGGTTGGCGACTTATAATGTCCATTGTCCATTGCCCTGATGCATATGTGGCGATAGGAATTATTAGTGCTCTTAATAATTGTAACTTATTTTGTTAGCTATATAGTTACGTTACGCGCTACCTTACCGTGCATAACCATTTATATTTTAGGACGTTATAGCAGTTTTTAAAATTTTCTCACAAAATTCTTTAACACCCCGTATAAAATATAACGACGTTTTAAAAATACATTTGTGACCTTAGGAAATTAGGATCTCAGTTGACGTTAAATCATTTAAGGGAAGCCCCAAGCCCCAACAGCTGTCAAGTGGTTAAGACAGCTTTTGTAGGGTTTTATCTGAAAAAATACTAGCAGCCCAATATTTGAGGAACGCCTTTTTCCACTACATTTAATTCCGAACTCATGGTAAAAGCAAATCATTTAAGCGTGCTGTCAGCTGTTCAAGTTCCGGGTCCTGATGGCCAAATTTATTAATAAAGTGCTTGGTATCCATGACTGCATTCAAAGGCAAGCTATTTACTTACTTAATAAATTGTCTATTTTAACAAGACTGGATTTTCTTGCTTATCGCCCTTCTTCCTTTTATTAAATATTTAGCATTTTTGTTCCGAAAAAGTGGACGCCGATATTTTAGTAACGATACAGTGACTAAAAATAAAACATGAATTACTATGAGCTATAGAATATCATAATGTGCTAGGTTAATTAGGATGTTTTACTAGAAAACTGTAAAACTGATATTCATATAACAAACTACAATACAGGGTGTTTCAGAACTTTGGGATCAAACTTTAAGGTGCGACTGCTAATGTTATTTTATGAAAAAAGTTCCTATAAACATATGTCCGGAACTGCTTCCGTACTGAGATACAGGGTGTTAAAATTTAAGAAAAAAAAAAAGGTTTTGTCCAAACATTTTTAATGTACTTAGGCCGATTCAAATAAAATTTGTTTTATTTATTTAAAGTAATAAGGTGTTTATTCAGCCCAAACCAGATTGTTATTATTGGGTCCAGTGGCGTCTCAGTGGGAACCGCAACTGATATTGAAACTGATGAGGAAAAAAAGTACGCCACTGACTTTTATTGACGTTTTTATATTTTTTTCTAATAAAGCAATTCATAATACAATTTTTTAATTTTCTTTTTTTGTTTTTATTTAGCTAAGTTTTTGAGAAATAAACTAAAACCATTCCAAAAAGTAGCCCTAAACAGCATAAAAAATCTGGGGAAAATGCTAATTTTTGCGGGTAATTACACAAGTGCATCAAAATTATCAATAATTTTGTTTGAAAGCGTATTTCCTAAAAACGCGACTCCAAAGGAGGAGGGCTCTTTCGCCAAAATATAAAAATGAACAAGAGTAGTTTTAAAAAGGCAATACACTTGAAAGCTAGAAGCTAAAATATCTGATCATTTTTATGCACAAGTGTAATTTAGGGAGAAAATTACTCGAAGAAAGTAAAATTATCAATTTAAGAAATAATAATTATAAACAACTTTACACATTTGGTATCAAAACGAGACATTATTATATAAAAATGTCAGCAAAATTTATGAAATGTCAAACTGACATATTAAATAAACAAGGCTGTTGTTAGAATGTAGTTGTCAAATTCAACAATTAAAACATGACAGTGCAATTTTCGATTTGTACTATGCAATTATCACTGTAAACAAGCGGTAATTATCGAGTAGAAAAATGGGGGTTGTAATTTTGGATAAAATACACGACTGCTAATTTACGTTAGGGCAAATAACTGTTTTATTTTAATTTTTGATTTTTATATCATGTTGTCTATGGGCACTTTTTAGAAGAAATTAAAGTAGCTTTAATATTTTTTCTCGAAAACGAAAAAATACAAAATTTTAAAAATTTGTATTATTAATTGTACAAATATAAAAAAAATATATATAAAAAACGTCAAAAGGTCAGTGGCGTACTTTATTTTTCAATAATATAATTTGCGGTGCCCACTGAGACACCACTGGACCCAATAATACCAATCTGGTTAGGGCTAAATAGGCACCTTATTACTTTAAATAAATGTAACAAATTTTATTAAATTCGGCCAAAGCATATTAAAAATATTTAGAAAAATTTTTTTTTCCTAAATTTTAACGCCCTATATCTTAGTAAGAAAGCAACTCCCGACATATGTTTATAGAACTTTTTTCATAAAATACCATTAGGAATCACACTTTTAAGTTTGATCCGATAGTTTTGAAACACCCTGTGTAACAAAGCAGCCTATGCAATTGGTTAGTTTAATATATGAACTTTCAGGGGTTTTAAAAATCTCTGAACAGGAATAGCTAAATGGGTAGCTGACATCAAGTGTATAGGTAATCTATTTAGAGACTAAAGAGCTTTTTTAAATTTGTTTGTAATTATTTTATTTTAAGGTGTAAGCCATTATGTAGCGGATGTAAGCATTTCCAAAAAGGATAAAAAGGATAAAACACGTGGCGTCTTCTTAATCGCGACTCAAGTTTATTCATTTATTTGAAAACTTCGTAATTTTAAGGCAACAAACTATGATAGCTGTATTAGCCAGGTTATCTATTTGTTTTTATTATTATAAAAAAGAAATGAGGAAGTGTCTCCAGAAATTTAAACTTTTAGAGAAAGGAGAACATTTTTTTTTATAATAGACCTGTCACTCATTGTTTCTATTACATGGACTAAGGGTACATCGTTATACTGAATCCGATTTAACCGATCGTATAAAATTTAATCCCACAAAAAATTGCGGTTTACCTATTTCAGATTAAGTAAGAGACTGGATTGAACGCCATAAGTCGATTCTGTTTTTCAAGCGATTTGAATTAAATTCAGTCGTATCTAAGGTTAAATTTGTACGATATTTACGGTTTTAAAAAGATTTAAAAATGACAGTTAGGTAAAACAGCTGATAAGTGTAAAAACAAAATAGTGGAAAATAAAAGGACAGTAAAAACCTTAAATATTTGCTAAAATATTGCGACAGTGCTTCTTTAGTGGTTTGCGTTATTATTTTATCTTATTTTCTGAAATTAAATGATATTTATTAAAACAATATTACAAAAGTAAGGTAAAAGGTTAATTTTTATTTGTTTGCTTTCTTTGTCATTGAATATACTTCTCATTGTCAAATTAAAAAAAAATTAGAACCAGATTATCTGCATCCGATAAATTAAAGGACGAAGGGTACAGTATTATGTCTAATGCGATCCGTCCAATCGGATTCGATTTTTACGATGTACCCTTAGTCATTGTCTCGATGTTTTAAAATATACTACAAATATTTGAAATGCGTACCTTTAAGGTCAAAATAAAAGTTTTTATTTCTATAAACATATATCCTAAAATGTACCTTCTTAGAGCTACATCCATAATTTTCATGAAAAAAAACAAATATTTTGCACTGAGCCTACATTTTCGCATCAATTCTTACGAAATTCTGCAAAACTTATCCGAAAAAATGGTAAAAACCTAACTTAAGGAAAGATGTGGTTATCCAAATTTTATGTGTACGCTTTCTTTTTATTTGTCCTTTAAAGTTTTTTTTTTTTTTTTTTTGATACAACTAACGGTTTTCGAAAACATCGTCTTGGAATAAAATGAGACCAATAATTGTGTATAAATAAAAATCATAGATAATATATAAAATAGAAGAATGTAAATAATTCTTTTAAAGAATTTAATTAACGTTATTATTTTATATTATATTCTATTTATGCTTTTGTCGCCGGCCAAGTTTTACAGAGCAAAGATACCTTCAATCATGTGGGCGTCACATTTGAAAGTAGCCTTAACTGGCATAAACACATTGTATCTATAGCCACGGCAGCTTCAAAAAGCTTGGATTTCTCTTTCGAGCTAAAAGGTATTTTTTCGCTTCTAATTTAAACACTTTATATGTGTCCCAAATCCGACCTCCCTTGGAATATTGTTCTCATATCTGGGGCATGGCGTCCTCCACAACCCTAAGCATTCTTGATTCTATTTAAAGAAAAGCTATTCGTCTCATTATAGATCCTTCACTTACAGAAAGGCTCCCTCTCTTGCCAATCTTCGGACTGTGGGGGATTTATCGCTTTTTATAGGTACTTCCATGGCTTCTGCTCTGAAGAATTGTACAGTATAGTTCCTCCACTCACGGTTCCCAACAGAGAAACTCGTGGTTCCGCGCGTATGCATCCTTATACGGTCCAACTGGACAGGCCCCGAACTTCTCGCTTTGTTCGTTCTTTTATCCCTAGAGCTTCTAGATTGCGGAACCTGCTACCCGCGGAGGTCTTTCCTTCCCCCAAATCTTCAAGTATTTATGTCCCGTGTCAACAAACTCCCTCTTACCTCGCTTAAGATACCCACGGTACGTTAGTATTTAGGCTTTTAGCCTTCGTGGTTTGTCCAAAGATAAAAAAATAAAAAAAAAGAATGTTTCGTTTTTTTTTTGGTAAGCTCAAGGGAATTTAGAACTTACGTCTATCAGTACTGGATTGACCTATAAGCAATCTGAGCAATTGCCCACATTGTGGAGGGGGAGGGCGTACCATAAAAAGTTCAAAAAACATATTTTGTAGCACATGGGAAATAATTTTTAAACATTTAAAAAGTTGGCATCGTCATTATTAGGAGGACCCACAAGAGCAGGTTGCTTAGAGCCTCAAATAGTCTTTATCCGGCACTGACGTCCATAGAACAAAAAATTTTTTTTACTTAAAAATGTTCATCTTGGATAATAAAGCTTAATTTTATAACACACTACGTAAGTGTTATTAACTTGTTATTAAAATTAAAAAGTAACAACTCATATTCTGGTTTAATTTATCTGCTTATGTTTTAAAAAGGGAGACGTTTAAATAAATAGTTTTATTTGTCTTTGGTTATATTTAAATAAACGTAAATTACTTTTTCTCACGTTTATAAAGACAAATTATTACCTAAAATCGTGACACCAATAATAAGTTTCAGATGAAAAATTTATAGCAGAACAATAGGAGTCATACATTAAAAACGTGATTTGATTTGGTGACAATGGAACATTTTTGTGGAAGTTTTATTTTGTTTTCGAAATTAAAATTCCTTTGTTTAAAACATTTGCTTAGAAAAAATAAGCCTAACAAATATGCGTTTTGTTTAAATTACAAAAAAATAAATTCGCGGAAAAGGCTAATGAGGTGTTCCTCAAAAAAATAATTTAAATTATTCAAATGGAAACCAGTACCTTTAGCCCTAAATGTAATTTAATTTGTTATCTTTTATTTTAAATGATAAAACTTCATTGTTTTTAGAATAATGGCGGTGAAACACTAGGCTGTCCTAAAAATAGCAAAACAAGTTAAAACCCTGATAATTTACTTGTCGACACTGTAGCACCTAATAACGATAAAGCCGAATAGTGTATTTATACGGCATAAAATACGGTGTGGAGGTAAATACTCCCTCCACTCTTGCTAACTTTTGCACCCTTAATTTTTTTCACGATTGACTACTTGATACTTTTTGACGTAAAAATTATAGTTGCAAAAAATGAATGAAAAGGGGGTCCATGGCATATCATTTTCAAGCTCCTAGTAAGTACTTTGTAATGCTAAAATATAAAATTAATACCTTTACTTACTACAAAATGATGGTACTCTAAAAATAACCTAAGAGCTGCTTTAAATTGCTATAGTACTGAAAACAATAAAGCTAGGTGTACATAATGCGGCATTTTTTTCACAAAAGTCGCATAAACCCTAAGGTTATTAGCGACGCTTTAATGCAAAGGTAAAGTACATTTATTATAAAATTAATGTCTATTTAAGAGGATGCATGTATCAATGCAATACATCAATCTTGATTTTTGATCCTTCCTCTCCAAGATAAGCAAAAATTCTGTTCTTCATTTTGGTTATCCGGGTTTTCGTAGAACATTAGTTTAAGCAAATGGATTAGGGCTATCATATCGGTGGTATATTCCTTAGTTATGGCAATAGGATCTGATGAGCCAACAGAAGCCTACTTAAAACTTCAACAAAATTTAAATAAATGAAGGGAAATGATGACCTGACTCGTTGGCTGGTTGTAGAAAAATCTAAGAATGCGTAGGTTGGTAATGCTTTGATCTTTTATGGAGTCTGGCGTCTTTTGGTATAAAAAAATTAACAGGTTCTACATTGTCACTAGTCTTTAAAGTTTTCAGATAGTTTAAGCTTGATTGCAAGATATTTGGTGAATACTCCCGTATTTATTGTTGTAAGGGCGCCTGTAAAATAGGTGTATTATAAGGTAGAGTGTTTCCGGATTCTGGTACTAAAGCTGTATGAGGTGCTATCGTTGTGGGTTCTGTAGGTAAAGTAATATTTGACTGCAATATGGTAAGAGGTACTGATCTAAATTCGGTACATTCTTAGGGGATGTGTCCAGGTTTTCTGCAAGTATAGCATATATAGTTTTTTATTCTAATGATATATAAACTGTGTAGCTGTTGTTCTTAAAGTCATCAGTTATTGAGTCAGGCTCTTGTATATTATGTAAAATTACATAAACTTGTCTTCGAAAGCTTTAAATGTGGCTATATTCGGGAAGGTAAGTATTTATTTTTACGAATGTTTTGTTCGAGACAAGAGTAAGTCCTATTTTGTGTAATTCATCCATTAGTAATGTAGGTGGTATTTTTGGACACATATTTAAAAGGGCAAGTCTTTCTGTTGGGGTTATAAGGCGCCAAAAATGCGGTGTTTTCTGAAAAGTCTTTTAAAAATATTTTCAGTGGTGATGAGACCTTTAAAAAGAGCTTTTTAAGAATAATATTAAATACATCTGACTTTAATACTTTCGGAAACAGGGGCGGTCATATCAACTTTCCGAGCATATCATCATTAAATGTTCATATTTGCAAGTAGGTATGTTTAAGTAAATAAATCGGTTACAAAAAATGTGGCATGAAAGGAGGGGTCATGGCCCTCATAGCTTCTCCCCTTTATGACCGCCCCTGTTGGAATTATGGCGATTTAAATCGGAAATTAAATTAATTTTAAAAATATCGCCATTCCGAAGTAGGTAAAGATATTGACTTTATATTTTAAGCTTACAAAGTACTCTTCAAAAAGTTTATAATAATGTGCTATAAGACCACTTTTCCATTTTTTTTCTTAAGATGGCGCCAATTTGCTATCCTGATTGTTGCAACCTTCATTTTTACGTCAAAACGTAGTTTATATCCTTCCATTAGTCATACACCAACCGTATAAAGGAAAAATTATGGGTACAAAAGTTTAACTTCATTTTCAGCTTTATTAGTAAAAAAAAACCATAAAAATTAAAGTTATGATACCATTTTCAGAGGTTATGTTCCCCAAAAACTAATCAAAATAGGTTTGGCAGATATATTTGGTTACAATCTTCTATAAAAGCCAATTTTTTAATATATAAGTTGTTTTTTTTTAATGGCTAGGTAGATATCAGGATTGTCAGTGAGCAAGTAAAACATTGAAAACCTGCATCATATTTAGCTATACATCCCACTGTCGCGTCGTTCTATGGGCACCCCGTAAAACAAATATTATAATAAATGTAAATTTCTTGCATTTTTTGTCCATAAAATAAACAATATTTACAGTGTGTTCCAGGATAGGTGTTCCAAGAGACCAAAAATTTTTGAATTTTATCACGAGATTTAGGAAAAACTGTGCACATGATCCAAAACCAGTTAATACAAAATTTTACTTTAAATGGCATTATACAGGGCAAGTTATAGCTAAAAATATGAAAAATGGCCAGGCGTGAGATACTTTTACTTTCTAAAATATAAAAAAAAATGTATAAGTTAATGTTGTGGAGAATTGAAGTTTATGTCAAAATTTTGAAGTAAAGCATATAAAAGTAGCAAAAAATGTAAGTTTCAATGTTGTCAATTTTTTTATTACGCATTACAACTTACATAATCGGTAAGAGAAAGCAAAATTTAATATTTTAAAATACTTTTTTAAAAGTTTCTGCCTAAAGCCAAATATATTTCAAAATCCGTTAATACATCATGTAAAAAACTGACAAAAAAATTTTTTTACTTTAATTCTGTAACTTTAAATTTTAACATAAAATTAAATTCTCTACAACATTTACGATTACAATTTTGTCCTATTTTTAAAAGTAAAGGTACTTTACTTTTGGTCACTTTTCATATTTTCAGTTATAACTCGCCCTCTATAATACCAATCAAAGTAAAATTTTGTATTTATTAGTTTCGGACCGTGCGACCAGTTTTCCCAAAAAGACGTTTAAAAATTCCTAAATTTTTGTTACATTTGTCCTCTTGTAACACCTATCCTGGGACACACTGTATATATTTGTACAGTAAATAATAACCTGTATTTTTATATTAAATATTTAGCCGTTTATTAGCATATTTTTTAGTATTCCATTCGAAAACTAAATTTGTCTATAAAACCGTCTGGTATTTTTTTCTTATATAATCTAACACGCTGATCAAATAAATTTGCATATTTTAAAAAGACATCATCAAAATTTATCATTCAGGTTCAAGGTATGTATTGTGTATACATATGTATATTTGCCCAGGCAAATGCCTTCTGCCTGGGCAAATGACTTCATGTAAATATTTTTTATTTAAAAGTCATTTGCCTAGGTAAATGCATTGGCCTCCTTGTTAGGCAAATGACATATTCGATAACATATTAGGCGTACAGCGTGTTTTGCAGACTACAGTAAAAAGCAAAAGCACTTGT
Organism: Listronotus bonariensis; assembly: GCA_014170235.1. Classification (NCBI taxonomy): domain Eukaryota; kingdom Metazoa; phylum Arthropoda; class Insecta; order Coleoptera; family Curculionidae; genus Listronotus; species Listronotus bonariensis. The sequence goes on from JACEGR010000421.1 coordinate 122,678, forward strand.
AATTTGATTGGTTTGAAGCGCTATAGACGGTCATGCAAAAGTGTCACCTTGGGGCGGCCATGGTTAGTTTTGGTTGGTTATATCTTTTTATTTGCTTTGCAAGAAAGGTAAAAAAGACTTAACTACCCCGAACTAACAATGACCTTCCCAATGTGCCAGTTTTGCATGACTAGTTACGCAAATACTTCTATAAATATTTTTATTTGCCTAAAAATTGCTTAGGCAAATAGAATCCAATGCTATTTGACTAGGTAAAAAGCATCAGCCTAGGTAAATAAAATTTGAAAAAAAAATACACCATTGGCCCAGGCAAAAGGCATTTGCCTATACAGAAGCCATTTACCTAAAATAACCATTTGCCTGCGACATATACCGGGAGCCCACGAGATCACTTTCCGGCGGCCACGAGGTATGTCAAAAAATTAAAATTTTGCTCGAGAGGAAAGTACCCTTATCTCCCATAATATCAAACAAATTTATAAATAAAACCTTTTATTTATAAATTTAGAATTAAAAAAAAATTATAAAACTTGTTAATTAAAAAAAAATTATAGAATTTTTTTATGTGTTAAGGGTAAAAATATAGATTTGTACATTAGTGTATACATATTTCGAAATGTAATAAGTAAAAAAGCTTAAGAACTGTCAAAATAGCAAACCACAAAAATTGCGTATTGTACGCAAGTAGTCTACTAGGAACCTTCTGAGGATGCCAACCATTCGCGCTGGCGAAACGTCAAGGAAACAAAATCTACGACGACGGTCGAATAGCCCAAAAAACATAAGTTTACCAGATGATGGCCGCGAAAACCTTACACAGTATAGTTCTAAGTACCTTAATACTGTTTTTTACCATTTAATTTACTGAGAACGCTTATTTTATTATTTATTTTTATTTAAATTAATAAAAAATCGATTTTGTTCTTTTAGAAACTGAAATTAAACGTAAACATTGTACGCTGACAATATTATTATTTTATAATATATTTCGTTTAGTTTTTAAAAATTAAATTTATTCACTGCTATATTTTCCTTTTATAACGATTTATCAATTTATGAATATATGCATTATTTATAGTTTAAAATACGCAGCAACAATTTATACAAAAACTTGTTAATAACTAGTTTGCGTGTATTTATACATACTAAAAAGTACGGCATCTATATTTAACAATACTAAATAATAACAAAAAAAATAAAAAAAGGTTTGCAAAAAAAATTAGTCTACTTTATAAAGAAAAATTTGCTTAGCCCTAGTGACATATGAATTTAAACATATCAAATAAGCAAATAGAATGCGTTAAAAAATATACAGGGTGTTTCCTAATTACGGTACAAAATCTTAAAGAGTAATTTCTTATGTCATTTTATAAAAAGAAGATCGTAAACATACATACATGTTCGAGGTTGCTTTGTTTTTGATATACATAGATATTTTTTTTTTTTTTAGGTAATCTTTTTTATAATAATTTTATCCCAAGCGGCGCTTGTAAGACCTTTTTTTAATTTTTACACACGGCCAGTAGGACCTTTGGGCCTACCTGAACTGAAAAGTGGCTCGCGAGTAAGTGCAGACGTATGAATACTGAACTGACGGTGTGTTTCTAAACAAATTTAAAGAAGATCTATTCAATAGTAAAAAAGCCACAAGCGTCATAAAAATAGGGACGGCAATCAACTATTGCTGTCTAAACGCATCGTTTAAATAGTGTGCGAGCAACAAAAAGAGAAATATTTAAAAGTGAGACAGAACTGATGACGCCGTGGCTTTTTTACTATTGTTGTTTAGCCCATTAATCTTACTTGCAGACCTGCCTTCATGCCAACCTTTTGTAAGGCCCGAAGAAATTTCTTACAGTGTGTATGCTTTTAAGAGTTTATACGTGTCGATAGAGAGCTGAGTCAGCCTTTATAGCCTGGGAGCAGCACCAAAGGGGTCAGCTTATTTAGAGTGTATACTCAACCGGGATTATTGAACAAATGATAATGTTTCTAAAATTTTCGAGTTAACGAAAATGTAGTGTTATCATTATTTATTAGTTTTAAAATATAGAAATATATTAGTATATTAATTTTATAATTAGATATAATACACATCATTTATTTTAGTTTTAAAATTAGCCGTAAATAATGTTTAATCGTGATAAATAAAATTTAAATTGACAGTGTCAAAGAACGCCTCTTATATTTTAAATAAATACATAATAATGTTATATCATATTAAAAATTATTAAATTCGTGTTCTTAAAGCTAAAAAAGCCAAATAAACTTTTACCATAATACAAAAATATAAAAAAATGCTAAAAAATTTGTTATTAGGACAAGAGTACTAAATACCAGTAAATGGTATGTTATTATTATTATGTCTACAGAACATTATATAAGAAACATAATAATGATAATACATTTTTACCGAGAAATTAAAAATTCTGCGGGTCTATTTTCTAAGCTTATTTTCTCAGTCTCGCATGCATGATCAACATAGTGTCGCCTAAAAATCCGGTTTTTAGGCAAGATTTTATTTATGTTGAATGCGTTGTTCGAGATTGGTGAATCGCCGGCCAGGCCCTAAAAATTTTGTAGAGTGGAAGACTTTACACAAAACAATATACTAAAAGTTATTTAGCAGGATGTATTAATAAATTATTATTTGTTTACCACCTGTCCACGATGTAATTAATTTTTGTATTATTACGTTAACCTTTATTACAAGGTGCTAAATGATAATAATACCAAAGTCAGATTTAATAAGCATCTTCCTTATTGTCGACATGTTTTTACCAAGTTGATTACCTTGTTTATTATAATATAATATTTAACCTAAGAAATGTTAAGTATAAAGACACTTACAAAAAATAGGTTATTTTGGTTATAGCATAGGATAATTTTTTAAAGTTTAAAAACCCTCTTTTTAATGGATGGTAACTTGATTTGCATAAAATAAGTATAAAATATTTTTATAGAATGTAATTCATTTGGTTTTAACTACGTCTATTTCTTTCATTATTCTATTCCAAAACTTTTTTCTGACGCTACTGTTTTTAATTCAAATATTTAGATTTAGAATATTTTGCACTTCTTGTTAAATGATTTTGGAAAAATATCTTAAAATCTTCCCAAATTTTAGGGCTAATTTTTAAAATTATAATTGGATCAGAACTTAAAGATGGTATAAAAGTATTGATTTTTGGGCATAACTTTTTATCCAAAATATATTTTTTTTAATTATTTTGTTCTATTTTTTAAAATTAGGATACTTTACTACTATGTAGTAATTTTTTTGCATACGTACCCTATAATATATCTGAAGACTTTTTAGACTTTTATTCTCCATAAAAGTTGGTGCATGGTCCCACACTGCAATAGCGGTAGTTAGTTTAAATCAAAATTAAGGGATACACAGTGTAGGTAAAAAAATCTAAAAGCTGTTTATGAGTAAAGTACCCTTATTTTTAAAAACAAAACAAAATTTTAAATAATAAAGTTGTTTAGAATTAAAAGATATGTTTAGATACCAAGGCATTGCCTTCTACTTAAATAAGTAATCAAATTTAAACAAATCAAAAAAAAATGTAAAATTAATCTGAATTTATATATTTTTATCTAACCGCTAACTTTAAATTTCTTGCAAGGATTTTTACAGAGCCCTAGAATAAAAAATATGCTTTTTAATAAAGCAAATCTACAATAAGTAATAATTCCTTATTTACTAACAAAACTAAAAATACCTAAATATATAAAGATTTGAATGGGAGGCTACAATTTCGTATTTGGACATAAATTTTTATTGTATTTTGTTATATTTTTTAAATTGGGGCACTTTACTCTTTAACAGCTTTAAAAAATTTTTGACCAATCCTATATATCTATACACTTTTAATAAAACTAACTACTTCTTATACAGTTTGAGACCATCCACTAACTTTTATAAAGAATAAAATCTTTTTGCAAATTGAAAATAAAAAGTTTTTATTTGTTGCACACCTAATTGACCAGACTATATATAGTACACACATACCCTACACTTTTAGAAGTTAGTATATAATAAAAAAAACGATGAAGTAACCACAAATCGGCATTATACATAATAACAGAATTAGACAGATGCTAATAAAATAGGCAATACGGGATTTTAATAAACCAAATTTTAAAGTAATAATATCGCGATAAAGGTTAAAGTTTGTTGTTAGTTTTCAAGGGCAACCGAATTTTATTTGGGACATACTTGGCACTTACTTCACAATTTATTGGCTTTAGGATGTTTTGGACCATGAACTACACGTGATACAAACGTGGATTTTCGTAAAGGAAATAATATTTTTCTTTTTTTACCTTGGATTTTGTTTTGTAAGTAAAAGATATATTGGGTTAGTAAAAAGTACCGCAACTCTAAAATAATTTTAAAACTATTTTTACTTTCCAGAAACTTTAAGATTCCAAATTTTGTAAACACATTTTAAGTGGTTTTAGAAATATTTAATCCCTTTTGTACTGTTTAACAAGAATGTAGTGTTATCAATACTTAGCCACTAGCAATAATAACTTTAAAAAAATTAGTGAACCCGAGCTGCTCAATTTATTGCAATTTACATAAATGGCGAATTAAAATCAAGAAAATACTACATCACTATTAATTTTTTCATGCCCTTCCAGATACAAAATTTTGTAAATGCAGCTTAGGAGGTTTAAAAATATTATTTTAGAGTTAAAGTACTTCCTTACTAACCCAATATGATTAGTTAAATTTTACAAAGTGTCTTCAAATTATAAGCAAATGCTTAAAAATTAAATGTACTATTGTAAATTGCGAAAGATTTAAATATATTGGTGTTACATTTACCAATTTGTTTTAACAAACAATAAATACAAAATATATTTTTATAGTACAGACACCGGCACTGATTTTGCCAGTGTGTGTGAAACCGGCAAAATCGGTGCCGGTAACTGCGCGACGCCGATGTCGAATGCAGTTTATTTAGTATTTTTACACGTAGCCTGAGTAGCTTTCCAGTGACGAAATTTGTGTGTCACGCTCCAAGGCTTGAAGGTCTATTCTGCTATAAAAAGTTAGTCACTGGAACGCATCCCTAGACAAGGAAAGATAGATAACTTTACGAAATTTTAAAATTTCTTTTTTTTTCTTAAATCTTCTTTGCTTTATAATAATAATCTCTTTTTAATATTTTATTCCATTTTAAACAAATATTTTTTAAAAATTTATCCTTAAAAATAAAAAACACGTTTGAAGCACAAACCCAAAAGATGGGCTGGTGCATGAGGGGCAAGGGGAAAGAAAAACGGAGTAGTTCAGGTGCATAACACTTTCCGTCACTGGAACGCCATTAAGTAGAACGAAATGCTCCTGAGGTACTCGGAAGCGCTCAATATGCGTCACTGGAAAGCTACACTGGCCGACCTGTCAGCTTCGATTTAAGGTCGGGCCACGCATAACCGCACTGAGCCCGATTTTATGGTGATAGAAAAAGTGAGGCAAGTTAATTCAGAAAAATTCAAAAGCACTTTTCATGCCCTCAAAAATATTGTTTTATGTATGTATATCTCTTTGTTTAACCCTTAACCGGCGTGGTCGAAAAGTTTAACACTCAGTGCGTCGCGGAGTCCCTTGGACTCCAAGATAAAAAAGTAATGTTTTTTTATTACTAACGAATTAATTTGTTGTAACTTCTTTACTAATCAAAGACCTTTAGAAAATTAAACATTTATTTATTACAAACTATTTAGAAACCAAAATAAAAAAGTCCTTATTTAAAAATAATATTTTTTAAAACAAAATAATTATTATGTTCACAGTACTTTTATTTAAAACAAAAAAATAAACCATTTAAACTCTTTCTACTGAAAAGATGTATAGTAAGGTACATTCTTGATAAAAATTTGCTGCCATGCTTTCAAGGGTTCAATTTTCGGAAAAACATTTTTATTTCCCGGCAATTTCAATATATTGTGAGCTGGTGTTCTTACATTTCGGGTTGGTTCAGTAGCAGCCCATTTATATCTGTTTTTCCATAAAAATATTTTACTCTTGAATCACTTGTATCACTTTCATTATCAGAAATTTCATCTTGGTATTCAAATTCAGATTCACTTTCAGAAAGCTCGGTCGCCGTTTCGTGGTCACTTGTAATTGCATTCTCGAGACTAGTATTGCTCTCAGGATCGCCATCTTGGTCCGAAAACTCTGAGTCACATTCCTCAAACCATTTCTGTGCAACTTGCTCAAAGTCAGAATCCGTGGCTTTGATTTTTCGGAGATTGTCCGACATTGTTGCAAAATGTAAAAATATTACACTAACTGCGTCGCGGAGTCCCACGGACTATGAACTTTCCTTACATGAACCAGCCTTGATGATATGCCGATGTCGACTGAGTGCGCAGCGAGTCTACGTACCATATGAAGCTACTGAATAGCGCGCGCCATCTAGATAGTAAATACGGAAGTTATTACACAATTTATATTTGTTAGAGTCCCAGGGACTCCGGGACGCTCGTTAAGGGTTAAATAAAAGAGATTTTCTTACTTATCTCCGTCATCTTTTATCCAAACTTTAAGTGTAGTATAGGTAAAAGTATGGCCACACATAACCGTACCGATGTCTCACAAGACCCGCAACGTAGCACGACCGTATCTCGCACGGTCTGAAACAATCCCAGCAAATAAAATCATACGTGGGTCGGATAGCGCCGAGGTTCCCTGAAGCATGCATTGAGTTTACGGGCGTCAGCTTTTTTTGCATTTATAACGTATAAAAATTAAAAGTGTGTGGTTAAAGGTTAGTTGTAAACAAACAATACAAGAAAAAGTTAGTAAAAGTATAAAAAAGTGTAAAATTAATTTTATTGTTACATCTTGTGAATAATATGTGAGTTAAACTTACAAATACATTATTATTTTTTGTTTGATAAGCTTATGTGGTCGGCCTCGGATCGATGATATTAAGCCTACGACATTTGATTACAACGGTACATTTCAAAACCGAGACACGGCCGTGCTACTGTGCAGGACTGGTATGGTTATATGTGGCCAAGCTTTAAAACTTTGTTACTTTATTTGTGAAAAATTTAATTTATGATCAGGTGTAATTTTAAGCGTGGTATAATTGACTCATATTACTGCAGTTTGATTAAATACAAAATTTTTGCACTTTATCCCTCTACATTTCTCCAGGAAAACGTACTGCCACGGGCTCGTTGCGGCTATGTGAGGCCCGACCTGTATGCAGTCGGTGTTGAACTTGAAAATAGTCTCCGGTTTGTGAACTTTACTGTTTTGTTATGTAGGTATACTTGTACACAGAATCCGACTTGCCGGTGCCAACTAATGTTTTGATGCGAATTCTATTTTAATTTATCATTGTCTTCCCAGTAATAATTATCGTTGTTAGGGTTTTTTAATCTTTTTTGACATCCCACGAAGGTCTATGCCTAAATATTAGAGTACCGTGGGTGTCGGGTTATTAGATGTTTAACCCATCGTTCCCCTGTTCCGTCAACGTTGTCCAAGCACTGAAACATGCAGTTGCATTTTCACAGCACCTTTTAGACAACGCGGTAGTACCACCACGGTCGTTATTCTTAAATAACTACTACCTAGATATGTCTCCCCCGCTGGGAATCGAACCGCCGACCTCTGGCTTCGAAGATCAAAGCTCTGTCCACTAGTCCAATAATTATCGTTGTTAGGGTGGTTTGTGTGTTTTGTTTTGAAACTAAATAAATTGTTTAAGTTCGATGTTGTTACGTTAATGATCTTCTCTTAGCTTTTAAAAAGTGTGTAGAACCTACCTTCTATGTATCTCACTGTCAACAAGAGATGTACCAAGTGTTGCTTTTGTTTTTTGTCTTTTTGTTGCTTACCTCTTAGGTAACGGTACTGACAGGCTGTGTGAAAAGCAACGTTATACAGTACCGGAACTTACCATCGCCGGCACCGGCACTGACATTGCCGGTGTGTGTGAAAACCCGTCGAGTCAATATTTAATAATGTTTGGGATGGGATAATTAAAATTGGCAAACCTATAACCAAAAGAAGTTGGCAAGGAGGTTTTAAAATATGTCTTAAATTGCAGTAAATATTTTTTTGTATTTGTTATACAAATATGTATCATGTAATTCTATTTTGGTTGTGTAAAATATTTACTTGGTAAAATTTATCCGCTATATCTATTTGGCACACAAAGTATTCACAATATAAATATCTCGATAAATATTGACCTATAAATTTTATTTGTATTAAAAATTAAAATCCGCTATGACACTAGATTAAAATTAAAAACAAAATATTATGTATCGTTTTACATTTTTTGCGTTGTTTTTACCGTAAATAACAAATTTGGTAATTTCAAATCATATTCTATTTTTAAGCAAGTTGTAGGAATTAAACAGAAATTACGTTACGTTAGGTTTTAAGAGTTAAGACGTGTACTGGTATTTTTTATAATTCCTACTTAATGAGCCATTAGTAATAATATTAGTGTTAATTAGGCTTATTTTTCTATCAAGTTTGCCGAGAACATATTAATTTATAAATTATGCAATAAAAATATTAATTTAAATAAAGATTAAAGTAATACCTATTTATAATAAATTGTCTCCTTGACCATTAGATACTTTCAAATCGCTTAGGATGCAAAATTTATTTAAATAAGTTTATTTTTAACGGATGTTTCCGCTAATATACAACGTGTCTAATCTCTATTTATACACGAAATATCTTCGCACCTGTACAAGATAAACAATAGTCTTCAAAAAAAAATAATTTGGATACACTTTTTTTATTGATAGCACTAGTTAATATACAAGATGTGCCAAAAAAGATTTGTTATTGCCAGGTGGTTGTTTTTAAATAAAAAACCCTATATATTTTAACAAAATTTAAGTCTGTCATTAATTCTACATTAAAAATGTAAAACACAGTATACATATACGTTAAGATATCAAGAGTATTCTAATATACTTATTAACGATAAGAAGTAAAATAAGAAAATAATATATTTTAAATATTTTTGTTACTGTTTGAGTAATAAAAAACATCATAATATCCAAATAATTAACTTTCTTTTCTCTACCAATAGGTAAGTCAGCTATTTAGTTAATTTTAGATACATATTTACCAACTTAACCTAACAGCAGTCATAATTGACGTTTTGCTGTTTTGTAATGCAATTAAGTAAAAATGGGTTCAAAATAAACTATATTGTTGACAAACCTATTAGTGGTTCTAACAATAAAAGGTAATTAATTACGTAGTATTATATTATTTGTCACTCTGACAGTGACATTATTATTTAAAAATAAATAAAGCCAAAATATTATTTTTTTCTTTACTTTTAATCGTTATTAAGTAAGTGTTTCTACATTTTGGATGAAGTATTTATACAGAGTCAAAATTTGTTAATTTATACAGGGTTCCCATTAAAAAAAAGAACTTGAAAATAAAAATTAAGTTTTTGAGACAGAGTGCATCCAGATAAGAGTTTTTTTTTATTTTAAGTTTATTTTTGTATCTTGTACGGGCGCAAAGTAATTTCATCTACATATAAATAAAGTTAAGACAACCTGTATATACATAGACATGTGTTTTTCAATAACAGACAAAAGTAATCATGTTTAGGTTTAAATAAAATATTATTTGAAATGTTTAGTTTGCCTAATATAAGGTTATGCAATACCTAAAATATAGCAGAGGTCTGGTAAGCCCCGCTTACCGGGTAAGGCCGTCCACCGTCGTATTTTCTAAAGGCAACCCTTAATACAAACATAAAAACTAAAATGCTAAAATAGAATATTTGCCCGTTGCAAAACCGCTTTTAAATACTCAGTCGTCGAAAAACGTTTTTGATGCAGGTTGACCGATTTTTTTTTTTTTTTCATTTTAAACTTGACTACGATAGTTACAAAAGTAGTAATTTGCAACATTGATATATCACAATGTAAGTGATTGATTGTATTTTATTATGCATTATTAAAATACTATGTTTTGTAAGGTTTTTGAAGAAATTTACAATTTTAAAGAAAAAGTTGCGTTATAGGGTAAGACCGCCCAGAGAAAATTGCTCTGGCCAAGGTGACACCAAGCCATGATTTGCCATTAAGCTGAATCAATTTTTACAATTTTGTTAGTTGTAGCAACAATGTAATTTATTTTAAATATTGGTATAAAAATATTATAAAAATATTTTTTTTATGTTGGGTTTTACCTCTTAGTCTTATGCCTATAATTTTATTATTTGAAGGAATATAAATGTTTTGAACTGATAATAGATATTATATCAATATATAGTCTTATGGTTTAATTTATTAAAAAATGTTTTATTTTATAGTAAAACATACCTTAATTGGTGAGCGGCGGTATCCTACCTGTCAGACATTTTCGCCCATTGGTAGGTTCTTAAAAACTAAAGTTTTTTTACTTAAAAAAAAGTTAAACGTTCAGCTATTCAAAAATTAAGCATACCCCAATATAAACAATATATTCGAGCAATTATTGCCGTTTTTAGTAGAGACCTATATGTTACTGACACTTCACAATATTCAAATTTGCTTAGGTGGGCGGGGCTTCCCGGACCACTTATACTTAAAAAAACAAATACGTAGATTTATCTTTACCAACCCTTGTAGGTTATAGTGTAATCCATGGAAAAATTAAAAATTCCAATTAGGAAATACAAATTTGTGGTGAAATGGGTGTAACATTTCTCTTTTGTTTCTCTTTCTATTACATTCAAAACAAGTTCAAAAGTACCTGGGTAATTCAAAAGAAAGAAAATAATTTTTAACTTCCTTTTATTAAAATATCGTCGAAAATCGAGCCCCTGGAGTAACTCTATTTTTCTTTTAAATTTAGTGTATTCCTTTTACCTTGCAGAACCATTCTGAACCGTTCTCTGAACTGTCAATAGTGTCAAGGACGATTCTACAACATAAAAAAATGACAAAAATTTGTAAAAGGAATACTTATGGTGTCGTTCTGGGCGGTTCTGGAGCATAAAAGGAATACAGCAATTGCTGGGATCTTTGGTTACGTAAAATATTAGGAAAAAGGTAAATTTTGCTGGTAGATTTTTACAAACATCTTTGTATAAATTTTTATTATTAAGGAATTTTGAAAAGTCTAGATGTGCTTAGGGGATTGTCGTATTTAACATATTTAACCCAAATAATTTTAACATAATACGCTCGATAATATGTCCTACATCTGTCTATGGTTATTGGTTTGTATACTTTAACGCCTGATATTTTAGTTTATTTTTTAAAGTAGTTTTACCACCTATACTTTGGACACATTATATTAAAAAAATACCCAGTAAATAACTCTGGTAACTGACTTTTTAACCAATAAAATCAAGAATATTATACATTTTTTCATGACAAAAAAAAGTATTTTATCTCTGTCGACAGGCAGTAAAGGGGACTTTTCATAAAATTACTTTTTATTTAATACTTTATTTTACAAAACTTACACTTCAATTATATCAAAAGTACAATCAGGCATTTGTTACCTTTACGTTATTTAAAATAACTATGAAACAAACTCACTAAGTTCCAACTTTTTATTTAAATCCGTCAAATCACAAATTTACATTTACCGATATTTTATAATTATTTTAAATATAAAATTATTGCTCTCAATTTATTGTCTCCTTTTGCCTCGCGTCGAGAGACAATACAACTTTGAGCTGAAATGTAGAACTTTTTCTACTTGTATAATGAATAAATATTTTTATTGTGGTAACTGGGGTTACTGACTTTTAAATTAATGTATTATATTTTTTTTTAGTTTTTTCCTAAATTTAAAATGCTTAAGGTATAGTGCATACATTATTAGTTTATTTATAAAATGTAGTTTACCAGTTTACGTAAAAACCTAAGTTTGATGTTTGCTTGACAGTCTACAATAGGCCTATACTCTATACTTACTTAGCAATACTTTTGTTTTTTATTATTTAGCTACTTTTAGGGTATTTATTAAAAATGAATTTACCCAATAAAAATTGACACGTTCATTTAAATAAATAATTTTAAGAAACTTTAAATATTCCAACATATAACATTTATTATTTTTGTTTTAAAACACAAATGTTTTTGGATAATAAAGCAAATATATCCTAAATATTAAGATTTTATTTTGGGAAGAGCCAATGACACCCATAGTAAATTCAGAAATAAAGATAGTATTTTTAAGCAATAACAAAAATAAAATAGGAGACAGCCAGTGTGTAATATTTTAAAAGTTAACCAATTAGAAATTTTTATAAAGGTTATGAAAACATATTGTTTTTACCATCCAAATATTATAGCTAATTCATTACTTGTGTTCCTTTAATTTATACAGGCTGTTTCCTAACAACGGTACGAAACTTGGAAAGGTGGCTTATATTATATTTTAATAAAAAAATCATATAAACATATGTATAACTCTCTTTATTTCTGAGATACGGGACTTTAAAAATTTTAAAAAAGTCTGTATTTTTAAGTATCCCTAAAACGCTTTAAACGATTTGGATTAAATTTGGCACACCTAGTTAATGTCATAGGCTTTACCTAGATTGGGATAATTGGATTCACTGGTTTCTCAGTGGGCACCATAGCCAATATTATTTTTATGAAGTTTTTATATAGTTTTTTTACGATTAATCAATAAAAATGCAATTTTTTGGTCTCCTGTATTTTTTCGTTATTCGCTTTATTTTCGAAAAACACCCTTTAAGTGATAATAAAAAGTATCCATAAACAGCATAAAAAACAAAATTTGAAATTAAAGAATTTTGATTTTAGTAAGTAAATGAGAAAAATGACGACTTTTAATAAAATACATTACTGTTTACTTATTTTAGGGCAAATATAATTGTTTATTTTTTAATTATTTTTATTATCATGTCGTCTATGGGTACTAAACTAAACCAAGCTAGATACGAAAACCAGGACACTGGTAAACTCTTTTCTCAATATTATTGGTTGTGGTGCTCACTGAGACGCCAGTGGACCCAATAATCTTAATCTAGGTAAAGCTTTATAAGCGCCTTAGTATAGTTGAATCCACATTTAATTCATTTTGAAAGCAATACCGCGAAGTACACCAAAAATAATAAAGTAAACAAACCTTTTCAAAACCATATAGCCTCTGATAGAGCCTGATTACATATTTTTAGATAAATAAATAAAAACATTGCAAAAACACGTATCACGCACTTATAAAACATTCTCTAATTTCGTCTCTGGCCTGCTATATAATTTGAAGCTCATGGCGGACTCGTCGAGTTAAATATTTTTTGCTGCAATAAATTATTGTACACAAAGGAGTTTGTTTACTTTATCATTTTTTGTGTACTTTGCGGCATCACTTTCAGAATGAATTAAATCTGGTTCCATCTATACATTAAATAAAGTGTACCAAAGTTCATCCATATTGGTTAAAGTATTTTTAAGATATTTAAAATTTCGTTTTTTTTTTACTTTTACGCCCTGTATCTCAGAAATGAAGCAGGTCCAAACATTTTTTATAGTGGTAAGGAAGCCCAAGAGGCGATTTCGGGATTTACTACAGCGCAGCAGATTAATATACCGGACGATACCTTGTACCTGGTAAAGTACCTTTACCAAATATGAGCCCCGTATGCAGGGACAATCGTTAAAAAAATATATATTAATCAGAAATTGTCGAGCGCGTCAGACGGGGTAAGTTACTGACATGCTAATGCTAATTAGAAAATTTAAGAGTGACGTAAAGGAAATCGAGGGCTTCAAAAAAGTAATTTTGACAGTTTAGACCATGACGACATTTTTTATTTTGAAAAAAATAATTAAAGAATAAAGTAAAATATATTTTTCGATACGTTCCGGCGAACCAAAACAATAACAACATTTTTTGACTCCCACCAATGAAAATGTATACATTATATGACATTTTCTTCTTCTTATCATCTACGCTTTGCAAACCAATAGGTCTGTTTGACGCTCTAGTAAATTTCCATTTAGCATCGTCGGCTCCCTTACTATAGAAACTTTTTCTCAGAAAAATACACAAGAAATAACCCCCTAAGTTTCGTACCGTAGTTGGGAAACAACCTGTATAAATAAAAAAATTGCAAACATTATTAAAATAAATTTATTTAATTTATTATTTTTATATTTAAAATAAAATAGTTGTTGATATTTTCACTTAATACAGAAATAACTTTAAAATTCTGATAATGCAGTTTATGCTTTTAACAGGCTGCAAAATTATGTCTTTTTTTTAACAATAAAAATGGGGAGAAACAACATCCTGTGAAGTAGGTATATAATTTATAGGTCTCTATTTATTTATTTAAATAGAGCATAAAAAGTATTAATATATAGTAATTTATATATGGTGTTAAACAGAAATATTTATTGTAAAAAATAACTGATGCATGCAGGTTAAAATGTAAAGAGTGAATAAAAGGCAACGTAAATACCTAAATTGCAAAAATTTAAAAACGTTTTTGATTGTGTCTATTTTATGCTAATTGACGACCAAAAAAATGAAGACAAATAAAAACATTTTTTTATTTTGACAATATCCGAAGAGTTCATTAAATTTTTTTATATATTTATATAAAACAAGAAAAATTAAAAAGAAATACTTTCTAACACTAAATTTGACGGGTATACCTCTTTAGACAAACCAATGTAAAGCAAAAAGGTAATTTTAATAATATTTTTACAACATTATTTTACCGCCAATATAAATAATTATATTAATAAAAAGAGGGATTTAAGGATAAAATAAATTTTTACGTCCAGTTCCTAGATGGACAAATTTTTATGTCTGGTCTCTGTATGGACCTGGAAAACCAAGCTTTGAGACCCAGGTAAGAAGTATTATGTTTTAAAAAACGATCCACTAGGTTCGTACAATTTAGGTACAAAAATATACAGTGTGTCCGAAATTGGTAGGGAATAGATTGAACACTATAGTAGATAGAAAGATGGTTAAATAGGGAAAGTTGTAGGTCATTCAACTGTAAATTTATAGCCGTTTTATGTATTTTGTTTGGTTTTTAAAAAATTAAAAAAAACTAAAAACGTGCATTTTGGAAAAAGTGCTGTATAATTTTTATTTTTTATTGCTTTGTACCTATTAAGATTTTAGTTTTACCGTTTCAGTTTTGAGATACCATTATTAACTTTTGTTTTTCCTATGGGGTTCATTCTGGTTTTAAGCACAATTTTAAAGAACGTTGTTTTTTTTTCATTTAAATCATGTTTAACATTTCATAAAAATATTTTATTTTTGATCAAAAAACGTAAACATTAATTTCTGGTCTAAGTTGGCCATCATTAGGGGGCCATTAGTCTCACACACATTTGTCATTCAATTCCTAAAAAATGGACCTTATTCAGATGGTCAATGCGATTGTATTTCTAAGTTTAATAAACCTATGTACCCAAACAAAGACGGATATTTGATTTGTGTGCATCGTGTCATTAAAATATTAATCGATAATATTAAGCCGCGACCTTTTTATCAGAAATAAGTGTATGTGGGCATTTTTTAAAAGTTATTATACATAACCTAATATAATAAAAAACAAAAATTAAATTCGTCGTCTTTATTATTAAATAAGAAACAAAATTAAAAATGATATTGTTACCTATTTTATAATAAAGACTATAAATTTGATATTTGTTTGTTATTAGGTTGATTTGATGGATAATAAATTTTAAAAAATGCCTTACTTAAACTTCAAGAAAACATTTAAACAATAAAATACCTAATAAACATTTACTGTTTTTTTTTAAGTAATGTCAAGCTCAAAACTGTCAATTAGTCATTTTAGTTTTACTAAAAAGTTTTTAGCCACAATTTTACAGTAAGTTTTTGGTAAAATGTTTAACACATTTTTAAGAGACGACGACAATAAAATAATTTCGACCGAAAGCTTATATTTCATTAATTTATTTCTTTTAAATTAATCTTACATTTCTATGTATTATGCAAGGAGATTTTTAGTTCCTCATAGTATATAAAAAGTTTTTTTAATGATTATTAAGCCTTTTTCAACCTGGAAAAAAGCTAAAGATAATTTTGTTTTATTTAAACTTTCAGAAAACAAACTATTAAATACTTATTACATAGCTAAACATTTACTATTTTTTTGCCTGGTTATGATACCTAATGGGTGTATCTTTTACCAGTTAAAATTTAAATAATTATTTTTTATTAAATATTTTATTAATTTATTTCATTTAAAGTAATCCTAACTTTTATTATATCATGCAAAGACAGAATAGTCGTTTCTAGTATATAAAAAGTTTAATTTTCTTAAAAATTTTATTAAACTTTTTTTTATTTTGGAGAAAAGCCAAGTAGTATTTTGTTTAATTTAAACTCCCAGAAAACAAATATACAATAAAAAATGCCCACATACACTTACTGGTGTAAACTGATGTAAATTATTTACCAAGAATAAGGCTACAATTACATAGTATAGATCGTCTTTTTCCATGCACTGTCACACTTCAAAAAAATTGTGGCTTATTTTTCTTAATTTATTTTGTTATTTATTTTTATATTATTGTTCTATAAAAAAACTTTAAACAAAGCACAACTCTCCGGATGCCACTTTTTCAGAATTTTTAACATTTTCTGTCTGTATTTCGATTTTAAATTTTTCGAAATACTTTTTGGTAAGCTTTTTAAAAACTTTTGTATACAAGTAGGTTTGTTCCAAGCATAAAAAACACTCATTTTAAGGCTGGGTCTATAAATACAAATTAAATTTTAGTATTATTATTAGCATTAGTCACAAGATTTAAGAACATGCATTTAAATTGAAGTGTTTTTAAATTAAATTTTTCTTTTAGTGTTAAAAAACAACCTTAAAATTTCTAAAAATTTTAGTCTTAATACTATAATGGGGAAAAATATTTATAGCCTTTGTGCAAAAAAGGTTAACCAGTTACTTCTTTAAATTCAAGTTTCATTACCTATTTTTTTTAATGTAGAAAAACAATAACAAAAATCTTACTAAATTTATTTTAGGTTAATGCTAATAAAAATGCTAATATACTAATACTAAAATTAAATTTAGAACTTGGCAATAAAATTATTATCTGTAATTTAGATTTGCAGTTAAAATTGTGTCTGGTTTTAATACGGGAAAATTATTGCTACGTCAAAAAATTTTGTACCAGAGATGGATTTCTTTAATATTAGTCCTGTGCTTTATAATTATACTTTAAAAAATATTTGCTAAAATATTACACAGAAAGAGCTTGGAATGAAATTGCAAAACAAGTCAACCTCTCAGGTAATAAAAAAAAATAATTTTTGTCAGTAAAATATTGTTCGGTAGAATTCAAGCTTTTGAGAAAGTGTCTTAGAGATCTCTGTTATGAGACTCTTTGACCCGGTGGGATAATTCAATGGCTGAAAATATAGTAAATATTGACCATTTAACGTATAATCATCTCTGTACGGTTGTCTTCACTTCAAACACGAATATATGCTTAAATACTGTCGAATGCCGGTCTCGTCGCTGTTTCACCGACCCATGTGCGGAGTGCCTTATTTCCAATAGAAACTTTGCAGCTTGACATTATTAATCAATATTTTATTGTGTATATATATATATATATATATAATGTGTATATAATCTAAATATCCGTGTTTGGTTAGGTATAAAGGTACGTTTTCATTTTTTGACCAAAAATAAATTAATTTTATGTTATACATTACTATTAAAAAAAAGTTTTTAAAATTGTGCCCTAAAATAAAATAACCGCCATAAGAAAAATAAAAGTTGATAGTGTTATCTTAAAACCATAACGTTAAAATTAAAATCGTTATAGTTAGAGGCATTTCCCTTTAAAACTTGTTTCAATAATGTTTTACAAATTCTAAAAATATTAAAAAATAAAAATAATACAGATTTTTTTCTAAAACGCACAATAATTGGGTTTTTTTTTTAATCCTAAAAACCAAACAAGATAGAGTCGTCATTGAAACGGAATTTTTGTGGTTAAATAGCCCACATTCCCCATTGAACCATCTTTCTATCTCTTACAGTTTTTAGTATCCCAATACATTTCCTTCCAACTTTGGACATACTTAATTTAACAGTATAAAAGATACAAATAAAACAATTTGGCGAACTGACATTTTCGTGTCTAACCATAATTTTTAAAAGGCCAACTCTTTTAGACAAGCACTTTTCAAACGGGGATTTTTCTTACAAATCTAACAATACTAATTTATTTGCGATCGGAATAAAAATAAAATCATAAATACGGAATTATAGCCACCTAGATGAAATCATACAAATGGCTCTTAAAAATCAAGTAGGTGCAAAAGCTATACAAAATGACAAATTAACTATTTAGAATTGTCCCAAGAATTCAAAAATATAAAAATATACAGGGTGTTCCCTTTAATAACTCAAAACTTGAGTTATCTCAAGTTAAACCGTAAGTAATGAAAAAGTGAGAAATATGCAAAAGCTCTTCTTTTTCCATACCATTTACTTATATCAAGTTTCATTTTGATATGTCTAATATTGCAGAAATTTTGGCTTGTTTAATAGGTGCGTTAACACCCGTCCACTTTTGTTAATTTCGAGAAAAGGAAAAAAACCGATGTTGCTATAAATTATGACCTCGATTATGACTTAGTTTGAAAACCATTTAAAAAGTGTTTGGAAAAATTAGAAATTTATTAACGAAAAATATTCAACTTTATCACCAAATCCCCAATACCTTTTTTTTTTTTAATTTTGAAAATGGATCTTGTCGATTTTGCTTTTTAATCCAGGATCTTATATGTTTTGCTTATCAATTATATGGATTTTGTCTATTTTGCTTTCTTTTTATGATAAAACAATTTTTAGATATATTTTATCCATTTTAATTGTTTTGGACTATGAGCTCTACGCGGAAGCAAAAAGGTCAATTTAAAATTTTAAGGATGATTTTGATTTCCAGTCAAATCCAAAATTTAAAAACGTCATACTTTTTATTGTTTACTGGAGCATTATCTTTAACAATAAGTAAAAGATTATTGTGGCATAAAAACTCTTTTCATTTTACATGAATCATCTCACACAAATTTGTCAGGTCAAGCTTGGAGTGGTATCTCTTAGAAGTAAAATACCATTACAAAATGGATTTAGGTTAATCTATTTATCAGTAGGTTTCTTCGGTACATACAGACTTTTGCTTTGGGAACTATTAACAAATATTAAAAAATTGATCAGCAATATTACGCCGCCCACAAGCAAAAGTTTTTCTCACGTTGTCCTAAATGCAAGCTTGTGATTTTTAGGCGCGTAGGACTTTATTTGTTGTGCTTCCAACCTAAAATTTTGTTGTCTAAAATGTATAAGACTTCAGGTGCTTTGGTTATAGGAATTTGGCGAACCTATAGATAACAGTTTTTAAAATATATTTCACTGACCAACTCATTTTAGACAAAAAGTGGAATTTTATCTGTTTTTCTTCTAAGCCCCTCATCCGGTATATTACATTTAAATATTTCCTCATCTTTAATTTGTTTCGTAGGGTCCTTTAAACAGACTATTAAAAATTGTAATATAGGTTGTTTGCTTAAATATTATTCTATCTAATGCCTGTCACATACAAATCAGGTCAACTTAAGAGGTTTAACGGTTCAGTTATAACTAAGCAGGTAGACCCAAATGTGTGTGGATTAAACCTGTTCGTACAGTTTTTTTAACCCGTTCAGGCGACTTAAGCAAAATTTAAAATCACCACCAGTTGACACTGTAAAGTCAAACTTGATTACGAAACACACGCTTATGCACTTGCACAGTTAAACCTGTCAGGTTGACCTGAATGTATATATGCCCGGCAGAATGGGCTTCTTCCTTTTGAACTTGCCACATTGTCCACCTCATTTTCTATACAAATAGATTAAGGGTTCAAAGGACCATGAATGAAACCGAAACTTTAACTTCTAAAAGCAGTATAAACTGTCTTCAAAACAGTTGTCAACTATACAGTGTGTCCAAAATTGTTTGGGAATGTATTAGAATATTGAAAAATAAAAGAGATTAAAAAATAGTTAAATAGAAAAAGTTGTAGGCCCATCAAACGTTAAACAATACCGGTTTGAGGGGGCTTTACTTGTTTGATTTTAAAGCTGTGTTGAATAAACTGATATCAAATAATTTATGAAATCTGCAAACACATCTTAACAAAAATGTATTCTTGCGTTTAAATTGTAATTTTAACTTTTCGTTTAAAAGATATCATCATTAACTTTTGTTAGCGGCCATATTCTTTATCATGTTAAAAATACGTTTTTTTTAATTTAAAATGAGTTATCGCACTTAAGGAAAATGTTTAATTTTTAGGTCCAAAATCGTTAAATTTAATTGTTTGTCTTAGTTGGCCATGACTGTGGAAGCTAATAAATTTACAAATAAAGGCTAAATTACGAATTGCTAATAGGTATCTATGTTGGGAGAGTCAATGCAAGTGTTTTCTAACTTTTATAAATTTATGTACTTAAACAAAGACTGATATTTTTACTATGTGTGCATCGGGACCTTGATCGGGACATTAAAATATTTATTTATAATATTAACAGCTAAATTTTTTACCAGAATAATTGTATGTGCCAAAATGATTTTTGTTCCATGTTATTAATAAACTATATCATATAATATTAAAACCAAATTTTTTGCCTTTAATTTAGCACGCACACAATTGGAAAAATAAAATTTACTTAGGTACATAATAATTTAAAAAAAAACAATGTTCTTTACACTTATTCTAATTAAGAATATACTTGCATCTAAAAGTAAAAAAAATATAATTAAAAAATATTAAAAAGAAAATCAAAAACATTTTCTGCACATTAGTTGCAATTAAAGAGTTAAACTTTTCCATAATATTTTTTTTTTACAAAAGTATGTCATTTGTTTAATAATTATTAAAATAATTTTAACAAAAAAATATTCTGTAATTTAAAATAGTAGACTGGTAATAGGTGTGATAAACATTGTGTTTTTAGAGATATTTATGTAAGCATAATTTACTTTTTATTTGTATTCGTGCTAATTTGGGGACAATAAATTTGGTTTTTGTAATAAATGTTATAGCTTATGAATAACAAGCTAAAAAAACAATTTTTGGCACATCCTGTTACAGGTTGATAATTAATATTACCATAAATATTTTATTGTCTTAATGCACTCAAAGTAAAAATACGTCTTTGTTTGGATAGGTACATAGGTTTATAAAAGTTAGAAATTAAGTTAAAATTAGTTTTTTCTACATATCTTAAAAACAAACAAGATATAGCCGTCATTAAAACAGCCCTAGAATAACGGCTAAATATTTTTCTTTAATTTTCTTCTCTAACCCATGTTTTTGTCCTTTTAGTTTCCAATATCCCAATACATTATCTACTAATTTTGGACACACTGTATGCCAGGTCAAAAGAATAAAAATTGTTACTTTTAAAAAGTTTAAAATTTTGTTTAGTAAAGTCCCGTTATACAGTGACCGCCAGAAATGTTGAACCATATGGAAAACTTTTTAATTTTAAATTTATCAAAAAAAAAAAAAAAAAAAGAAAAAATATATATATTTTTTATAAAAATTTCTGCATATACCAAAACTTACCAAACACTTCTTATCAAAATTTAAATAATCCATATCGTATACAAGGTAAGAGCAAATTAACGAATGTGACACAGAAAAAAACTACCTGTATTTTTGAACTAAGAGAAAAATATAAATTTGAAAACTTTTTAAAATTAAAATTTATGTCACACTTGAATAGCAAAGCCGCTAATAAAAAATTTGAAAAAAATAAAATTAGATCGAACTGAATTTACTGCCGTAAATTATCCTTATTACCCTTAAATTTCGAAAAAATGTTAAAGTTTTGTTATTCTTAAAGCATTTAAGTACATTTAGGGCACTTTAAAAAACAAAAGCAACTATTGGCTTTCTTGTATTTCAATAGGGCTTACATTTTAAAGCTCCTCTATGTTAATGTTTCACATTGTTTTTGCCTTATAAAATCGTCTTTATTTTTCAAAAATTAAAATTTATTTTTATATATTTTTTATACAATGTTTAAAAATTCAACATAACTAAAATTATGGTAATAAAAAAGATGATTCACAGCTTGTCGGTTTTTTGCATTAAAGGAGCGCGCAAATATATTGGTTTGTTTAAACGGATGTTTGGCGAATTGTTGCACGTTTGGACGCAGCTTTAGGTTACATTACTTTTAATGCAAAACTTTTTGTCAGGAGTAAAGCGTAGGACGTTTTTACGTCTCATGTGTAACGGGACTAAATATACTGCAAGATTTAGCTTACTTAATAAAATAAATATTTGCTTTGGTTATTTTTTTGTTTTTTGTTCATAAATAAGCATATGACCCACATATACTTCACGAAACTGTGTGTATAAGTTAAGTTAACACGACAAAAATGGGTAATTTTAAATAATTACCATAAAATATTATTAAGAGTAACATAAATCATGATAGTTATTTTCCCAACAAGTGGGCAAATTCATAGTTTTTCTCACGCAAATGCAGTTAGACTAACAACATGACGCATAAATAAGCTTTAAGTGCGGGAAAGAAATTTAGCGTAAGTGTTAAAAACAATATTTATTTTTCTGTGAGTGTTATAAAAGTGGAAACATATATTTATTGTTATTTTTATATATCTTAAGATTAAATGGTATTTTTAGTTTGACGTTTATTTGGTGTTGCTCTAACGACCAATTACATTTTTAACGTGAGATTGCGTACCCAAAATATAATTTTGCGCACGCAAATGAAATATCAATAGTATTGTGCAAAAAAAAGGAGACATGGTAAAAAATTGGAATTATATAAGTTTTAAGTTTGAAGCTGGATATTTCGAAAACGAAAACTTTTCAAAAAAAAAAACTTTTAGATTCAAATTCTGCTTCCCAAAGAACTGTATTAATTCAAAAATTACACAAAAATTCGTTTTTGATGTATTGAGATATTTTATGTGACAGCAAAAATGAGATCTATAAGAGTATTCATTATACTCTAACGATTGCAAGCGAAGTGATGGCCAGGATAACATTCTTAGCAGATTTATTAAATTTCCAAAAATTTAAACTTTAGTACCTAAAATTGTAGTTTTTAAAAAGGCTTACTAAACATTTCAAATAAACCCGTTTTTTTTTTTTAAGTTGTTTTCCTTCTGTGGTTCAGTTAATAATTAAAATAGACCAAAAGTGTAAATAAATAGCTGTATATTTTTGTTGTTGTAGTTCGTATTTCGTTTTTTTCAACATGTTGCTCTTTTGTAAAAAAACAATTGACTTGCATCTTTTGCACATACTACTGCCCATTACTTTTTATTATTAAATTTCAATATAAAGCCAAAAACAAAACTTTAAACCAGTTGCTGCAGATTTTTTATGAAATCAAATTATAAAAAAAATGAATTTACGATTTTTTGTTAAAAAAATTCAATAATAACAAACATTTTACTCTCTAACCTTAAATAAGTTTGTTTATGTCATTTGCAACTGCAAACTCTTCGACAATCCATTCATAAAGGCACTATTTAAAAATACAAATATAGTAAGTTTTTAAAAGGCACTGGTAAAAAGTTAAACAAAGAACTTAAGTACACGGAAATTAAACCTGGAAAGTCTTTATTAAACACGAAATTTAGCAGCGATTTATCAGATTAGAAACATAATATTTTTGTCCGAACCGATGTAGAGTTGGCCGAAAGTAAACTGACTCCCACCAGTCAGATTTAAGCTTTTTAAACGGATTTAAAAACAATAAAAACGAACGAAGTACGAATAATAAGCAAACGGTCAGGCTCAGGTAAAACTGATTGGGATGTTGAATAGCGCGATTCACACGATCTGAGAAAGAAGATGAAACTTGTTTTACTTTAAGAAAGATGAGCCAAGGCACTTGATTGGTCGTTCTCGGCCGGAGTAAAAGTGGATATAATATTTGAATACGCCAACAATGCCCTGGGCTATAATAGGTGAACGTAAATGATTCTGACGTTAGCCATTTTTCTTCTTTTAAAATAAACCTGACGATATATTATAATTGCCCAAAATAGGTACTTTTATTGACTTTACGTTATTTAATACAATTATTTTACTCACAAACATTTAATGTACAGTGTGTCCACGGATGGATCTACCTTAATTATTAATTTTTCATTTCGAAAAAAGTTATTCTTCTTAAAAATAAGCTTTTTTATTGGTAATTGTCTAGAAAGTTGCGTCAGCTTCGATTTCAACAAAATTTGATCGTTCTTAAGATATCTATGATAAAAATTAAACATCAAACTATTCTTATTTTTACTATATTCAGAGTTTTTTTAACCAAAAATTCTTAATTTAAATCTTAATTAGCATACAATATTTGATTAACACTTATTAATCTTGTTTTTTTTTAATTTATTTTATTTTTTATTAAATTGCAAAGCTTTACCTTCAATATTTTCAGTGGCAGTAGACTCTGGTGCATGCATGGTTGCAACGTTTAGCGTTTGGTGGATTAATTATTGTGACCCACTTAAGCGTTAAATCAAAAACTGTGTACAAAAAAGACAGAACATATTGTATATATATTTCAGATTTGTGATCAGCGCCCCAAAAACTTCCGTATACCAATTTTTGTCAATATCGGCGTTGCCGCAACTTTCTAGATCACTGCCTTTTTTATATCATATAATTACTTGGAAAATTAAATGTACACTAAAAAAATACTTTTTTAATATTAATTTATTTAACTTCTTGTATGCATAATTAGGTTTATTTTATATTCCTTTAACTAGTAAAACAAAACGTAAAGAATTAAAATTAAAATTTTTATTAAGTTAAATGGGTAGTTACAAAAATATTAGGTGCCATTTTTGTGTTTAAAAAAATTACTTCCTCTCTCCATGTACATACATCATAACATAATTTTGTTTAACACTTTTATTCTAAAAAACATTATCTTTAGTGAATTGTTTATATATTTTTTTTTATCGTCGTTTTTTTTAAATCATAACCAATAAAAAAAATAACGATTTTGCACTTTTAATTTTCTTTTCTTTTATTATAGAGGAAACTGGTCTAAAATGACATATTTAAGTAAAATGACACACTTCATAATTTTTTAATTTCCCGCCTTAGCAGGGACCTCTTAAAAGTGTTGGAGCATGTAATATGATCACTGCAGTTAGTATCAAAAGTACCGTACCGGTGCATGTCCCTGATTTTTTTTGCATGACATTTCAAGTTTAATTCTCAATTTACCTACCGCAAAATAAATTTAGAACTTGTGTATTTTTGCAAAAATACATAGTTTTGTTTAAAATGATGTAATTTTTTTAAACACAATTATTTGGATATGTATAAATATGATAACTGTATGTTCAGTTATTACACTCTCAAAATGTAAGCATGTTTGCTAAATTGGCATTTTTGGGTAAAATGACATATATATGTTATAAGTATAAAATTAAATATTATTCTAACGTGTGCGTTATTGTATTTTTTTATTTTTTTTTTAATGGTTGGTCTATATAAAATAAAATCGACACGCTAAGGTTTTTCAGAGTGGGCCCATGCTGAATGCGCTTAGTCTCTCCTAGAATGAAGATATTTTCCGTAAACTTTGTTGTTATATTAAAAACAGTCAATAGTATTTACATACCTTATCATATCAAATATGTTAAATCTTTTTAATAAAAATGAGTTTTAAATTTATTAAATGTATATGTTTTTACTTTATAAAATCCTTGAAATCATCTGTTAAAGGCATATGTCATTTTACCCTAAATTATTGTGTCATTTTATCTGACACCATGTCTAAAACGACATACTTTGAAACATTATGAAAAATAGTCGTAATATCTTTTGTATGCTGGATTAGGTCAACTTTGTCTTAGGTTATGACCAAGAATACGATAAAAGGCAATTTGTTTTTATAAGTTGCATTACCATTTTTTAAAACATTGGCTTAAATTATTATGTAATATGTCATTTAAGGCCATTTTTCCTAATTAGATAGTTACAAAAATATAGTTTTCGATTTTTTCAGTGTAATGTTTTGCGACTTCCGACTTTAAACTACCCTGTGTATCCTATGGCTAGTTTTGTTATATCGTTTAGCATTTCAACAAACATTAGTATTTATAAAAAATATAATTTTTTAAATTTTAAAAATAAAAAAGCTAATCTAGTTGCTTGTTTTTACCTAAACAATATTAGTCCGTGAAAAAAAGTAACAATAAGTTTTGGTTTAAAAAAACAAGTGCTTAGATTAGAAATTTGGATATTAGAAATACTAAACCGTATAAAAAAAATGTTTTAGGAAGTAAAAACAATAAGCAATATTGTAATAGGATAAGTTCGCTCTAAAAACTAAGAAATGCAAATGTGTTTTAAGTACACTACTTTAAGGACTTCAAACTTAATAGTATTAAAACATTATTAGGTATTTTTAGGGCCTAAATATCCATTTGGCAGAGCAGCCAAATGTCTAGGGACCCCGCATAAAATAGTGGCCTCGCGATACCAAATGAAACATAATAGGTTGTAAAGTGTTAACTGTGATTGAAAAGTCGTCGTAAGGGTGGCAAAGTACCTATTTTTTTAATGTTTCTAAAACGGGGATAACCTTTTTTTTGGCTTCAAGTAAAAGAAAAATTGGTTTATGACTTTTTGCTTTCACTATGGCTATTTCAAAAGAAAAAAACTTTTTTTTGGTCTGGTTTTTACTAGGCACCTCCATTGCGACGAGGCCCCGACTATCCCGACAGAGTTACCGGGCCCTGGGTATATTAATATATAAAATACTAGTTTTTTAAGAAAAACCAATTGTCAGCGGCGTCTCTGTAAGGGGGGCTTGGACCAGTAGCATATCGTAGGCAAAAACAGGCGTAGGCAAAGTCGTATCCGCGATTTTTTCCAAAGAAGATAGCAAAAAAATTGACGACCAGAAGAAAAGGTCTCCGCCTTTAAATACAAATATATTTTTTAAATACACATAAAATACTGGAGTAGGCAAACATGTACATACCTACAAGGCCCCTTTATTAAAAGATTAAAGTTGGAGACCACAAACACCAAAAAATAAAAAAATATATTTTAATCACGCTTACAACTGTTTATCCTGCAAAAAATTATAACAATAAAATGGTAATGTCTAACATTTCATACCTTTAGCTACAAGGCCTCCTAGCTGCGAGGCCATAGGTGACTGCCTACACCTTCTACGTCTAGCTACGCTACTGCTGTGGACAAAAATTATAAAAACTTGTCATAATTTCTTCTATGTTCTGTATGACTCCAGAGATTGCTCACACATTCTGGGACACTTTGTACATGTATACATTTTTTTTAAATAATAAAAACAAAAGAAAATACGTTTGGATCAATTTATTTTTCTAAATATCACATGAAGCATATTACTTCTTATTTTATGAATAGTTGCAGATTTGTTTTATTAACTAGTTTAATTTTAAACATACGATGTAGAATATGGTTTTTAATTAAAGTCTAGTACATGTTAAAGTTACTTGATATAATTAAAGTTTAAATTACATTTTTCATAAATCATCCGTAACTACTGAAATTATAAAAATTAAATTAGTGACACGTGCGCTTAACATAAGGTTTTTTTATATAGAGGATATCTAATAATTCTACCGACAAACTTTAGAAGGTAATTTAATAATACAAATTAGGAAAAAAACTTTATATAAATGTGTGTCCTATATATCTTGGTTTTTATACTACGGAGTGTTAAAATTTCAGGAAAATACTAGTTTTTTATTTATATTAATGTATTTAGGGGAAGATAACCAAACGTGCAAAATAACCAGAAGAATTGGTTTAACCTCTTTGGAAGGCTGGATCACATTTTAAAAGCTAATATCCCAATTTGTCTTAAAAGAAAAGTTTTCGACCAGTGTGTCTTGCCTGTGTTAACATATGGAGCCGAAACACTAACTCTAACCAAAAGCACAGTAAATAAACTTCGAATCGCTCAAAGAGCTATGAAACGAGCTATGCTGGGCTTAACTTTAAGAGACAGGGTTCAAAATGTGGAAATAAGAAGAAGAACCAGAGTAACAGATGCCATCGAAAGAATCACTAACCTAAAGTGGAATTGGGCGGGTCACATAGGGAGAACAAACGATAAATAGGTGGACAAAAAGAGTATTAGAGTGGAGACCAAGAAAAAATGATGCCTTTTGCAATAGAGGAAGACCACCCACGCGATGGTCCGATGATTTAAAACGCATTCAGGGGAATTGGATAAACGTTGCACAGAACAGAGAAAAGTGGAAGTCCTTACGGGAGGCTTACGTCCAGCAGTGGACAAAAGTGTAGCTGTTTGATGATGATGAACGTTTTTATATGAATATTTTTGAAAAACATGGGTTGCGTTTCCTTTGCATTTGTTAAAAATTTTTTGAGGTTTAGAGAAAAAATTAATCTTAAGCAATGTCATCTGTATGGAAATTACCGGATATGTGTTTTATTAAAAGAAACTTGCCAGTTTATTTTTCTAAAATAAAAATATAATTTTAAATTTATTTTGGTTTCGAAAAATTTAAAAGTCTTATTTTTTTTTTATTAACAAAAGGTTTTTAAATAACAAATATAAACTATTTCTTGATATAGTCATATCGCTAATACATAAATAATAAATATATATAAAAAACAGTTTTATTTATAATAGTTAATATTTTTAGATATCTTAAAAATTTATTTATACTTTGTTAAAAAATCCAAATTGATATAAAAAGCAATATAAAAAAAATAAAAGGTTTTATTTTAAAAATTATGAAGTTTTGAGCTTACATTTATATAAAAGTTTTTATCCTGTTTTTAGTAAAAATATCCTCCTAAAGTTTGTCGCCTAACTTTAAGGTACCCTATATTTCTGTTAAAAAATTATCTTAATAACATATCCAAAAATCAGCTATATTGAAGAAAAAATGCTAATATGTTTTTTTTTTCAATAAATAAATTAATTCTTTACTTGATTATTTATATCATATACCAAATAGCGTAAAATGAATTAACACATAATACTTAATGATTAACTGTCTCTAAAAATATTTTTTTTTGCCTTTTATATATAATTTCTCGAAGAAAAACAGACAGACAAAATATTTCATATAATTGGCAACGTCGTACGCGACATGGTGTCGGTAGGCAAAAAAATAAATACCTACGTCGGGAAAAATGATTTAATAGTTTTTTGCATTCATTAATGCAAGTAATGATTGCCCGAATCAAAATTACATTTTATGCCTAGTATATGGTACTGTATAAGTTTTGAGACAAAAAAATGTTTTTGATACGCGAGTATAACGATATGATTTAATTTACGAAGAGGCTCATTTTATTTAACGACATCACTATATTATTATTATACAATAATTAAAATGGTATTGTTATCATGGTCCAAATTATCTCTAATCACATTATCCAATTACATTTCCTAATATGTATTACAATGTTAGGTTTTTAAGTAAAAAGGCAAATATAAAGCAGTGAACAGTTTTTCGTGAAATTTAGTCTTGAGGGTGAGGGGATTAAATATTAACGTTTTAGTAATTTAAAGCGCACTTGATAATTAAAGACCATAATGTAAAAAGTACCAAAAACCAAAGTTTTGCTTTAAATTTCTTTAAAAATAATATAATGATAGACAAATAAATTTCAAAGGTGGTAAGCGTCGTATATTGGAATTTTAGTACTTTGTGGGTCCATCTTTGGGCTCTGTGAAAACATTCGCATAAGGTTAACTATTAAAGGAGGTCTGTGAAGCCCCGCCCACATAAGCAAATTTAAATATTGTGAAGTGTCAGTAACATATACGGCCTCATTAAAATCGGATTTGATTGCTTAAACCCATAATTTATATTAAGGTATGCTTAATTTTTGAATAAGAAAAAGTTTTCAATAAAAAAAAACTTTACGTTTTTAAAATTCTACCAATGGGCGGAAATGTCCGATAGACTGGTTAAGACTTAGATATTTTTGTACTATAAAATAAAACATTTTTAAATTAATAACTTGTAATTTAATATTTAATATAAGTACTAGACATTTAGCAGTGGCGTAGCGTGCCTTAGTGGGGCCCCGTATCACAATAAGTTGGGGGCCCCACTTTTCCAATTTAGCCGATAGATTTTCAGCAGCTAGTTTTTTTATATATTAATACTAAATAGAAAAAATTGCTTTTTAATGTTTCAAAAATTATTAGTATACAGTATACGAAGTACTCTTGATGAAGCCCTAGAAAGGCGAAACAATTGTAGAGTAATGCTCTAATAATTTTTGAAACATTAAAAAGCAATTTTTTCTATTTAGTATTAATATTTAAAAAATGTTTCACAAGAAACCAACTGCGGATACAATTCAGTGTGCTAGTTTTTTTGCTTACACACGTTTTGGGGGCCCTGGTAGCCCGGCACCCTGTATTATTGATACGGCTAATACAGCGGTAGCTTCGCCCCTGACATTCAAATTCTTCTAAATAATAAAATTATGGGCATAAGACTAAAATGTAAAACCAAACAGAAAAAAAAATAGTTTTATAATATTTAAAAAATAATTAAGATACATTACAGTGTTTATACATCTAACAAAATACTTAATTTCTACACTGCTAAAAGGCAAATAATGTATATGATTTGGTGCCCCTTAGGCAGAGTATTTTTCTCAGGGTGGCCTTATCCGATAAAGCATTTTTTCTTTAATATTGCAATTTTCTTTATTAATCTTATAAAACATAATAATTTAATAATGCATAATAAGACACAATCAATAGCCTACGTTTTGATATACTTAATAATTATACAAATTAGTACATATGTAACCTAGAAAGGTTTGAATTTTCACAGAAGAAAAAACACATTAAACTGCATCTAAAACGATTTTTAAAGACTGAAGGATTAAAAGCGTTTTGCGAAGCGCAAATCAGCTTGAGCGATAGATATCAGATTGATTAGAGGTTGCGTTTAAAAATTATTGCGGTAAACGGCGTTACCGCTGCCGGACCTCCCCAAAGGTGCCTAGTGCCATTTTGTTAATGTTTGCTTTTTGCCACAATGTGGTCACAACCTGCCTATCGTGTTTTCCAATAGTGCATATTTAATATGATTTACTGTAAATGTACAAATGGTTTACTAATAACTAACCAATAAAAACAAAATGAAAAATAATGGGAAAATTAGCAACGTTAAGAATTTTAACCACATAAGAATATTTTTCTATCTTGAAAAGAAAAAAAAATGTACACTTTTATTAGAACATTACAGGTAGTTTTTAATATTTAGTCCATTCTTAGTGCTTTTTTATGTTTCTGCCTAATTTATGTATATAATATTATGCATGAAATAAATTTAATGACACTTAGAATTAAAAAAAAAAATATTGGCACCCTTTTGCACCTTATTTAGTGGAATAATGGAAAGTGAGCTATTGATTAATAGGCTAACGTTGAGTTCACATTTAACCACTAGTTATCTGTATATTTTAATGTAAAGAAAAAGTTCTTTTTACCAAAAAATATAAAAATAATAATTAATAAATTAATTACAATCAGGGTATATCCAAAAAATCAATTACGTTTTTAAGTAAAAAGTGTTACATATTATGTACAGGATGTTAGAGAAATATTGTTTTTATCTTTAAGATATGATTCCCTGCATTATTTTAAACAAAAAAGATCTTAATACCATATCCGAAAATCAGCCATTTTGGAGAAAAACAAAACATTTTTTTAAATTAAATACAGTATTTTTTCACTTCATTATTTAATATTATATACCAAATAGCGTAAAATGGATGAACACATAATACTTAATAATTAACTGTCTCTAAAAAATATGTTTCTTGCCTTTTATATATAATTTTTTGAAGAAAAACAGACAAACAAAATATTTTATATAATTTGGCAACGTCGTATGCGACATGGTGTCGGTACGCAAAAAAAAAATACCTACGTCGGGACAACTGATTTAATAGTTTTTTTGCATTCATTAATGCAAGTAATGATTGCCCGAATTTTATTTACATTTTATGTAGTATATGTTACTGTGTAAGTGCGGGCATTTTGATACAAAAAAAATGTTTTTGATACGCGAGCTAGACTGACGCATTTACAAAGAACATTTTCCTGATCGCAGTGCCTAATTTTAACAATCTCCGAAGACATTGTGAAGATAGAGTGGAAACCGAAAAACAAATTTTAAATTTAATTGACGAGGATTCGACTAGGAGTACGAGAAGTATTGTGATTACATTACTAACACATTTAACTGTTAACTTTATGTGATTTACAAATGTTGTATTTTTTTCTTATTTTTTGGTGCACCGCATTGTTTTAAGTAAAAGACTAATACTCGTTAATATTTTTGGTGTGTATCGCCATGGATCGGTAAGTTTTACCTTTTTTTACTAAATGTAATGTACTAAAAGCGTTGATAAATAACAGATATTAGCCCCAAAAATTGCGTTACACTATTCAGTACCAATGTAAACAATTTGAGAATCAGTTGCGGTTAGTTGTAATTATTTACAACTCATTTTTTTTTAATGGTAAGATTTCTATTTACTAAATCAAGTTACGAATATTTTTTCCCTAAAACCCTGCACGGCTGTACATCTTGCATAAATATTTCATTTTACCGTTATAATAATAAATACCTTAGTTTAAACGAAATTAATAAAACTTACCAAAAAGCTAATAATAATAAATAAAATAAATCGATTAACAACAAATGTTATTAAGGTATAAAAAGCTTTTGTTTATTTACTTATTATTACTTAATATACTTATATGTACGCATGTATGTTATTAACAAAGCTTTTTATTATTATTACTTAATATACTTATATGTACATACACATGTATAATATTAATACCTAAAGCTTTTTTTTAAATAATAACCTATTATTATTAGCTTTTATGTCAGTTAAGTCGTTTATTTTTTTTCTTTATTTTTTTTAAGTGTATGATTTCTATTATTATTGCCTCTCCAGCTCTAAATATTGACAAAGTTTAACTGGTGATAAAATATTAATAAATACGTGTACCTTTCCGAATAAAAGAACACTTTTTAAAATTTGTCCTTAATTAAGGAAGTAATGGGTGAACATACAAATATAAACAAGGTGATAAAGAATGTTGTTAAAATTATTAAAAAAAAAAAAGTTAGATTGGATATAGTCCTAATTTAAGTAGTTATTTTTACCATAATTCCAAATAAAAAAATATATAACCAAAAAAAAATAAAAAATTGCAATGCTGGTTTTATAGTATAACAAATGAAAATAAGTGGATTTTTTTTCTCTAAAACCAAACAACATACAAAAAAATTATGTATTTATATGCTTTATTTAAAGAAAGCACAAAGATTATTTACACATTAACACAGTCCCGTTCTTTTTTGTTGTTTCAGTTTCCGCTTGACACGCCACTGGACTTACTTAATGTCAATAATGACCCTCTTGATGCCTTAAATAATATTGCCAAATTAATCAGTTTGGAATAAGAATATTTAGGATACTAATTTTTTTTAAATACCCTGTATCTTAAGAAGAAGGAATTTGCGGACCCATGTTTATATAAACTTTTTCTGTATTTTTAATATAGAATCTGCCCTTAAATTTTCTGACCCATACTATGTAATATCCTGTATATACAGTTAAACATATCATAACCTTGTCCTATTTTAAAGTCGGGTAAAAAAGATGCATTTCCTAAATAAACAGGAACAAAAATAAACACCGTGTTTACAAGAAGGCAACTTGAACAAATTAATTTAAGTAAGTGGTTGTTTCATTACATAAAAGCAATATTTTAACGTAAGCTATAACTATAAAACTGCAATAAACGGTTAGAATTTATTTTTAGTTTTAAATCAAATGGGAGTTATAAAATGTCTGTTATGTTTTTACTAACAATGCAAAATACGCATTAAATAATATATAATGGAGTAAAGTTTAATACCTGGCATATATAATAAATCAAACTTAAATCCTTCTTTGCAGAAAATATTACCCCTACAAAGATTGTGTGATAGGTTTAGCAGGACTTTACTTTAAAAGATTTATTTTATGCAAAATTAACTTTATCTAAAATCATTTTTCGTTTAGTTAACTTGAAAATTGCCTCATGCATTTGAAAAGCAGCTAAAAAAACCTGTAGAGGTCATTATAATTATAAGGGAACTTTTGCTGACGCACCCAAATTTACTTCTAAGTTAAAACAATATAAATACATTGGGTCCGTTTATTTATAAATTTTATTAATTTCGTTTTATATCGAAAATTTAGGTAGTAAACATGCAAAAATAACCTCCGTTATTTGTCACCACTTCTACATTATGTCATGCTAGGGTGTAACATTGTGATAAAATAAATTAAAATAATCACAACCATTGGATTATAAGTTAAAACTTGTACAGGGTGACGCCTTTTCGTTGACCTTGCAGGGTAAAGCAAAAACTAAAAGAGATCAATCAAATCAAAATTAAAAACAAATCTAATTGCACCATATCGATTTAAATTTTTGAAACAAATTCAGTGGTAAAAGTAAATTATTGGTAAGTTGATATTTTTGGAGATATTGATTTTTTTTTAAGTTATAACTCAATGCTAGGTGGTTTTAATAAAAACGCTCTGTATATTTTTTCACCAATAGAAAGATCTTTTTGAAATCCGTTAAAAAATACCATTACTTTTGATATATTTAGTTTGTCATAGTTTCGGTAATCCAGCGATCGTCGGGAGTTTGATACCAAAATGGCCTTTTTTAACTTAAACACCCTGTATATTGTATCACATTTATAGGATTTATAAAAGTTAAAGTAATACACTACACTTTTTTATTATATTTTAAAATACTTAGGAACAACAGTTAAGATACAAAAAAATATTGACTAACATGTTTTTTAAGTTGTAAAAATAACTTACTTAACTGTGGTTTGGCAATTAAAATATACAGAGTCAGCTAAATAAATTCGTTTATAGGGGAAAGAACACAGTCTTAAGCTGCGTCCAGAGTTGCAACAAGTCGCCAGACATTCGTTCAAACAAACCAACCAATTTGCGCGCTCATTTGATGCAGAAAGACTGACAAGCTCTAAATTACCTTGGAACCATTCCCCAAGCCCTTGAAACGACGTGAATTTCGTCCACGTCCACGTCCGCGTTATGTGGGGCTATGTAGGGTTATGTGGCGCGCTAATCGGCGCGGCGAATTGTTGCAAGTCTGGACGCAGCATAACGCTTATTGCTGTATTCCTTTTATGCTTCAGAAGCGCTCGGAACGACACCATAGTTGTTCCTTTTAAAATTTTTGAAATTTTTTCATGTTGTAAAA
This sequence comes from Listronotus bonariensis, assembly GCA_014170235.1. Taxonomy (NCBI): domain Eukaryota; kingdom Metazoa; phylum Arthropoda; class Insecta; order Coleoptera; family Curculionidae; genus Listronotus; species Listronotus bonariensis. Next base: position 158,064 of record JACEGR010000421.1, read on the forward strand.
CCATTCTTGATACTATTGACAGTTCAGAGAACGGTTTAGAACGGTTCTACAAGGTAAAAGAAATACACTAAATGCCGGTATATAAACACTTCGCATTTGGTGACTAATAGTGTTTGTTTTGTTGTAGCAGTACTGGCCGATATACCTTTAAAAATACCTGATACAATATTTTAACTGAAATAGGTAAAGATAATTTTGGACAACTGTAACTAACTTCTAAACAGTTTGTGATAAAAACAAGATATAAATAGGAACATATAGTACATATTCTTCTTCTTTTAAAAGATACATTGGTGTTAAAATGTCAAATTTAATGTTAAACCACGGATGTCCTAGAAAGCTATATTATCGACTTACTGGGTTTTAAGTTTGCACGGAAGAGATATCGTGCGTAACAATTTTTAAACTGGCCGAATGATAATATAGATAGCCAATCAAGTCTAAAAATGTATTACGTTGATATACCAGCCTAAGGCCTGGTGGAAAATAGCCTCGTCGTATTAGTGGTCAAGAATGTTGACGGACTGTTGCTATTATTAGAGCAGTCTTACTATATTCATCCGGCATTAAAAACTAGTTTTTCTTTTTTACAGTTTTAGCAATATTTATTTTTCTACTGACATTGTTAAGTGCATGAGAAAAATAGAAAAACAGAGAGCTGGTTTCTAAGATTAATACTTTGATGCTTTGGTAAAAGTACATCTAATATAGATATATATATTTGTATATATATATATATATATATATATATATATATATATATATATATAGTATATATATATATATATATATATATATATATATATATATATATATATATATATATATATATATATATATATATATATATATATATATATATATATATATATATATATATATATATATATATATATGCCTAAATGAATATGAGTTTAATATGTCGATATTTGTAGATTTTATTTGACACAGTAAGCATTTTTTATTTACCACTGGTTTGCGATGTAGAAAAAGGGTTATTTTCCTTAAAGTGCGGAAAGTGTCACTTTTCCGCACGCAAATGTCGTTGCCCAAACGACCCAAAGTAGAGTTCGGGTAATCAGTTGAGTGCTTGAATAACACTTTACGCAAGAGTTAGATTTTTTTATTTTTACGACCGTATTCACCGTTGAATCGCTAACTGCAGAAAGGGGACATGTCACATTTTTAAATTATTCAAGGGACACAAAAACTGTGTAAACTATTTTAAAAATGTATTTGGCTTTTAATTTTTTTACATTATATTGTTGATGACATTTTACATGTAATGACACATAAAAAATCAATTTTGTTTTTTGAGCTTGGCGTAGCTGTCAATTTTAATTAATGGACATGTTCCCTTTTTGCAGTAAAGGGGAAAAAGTATTATTTTTATATTAAATGATTTTTTTAACAACGGAGTTTCGTACAACTTATAAAATGGTTTATTCAATGTCACATTCTCTGTCGGCGGTTGGCCATGTCAATTTTTATTTTCAAAATGTCAAATATGCCTCTGGTATAAATTTCATTGTATTGACTATTTGAGGCAGATTTTTCTTGTGTATGGGTATGGAATTTTTGTGGTTGGTTTATTTCTGTGTAGGTGTGCAGAGTGTAAAATCTCTCATGTTTTATGAGCTGCTTTTTAATAAACTGAAATCGCGGTCAGAAAAGCAAAAAAATGTCCTCTCATTGGAAAATATACTTCTATATACTTCTAAACTATTCTTCTTCTTCTTCTTCTTTGTCCATAATAATTATCACAAAAAGTATGAAATTTTGTATACTTCTGTAACCCGCCTTGATCAAGGTAAAGCTTCAAAAATAAAGACATTTCGTTAGCTCATTTATCTGCCTTGCCTTCATGGTACACAGCGCACGTCATATTTTTTATTTTAAATCGTGTTTTCCAAAGTTACATACAGTTAGGTTGCGAAATTTACCTCAGAAAGGAGGCGTCTCCCGGACATACCCCTTTCTGCAGTAAATGAAAATTTATTTAGTACACAACGTCAAGCCTGTTAGTGCTATAAGTACTGTAGACGATATATTTAGCTCTAAAGACATAAACGTCAATTTTGTTAAAAAATGTCCCCTTTTTGCAGTTAGCAATTCGTATGTAAACAAAAGTAAGTATATTTATTTATTTCAACATGGTATACCTAGATATAACATAAAACAAAAATCAACTAACTATTATAAAAATTCATATTAAATACACTAATTGTGGCATTCTGCAAATTATTAAGAATAACAAATCCCTAACGGTCAGTTGGTCTTAACTAAGTATCAACAGTAACACTTGTAGCTTTAATACTCGTAGTATTAAGAGATAACGATAAGATGATGGTGGTGGTACAAAAAGATCTCTTTAAAGCTTTTCACTTCTTTGTTCTTACACCATGGTAAAAAAAATTCTATTGCTTTTCATAGCTTTTTCTTGATTTAGTGGGTGGCACTGTGTGTTTGCATTACTTGCAGCCTTTAAAATGTCTTTGAAATGCTGTTTGCCTGATAAATCTATTGAATCACTGGTATTATTTAGATATATTAAAAAAATAATGCTATACTAATGTCACTTCGAAAAAGACTCAATGCTCACATTTTACTTTTGGACGTGTTTTTAAAAACAGGTTACCTTGGTTATTATAGCGACGTCTTTCAAATCAACTGTCACGGCTTACTTTAATAGGGTTATGAAATTAATATTTTTATAATATTAAGGTCCAAATAAATAAAATAAAAAACAGAAAGACTAAGTTTAAAATTTAAAACTAAATTAATAGGTAAGAACACCGATAACTTCAGAAACAAAAAGGGTAATTATTTACAAACCGGACGCATCACCGATTTTAATGAAATTTGGTATATAGGGGTTTTTGGGGCGCTAATTACGAATCTAAGAATTTTTACGTTTCGTTTTCGAGATATGTATCATTCGACTTGATAACGGAAACTAACCTAAATTGGCCATTTTTCTCTTCTTTACACTTAATTCTTGAGTTTTCTGCTAAATTAATACCTGATATTTAAAATTGTGAAGCCTTACTTTAAATTGCAGTTACCTTGATAGCGCCAAGGCTACTGCGATCGAAATGATTGAAAGTGAAGCTTAGCAATTTTATGAAAATACCTAATGAATAAAATAAATAGGAAAATTGGATTTTTAGAGGTGGAAATAAAAAATTATGTAGCAATTTAGCAGACAACTCAACAATTGAGTGCAAAAAAGGGAGAAATAGTATATTTAGGTTAGTTTTGGGTATTAAGTCTAATAATGAATATCTTAAAAATAAAACGGGTCCAACTAAAAACTCTTTTAGATTCGTAATCACAGCCCCAAAAACCTCCATGGATTAAATTTTATTAAAATTAGCGATGCGTTTGGTTTGTAAATAATTACCATATAAAGTTAGGAAAACGGTAAAATTTGCGTATTTATACTTTCCCGCCTTAGTGCGCAAAAGTCATACTTTCAAAACTAAAATGGGTGCAAGAAAGTGGACAAAAACGCACTGTCGTAGAAAAATATTATATTTTTTTGAATATTATGATTATTTAAATAACTTTTTTCTAATTTTACAATCACTATCCCCAAAAACCTCCTAATTGTTGTTAAGTGCATAGAAAAAAAAAACACAGAACTGGTTTCTAAGAATAATACATGTAATTTCTGAGCCAGTAATAAAATTGACTTCATGATAATAACACTTTTAAAACCTTTTAGGGGTTCTTTTTAACAAGTCTACGACGTATACGGAATCGGCGTTTTAACCCAGCCTGTCAATGTCAAGTGTTTCGGGTGTCGGACTGGGCAAACGCGTCACTTTTTTACCGGACAAGTTTACCAGAATGTTTTACAAGCAATTTTTAAACATTGTGCCGGAATTGTAAGGGTTACAGTTACAAAATCCGCCTAATCCGATATTCAAAACATGTTAACACGGTTTTTGGCACAATGATTAAAAATTTTATATTCAGGGTCAACATTTGGTAAAATTGTCCGACAAAAAAGTGACGCGTTTACTCAGACCGACACCCGAAACATTTAACATTGACAGGCTGGGTTAACGCGCCGCTTTCATATACGCTATACGTATGAATATTTGTCAAAAAGAACCCCCATAAAAGGTTTTAAAAGTGTCATTATTATAAAGTCAATTTTATTACTGGCCCAAGGACTATTAAATACTTGGTAACAAGTACATCTGACGTATGAATGCCTAAATGGGGATGATGATTTGAATATGTCGATATTTTTAGACTTCAACGGCCCTACTGGGAGATAGTATTTTTTTAATGCAATAATTTAAATCTCTTTATAATTTATTGTTTTTATAATAATTTAAAAAGCATAACCTAATCTAGAAGATTTATAGAATATTTTATTTATTATAGTATTTAGTTTATTATTTTTTTAATTTTCTTATGTCTTTATCTAAAACCCATTTTAAATGAAGTTTACTGGAGGCTAAAGAACCAATATCCATCAGGAAAAAAAGTTAAGAACCCGTTAGTAATAAAAAGTATATTTTGGCTTAAAATTTGTCCTCGGACAAAAAAACAAACCAACAAAGCAATTTTTACGGTTTTTGTTATAAAACACCTTTTTTAATTTGTCTTACTTGGACTTATTATTTTATTTTATTTTATAAAAAATATTTTACCCATTTTTATTTTTTAGGACAAAACCTTATATGTTTAGTAATTTGTTAAGCCTACTGTTTTAAAAACACCTTATTTTTTATATTAAATAACACCGTTTAATTACTTTAGCAATAGTCTATAAGACCCGGCGGTGCCCCGACTTATGTGACAAATAAGGGCGAAATGCATTGGGAATTGGAACATATTAAAAAAATATTTAGGAACTATACAAATCCAATATAATTAAACCTAATTTTAAAGGTAATTTTGGTCATACTTATAAATATATTATGGGCTTATTTGAATAAATTTAAAATACATTATTTAATATAATAAAAATATTAAAGCTAATTCTCATATAATTATAATTTACAATTTCCTAAACAACGTATATTTAGTGTTATGTCACATACTAAAAAAACATTTTTTTTGTCTTGTTTAAAACCGAAATTATGTTTTTTTGCCACATAATTAGAAAAAAAATACTTTTATACTGCAAATGTATACAGGAAAAGAATAATTATTTGCATTTTTGATTACAATAATCAAGAGTCATTAAATTTAATATAATGCGACGAGAATCTTTAAACCTAGTATCCCTAAATTCTAAATTACTATAAGCTGAGTTATAAAAAAATTGTGAAAAAGTACAATTTTTTTAACGGTCGCACCTGGGGCATATTTGTGCACCGGGAGAACCTGGGGCAGGGGGTCAGCGACTGACCCCAGCTTTTTTACTTTTATGTTGGGAATAAGCGTTTAACCTCATAATAAAAAAAATTGTTAAAATATTTTATTAACAATGATACAAAATGTATGTTTAATGCTGCAACATCGTTATTTTGCAATATTTTTTGTTTTATAAAGGTTTTCCATATTCAATTGACATAGTCCATTTCCTAGTTGTCTAATTAAAAATGTTCGTCCCACTTTTCTTTTAGGACGATGCAGTGCCCCATTTCTGAGGAAACTAAACATAAACCAAGAAAGGACAGAATAAATTTTGCAGTAAGTACTCTATACCAATTTGTTTATGATCATGACATGAAAGGTTACATAAAGGCGTCCCCTACGATAAACTGCATCATCTCTCACACTTTTTTATGAGCCTTCAGAATGGTTCACCTGTCCCGCCAGATAGATGTCCATATTTATCCGGAAAGGTTCCTATAAAAGCTTTAAAAATGACAGATTTCGCCAAACTTAGGCAATACGTGCCGCATGAACACCAGGCATTTTATGAAGCCATCTTAAACTGGCCAGTGAATAATGTCATTCAAGAAGACGAATACAAAGAAGTCTATCTATTTCGTTGGCTGGTGTTTTTAAATGTTGTAATTATTATGACTTATTATAAGTTTGTTTGAAAAACACGTTGTATGTTGATATTATTACATGAAACAGAAAAAATAAAAAACTCCAGAAGAACTTTTAGTTCCTAAAAATTTTCAATTTGTTAAAAGGGCATCAGTCGTCAACTTTCAAAATTTTGCAAACCCACTATATATAAATCTAGAAAGACAGTTTGTCCAGAAGTAACGCTCATTTCTTGATAAACACATTAAAATTATGAAAATTGCTAGTTCAGCATCCCTTGATCACCGAAACAGTTTTTTTCGATTTTCTCAAAAGTTACTCAACTTGACTGGTGCCCTTTTAACAAATCACAAAAGGCTTTGGTAAATCTTACGTACGGCTAAATACCATAATTTTTTTCTTGTTTCATTAATCTTACAATAATAATTATAAAAAAATAGTAAAAAACTTATTTAATGTACCAATTAAGTTTAACTTATAACAATTATTACTAACAATCAATAAAAATTTAATTTTATGACACTTAAATTTAACTATACCAATGGCATTATCAAAAATATTTTAAATTTATTTTTCCATCAAGCCCATATAGTTAATTTTAACCAATTTACGTGTTTTTAGTAAATTCGGGTCCAAAGCCATTAAAATAAATATTATTGAAACAAAAAATTAGCAAATAGTCAAACAACCCCCATAACAGCTAAACAATATTACATATGATCATAAAATTAATTTATAACGTTGCCAAGTCGTTATGAGAAATTATTATATTCTAATAAAATAGCGTTTTGTAGCAGATTTACATTCTCAAATTTGACAATTTTATAAATGACTTTTTAAAAGACCCCACAGAAAAAAGTCCTTTAGTGAAAGATTAGGTGACCTGGCTGGCCAAAATATCCGGTACCGTGGACCAATAATATTGCCGTTAAAAGCATTTTCCAGGTACTGTTTAACTATATGGGCACTAAGGGCGAAGCAACCATCCATCTAGTACCACACCATGTGGTATCCGATAATTTTTAAGAATACATTTGTTTTTTAAAGATATTGTGTTCAAGTATAAACAAAGCATTGTTCATTTTTTGGCTCCAATACCGGCAATTTTAAACATTTAAATGATTGTTAAGGGTGAATATAAATTCGTTGGTAAAACAAATATTTATTGAAAAATTTGTATCGTTATTTGCTCTGTTCATCATGTTAAAACAAAATGCAATTCTTCGCTCTTTATCTCTGTCCTGCAGCTCTTGATAATTTATACCAATAATATTTGTGTTTCAAAGTGCACCGTTGTATGATGTTTATTTACCTCTTGTTCAAAAACCCTCTTACTAACTACACTACTCAAAACAATTATCGCATATGCTCGATTAACTTTAAATCGCCCCGTATGATGTGCTGTTGAAAGGAGTAGTCAAATTTGTGATTATAAAATATCAGAAATGGGTAAGGGTATAAATTATTAACAAATGAGATTTCTCCCTTTTAACAGCACATTATACAGGGCGATCAAAAATTATTTATTTTTCAATTTTTTTATCACCCCGTAGGATTTATTGCTTACAGTAAAAAACAACGGTTAATATAAAGTTACAGCTTCACGTTTTCTTAACATTTTATTTTTTAATTGTCTTAATAACTTAATTATTAAAGAGATTTGGCCATTTAAATCAAAGCATTTTTGTATTAAAGCTTATGAAAGAAATCGAGCATATGCGATAATCCCTTTTAAAACAAAATAAAAAACACATTTAACACATGTAACTGTCCCACACTGTAAATGTGTTTTTTAGGTATTTTGTTTTAAAAAGGGATGCTCGATTTCTTTCATAAGCTTTAATACAAAAATACTTTGATTTAAATGGCCAAATCTCTTTAATAATTAAGTTATTAAGACAATTAAAAAACAAAATGTTAAGAAAACGTGAAGCTATAACTTTATATTAACCGTTGTTTTTACTGTAAGCAATAAATCCTACGGGGTGATAAAAAAATTTTAAAAATGAATAATTTTTGATCGCCCTGTATAATGTGCTGTTAAAGAGTTTGTTAATAATTTATACCCTTACCCATTTCTGATATTCTATAATCACAAATTTGACTACTCCTTTCAACAGCACATCATACGGGGCCATTTAAAGTTAATCGAGCATATGCGATAATTCTTTTGAGTAGTGTATTTTATTTTCCTCCACACTTAATAGAATAATAAGATCTCTGTTCTCTCTTTCTTCGTCTCTACTTCTGATATCCTGATTGAAACATTTTCAATTATTTATTACGGTATCTTTTGACTCAAACTTTATAACAATACGTTTAATAATTGAAATGGACAGAATGGGCTTGGTGGGAAAATAAACTGAAAGCATTTCAGATACTGCTCAAAAACTATTTCCCGCATAATGCCACCTAATTATAGATACTTTTTGTCGTCAAAATAACACATATTTTTTTTTTTAAATACCAACTGTCGCTGATTTATTGACACTTTTCCTCATGTCAGTAATAACTATAGGTGTGTAAACGACAACGGGACTATTTTGAAAAAACGGGTTTAAATTACAGCATTTCTATTAGAAAATAATAGAGGGCGCTCATATCAATCGGGATCAAATGAAACCAAGATGAAACAGTGTTGCCATATATATCAATATTTAGTGGAATTTATCCCATTTCTTTTCACAGATATGACGACTTTTGGATTTATGACTTTTAAAGCGTAATTAAAAGAGCCTAAATCTATTTAAACTATTAAAATGTTACCTGGTTACAACGGTTTTTTTTTGTTATTTTCTTTTTTTCTTACGTGTGTATTATTTGTATTTGTAAATTTGACATATTTATTCACTAAATAATACACCACAACACATGACATTACTTAAATGGTGTATATTTAAAACCTTATATGTGTAATTATTAAAAATTTCAAGAATTTCTAAGTTTAAAATGTATTTATTTGTATAAAACATAGTAAATAATCCATTTTACATTTTGAGTAGAAATGTACGAAATGTCATTTTGCAAGACAGCTTTCATGGGCATCTTTATTAAATTTTAACTTTTCTAAATTTGACGTGTTATGCTAGGTTAACAACGACGTTCGAAAAATTGTCAAAAGACAATATTTTGATGATTATGTGCATTAAAATGGATCTTTTATTGTATTAAATATGAAATAAAGTAAATACTGCCTTGCTTCAAACTGCTTAATTGGAAATATTTCTAAAAAGGAGATATCTATTTTTAAAATTTAACCGGTAAGTACTTAACTGGCAAATTATTTAAATATTTTTAAGTAGAACTTGATTTTTTAAATTAAAACTTACTTGACTGATCTCAAAGTTATTTTTACGCCGTTTATTAGTCCAAATTACCGTAAAACTCACGTTTATAATAAATTGGAATTTTTACTCTCTAGTAGATAATTTAAAATTTGACGTTAAAGTTGGGTAACTTCATAGTTTAGAATTGTACTACGTATATGCTTGACAGATGCATTACACGTGCCTTCGAGGTTATGCATATAAGAGACAGTCTTGCCATTTGGTTATAAAGTAATAATTACTTTATTTATATTATACAGTGTGTTTTCGGAAGTTCTTACCAAATAAGAAAATTTTTATTTAACAACTTGAAAAAAGTGCCTTCTTCATAAAAAACCTGCTTAATAAGAAAATACATTTTCACAAAAATATTTGTAGATTAGATGTACAGCGTGGCCCAAAAAACTTGTTTTCCAATTGAAATTTAGAGTATTTTTTAACTAGGGTAGAAAACTTACTAAAAGGGTTATTTCCTATGTCATTTTATGAAAAAAAGTTGCTTCGTTTCTGAAATACAAGGCGTTAATTATTTTTAAAGGTCGGTATTTTATAAATATCTTAAATACGAAACCACATACAAAAAAAAATGTACAACACAAAAATTTGTATTTTTATTTGCTTTATAGAAAAAAATATACAAACTAAATAAAAAGCCAGTGGCGAACATTTTTCTCTTAAGAATATTGGCTGTTGTGCCCACTGAGACGCTACTGGATCCAATAAAGTTAATCTAGGTAAAACTTTACAAGCGCTTGATTTCATTAAACAAATACACCAAAATGTTTCTCTGATTCTAATTGAATCCAGTCGATTAAGGGGTATTTGATATATTTAAAAATATTATTATTTTTTAACTTTAACGCCCTGTATTTCAGGTAATTCCGGACATATGTTTATAGAAACTTTTCTTCATAAAATCACCCTTTAAAGTTTTGTGCCGTAGCTAGGATACACGGTGTATATTAATTTGGTAACACGACTTCTTTAAGCCACCCTGTACATACAACACACAATTATTTTTGTGGAAATGTATTTTCTTATCAAGCAGGACTTTTTTAAAAGGCATTTTTTTCGTAAAGTAAATAAATAAAAAGTTTCTTATTTGGTAAAAACTTTCGAAGGCACGCTGTATATGTAACTAATTTTCATTTACTTTTTTAGATTACCCAAGTTTTTGCTGGCTAATTACACTACTACCGAATCCTAAAAACCTTTGTTGGAAACTTTTTATGGAAAAACTCTGTACTGCTAGTTTCATAAATAAAAAATAATATGATTTCCTGAAGTTCAAGAAAGGCGTATATCGGCGTACCTAATGTAGCACTGTACAATCCTTTATTCATAACTTTATTCCTTATCTAACCACCTTGAAAAATTTTTAGTACAATTGAGCGGATCCTAGCTACGTCCTTGCTTAAAAGTAAATTTTATTATTTACTACATTTAAGCAGTGGGCGAGACTTAAATATTTTTTGTATAATCGCTACCTGCTAGTGTTCACCGCACTAAAACCCAGTGGAAGGAATCAAGCTTGCACGACGTGTATACTTGGCTTATAAGTTCTACACAAACGTTATTGTTGTATACAAAGCCTTGTGACAATAGCAATTATTTTTTTAAATATAAAGTGAACTGTTTAATGGAAGTCAGGGTTTTTTAAAGAATCATTTGTTTTTTTATGTTTAACAAATAAGTATTCGCAACATTACAAAACTATTTTGTTTATTTTAAAGCAACAAGTCTAACCTTTAGTTTTAAACTCTACTTGTATCTTAAGGGACAAGCAAAATTTTTAAATCGACACTTTATATACAAAAACTAAACAAAAGTTTAACTTCCAAAAATGTAAACGACAATTTAAAAAATTAAAGATAAAATAAAAATTCAATTTTTCTTTTTTTTTATTATTAATGACACAGTTCAAAATTCCTATTCCTATTTTTATTATCTAAAATAATTAAGGAATTGTTCCTCCTTCAGGGAAATGAGAGCTGAAGCTAAATTAAAATAATAATACTGTTTTTATTCAACCGAAAAATGCATATAATAAAATTAAAATAATGGTGATCTTGGGAATTTGGGCACCCATTAGGTAATTCTTTCAAAATATCATATTTTTGTTAAATACAAACTTATTAAAATTGGGTAGTGTTCTCTATAGCGTCGTATTTAAAATTTATTGAAATTTTCTATTTTACTTTTGTACTATTTTTTGTACATATGCAACATAAGCAGCAACCCCAGAAAGATCCCGATTGACCACAGTACCCTCTAGTGACATATTTAGAACTATAATTTAGACAAAAATCAAGCCCGTTTTGAACGCATGTCGATTACACTCCTTCTTCAAGATCTTCTTAGTAATAACATTCACTTTACAGTTGCCTGTTTGGTATTTACCTGAACCAAAAATTGGGTAATTTTGCAATTATATTTAATTAAATAATTTTAAATTTCCTTATTGACTTTTTTTTTTTTAATTTGGCACAAGGTGTTTAATTTATTGGTCCCTTCAAAAAGTTATTTTTAATTTTTTATGTAAAATTATAGGGGGCAATAATTACCCCTTTAAAATTAACATGGGATTTTCTCGCTCGGCGACGCACCACCGGTATTTTAAGAAAAACATAATTACGTAAATGTTTTTATTCTTAATAAGCAAATAATAATCAGATCTTGAAAATAGTGTAAGTAAACACAGCATAATTATAAAGAATCCTTCAAATTATGCGTTTGCCATTATTTACTTTGTTATTTGTTCTATTATATCTTGTGTTTTATTTATAAAACAACTATAGTTTATTATCATTGTAAAGATCTATTTAAGAGCTTTTTTAAAGTCGTATTGTAAAATCCAATTTTTATTACCTTCGGATATATGGCCATTCTCAGATGTTTAATAGTAAAGTAGCATTTTTTTTTATTATGCACCATATTTTTGCATGATTCTTAAAAAGCTTTAAAAAAATACCAAGTTCTGTACGTCTATCCCCTATATTTTTGAAAGAATGTCCATTCAGATCTCAAAATTATGTTTAATTTGATTAGGTTCAACTATACAGGCTTTAAACATTAAGCTTTTTGGCAAAATTAAAATAAAGATAATACAAGTATCTACCTATTTTAATATTTGGAGGGCTTATAAAGCACAAGGAAAAAAATACTGTCTTAGTCTATTATACGAAGTATGAATATATTTATATATTTACTCCCTTTGAAGACAGTTTGAAGAAAACATCCTGGTCTTCTATGCTATCCACCACGACTCTCCCCCAGACCGGTATGGTGGTTATGGGTGTAAGGAGTCGCAGTAAATAGCTTAGAAAACAAGCGTCCATTTATTTGATAGGTTTCATTGTCCGTCAGGATATTAAATCCTGCCGTTGAAACCGTACTAAAATTGCATTCAGTAAACACGAGCATCAATTTTAGCGCAGTGGCTATGTATGTTATAAAGGTTAAGTAAGGATTTTTTCCTTATTGATAAATTCTTGTAAGGCCGGCGAAACTGGTCTGGGGAGAGAGTCGTGGTGGATAGCATATAAAAGCAGGATATTTTCATCTAACTGTTTTTAAAGGGAGTAAAATGCTTTGTGTAATTGGGAGAGCTTTTTGAAATACTTTTTATATAATAATATATTATACAGGGTAACCTATTTTAAAAAAGCTAATTTTTTCTGAGTTTTAAAACAAGATTTTTAATTATATCCTTTCCTTAAAGGCATTAGAGATGCTTTTAGTTTTTTATTATATAATTTTATAATAACAAACTTGCTAGTAGCAAATACCTTATTTGTATGACTTTATATATAAAAATCCTGTCTTAAGACATTTATAACAAACGCTGATATTAAAAATATTACTACACATAAGGCTAATAAAAGAAAAAAATCCTCTTGGTGTCCCTTCTTTTTTCTTTTTTTTAATTGTAAGGAAATTGATGTGCGTTTAAATTATAAAAAAGTTAGATACAAAAATATCATCAAATTTTTCTACAGTTGTATTGTACCAGAATAGAAGTATTAATTACTACTATAAAGGTTACTGGATATATAATTACCGGTATACAATTATTATCTTCACAATACTATTTTAAACTGTTTCCGTTAATACAATATAAACTATAACTGTTTTATCAATAGCAAGTTATACTCATATGTGTGTGTAGTAAAAGTTTTAAATTATTGTAGAAAATAAAGGTATGGTCACTCACATCAGGATACAGATTGCTTCATAAAAAGATTTTATAAAAAACTACATGTGTTTATAACGCAATATATTTGTTTGTTGTATTAAAAGCTAATTACCAACCGTGTGCCCACAATTTTGTAATCTTAATCTTACTAGCAAGCCTTCTATTTTTTTAGGAAGTGTTACACGATTTTTAAATACTGGTCGAATATTTTCTAAAAATCAATTCTACGGCAATTCCACGAAAAATATTTCTTGTTTTATATATACTGATCCTAATTAGTTTTAGGAAAAATGGCGTTCAAAAATATCATAATATTCGTCATTTTTTTTAATGTGTTAAAAAACAAATAATAGTAGAAAAGAAATAAAGCGATTTTTTACACATATTTAATAAACCTCAGATCCTATTACCGTTAAAATTAAATATCTGGTTTAACCGGAAGTGCCACAGAAATTAACTGTCAGTTTTAGGTTATTAAGTTATTAAAAGTGGAACGTTAAAAAATACATTTTCTTCACTATTTTTAAATAATTTCAGTAAAAGTATCTTAAAACTAAATATAAGGTTAGAAGATGACAGACTTGCTAGTAATTTGGTGGTCATCCGGTATAATGCATTACACACCATGTAAAGCAATTTAAAGAAAATGTTTGGTAATAACGTCCATTTTTCTTAATGGGTCCTTTTTTAAAGGTTTTATTTAATTGATATGCACATATTTCTCACTATTTTAGTTGTATTTTAATACATTAGTGGATACCGTAAGTGCCGGACTTTTACCGGGTGCCAATAAAATTACTAACAAGCCTGTCATATTCTTGAGATGTGTTACACGAGATTGAAATTTTGGTCGGATATACAGAATCAGCTAAATAACATAACACATAGGCAATGTAAAGAAAAGAGACAATCTAACGTAAATACCTGCATGTAAACACATCTGATTGGATTAGTCACATACATCCTTTTTTGTTACTTTATTCGACGATATCCCAATACCTACCTGCTTAACCAGTAGGGTTCAAAACGATAGAAATTTCTAATGTTTTAGATTTTATGTGGCACATCCAATTTAGCCGCAAGTGCTTCTAACTTTGGTTTTTTAAATAGAACACCTTATATATTTTTCTATGAATCAATTCCACAGAGACTTCCAAAAAATACGTGCGTTACATGTTTTACCTGCAAGTATCTTAATTAGTTTTTGAGAAAATGACGCCCAAAAATATAATCTTAACCGCCATTTTTATTAATCTGTTAATGCTAGTGAGAATTTTTACACATATTTAATGAATCTTATAATCTATCACCGTAAAAATGCAATTCCCGGTTTTACTAAAGTTCCACAGAAATTGACTTTCAGCAGTAAAAGAAAAAATCAATAATTTAATAGCTAAGAAAACATATTTTTAGGATTTGTGGTTTCCAGTTAAATTATTGAAGTTCTTTACTGCCGAAAGTCAATTTTTGTGGTACTTTCGGTAAAACCGGAAATTGTATTTTCCTACAACCACAAATGAAAATGACAAAAACGCACTCCTTGATCCTTTAGAAAACGAATATCACACGCGTGTTGAAAAGTACATATTATTATGACAGCTGCTTAAATTCCGGTAAAAAAAAATAACAGTATATTTTAAGGTTTTGATTTACCGTTGCTAACACATTATCAGTTTTTCAAATTATACTGATTTTAGTTTTATGTTTAAGGACACTCGTGGTATTGTCGAACTCGGCTATAGCCTCGTGCGACAACATTCTCCCTCGTTTGAAATATATCAGTTTCGACCCTTGTTATTTAATATACAATTTTGCAATGATATATATACGTTCCTTTAAATATGTGTCAAAAATCTTATTAACTCGTTTTTACCATCATTTGTTTTTCTAACAATTGATTGAACATTGCAGTTAACATGACATTTTCAAACACCATTTTCTCAAGAACGAATTATTATAGGTATGTGGTACATGTCTTTTCTTGAAATTGCCTGTAGAATCGATTAAAAAAAAAAACATTAAAAATTTGCATCCTATCCAAACACACCCGCGACCAATATTTCGATTTCGTGTAAGACTTCTTAAGAAAATAACAACTTTTATTATCTAGTTTTGTTGATGATTTTTTAAAACCTAATTTTAATTAAAGTCTTATAAGGCTACCAAAAGGAAGTATAAAATATGTCCTTAAAAACACGCAATAACCGTCTCTTATAATACTTTGAAAATATTAATCATTACATTAGGTGTCTGACACACTCTATACAAAGATGTATTATTATAACCGGACGTACGTAATTACACTGGTGGTTGATTTTCTAATTAAAACTTGACACAATTATCTTTGTAGTGCTGTCGAAATCTTTCAAAAATGAAATTAGCTCTTGCTAGTTTATTAAAAATAATTTATTCGGTGCTTATGTTTATAAAATCTAATAAAAACCTCCAAATATTAGTTACCCTAACCTTAATAATTAAAATAATAAGATTTTGTCGGATATCTTATAGTACAGGAGCCCAAGATACTAAATGGAAAGGAACTCGAGCGTCATAGAGACCTATTGGGTTGCAACGCTTAGATGCAGCATTTTTCTAAAACCGTTTAGTTTAGAATACATTTGATCTCTTGACTTCTTTTGTTTGATGTACGGTTTTCGCGTAAATAAATAGAAAACATTTTGGAATGGTTAGATCCCTATCTAATTAAAGAATAAATAACAAGAGTTTATTTTTAAGGTAGAATTTGATATTAGCAACACGAAATTACCATGCCAAATAATTGCATTTATTTTTTCATGCAAAAACCGTTCACCAAACAAAAAAAGTCAAAAGATCAAATTTAAGAAAATGATTTTTATTTTAGAAAAATGCAGGTGCGTACAATTTTTTCCTTCAAAAAATATTCTTTACCTCTTATAAGCGATACTGGTCAAAATTTTTTTTTCTGGTTTGTTAACAAATTTCTTCTGATTATTGGGAGACGTCTTTTTTTTTAATATCGTAAATGGTATAAAAGCTATAATTTAAAAACTATAATTAAAAAAAAATAATAATTTTAAAAAACAAAGAAGTTTAAGATATATGTTGATATATAAAGTTTTTACTTATTTTCCATTATAGAATCACCCCTTAAAGTTTGTCGGTTGAGTTACTGGACACTCTGCATAATTAAACACCCACATTGTCCTACAAATTGCGAGGTACGTCATCTAAACGTAAGCCAGATGCAAAATTTTGTCAGTTATTTCCTCCTAGGTCCTACTTTGTAAAATGCTTTAAGAGGGTTGTACATTAATCGTACGAAAAAAGATCAATAAGAAACTTGTGTGTATTTTTTAATGGAACACCTCGTACATTAGTTCATTCTTGGATTGTAGGAGTAAAAATAATGTAAGTTTTGTTAGTGATCCTTATACCAAAACTGAAAGGTTTTTAAGATATTTGGGATTTAAAAAAAAATCATGACAAAAATGACATTTTAATATATTCTTGGCGCCGCAGCTGACGCTTACAATAATTCATGTTAAACCCTCTTGAATCATTTTACGAGTTATGGACTAAGAAAAAATCGTCAACCAATCCTGCTTTTTTGATATTTATCAAATTAACATATGTTTTCTCTGCTACCCCTGTATGCTACCACCAACAAAAATTGTTGTAAGGAAAAAAGTTGGTCGTCCCGTCAAAATTAGGCTACTAACAAAAAATTTGCTTGTTAGCATTGACTTAAAAAAATGGTTATCCCTATTATAATTATAAGACATTAAAATTAAAATAAATGCGAAAAAACTAATAAGTGAACATTTCTACTTTCCACATAAACTACTAATACATCACTAATGCACTTTCCTGATTTTAATTATTACACAAGTGATTTTCATGCAGTTAGTTATACATGTCTTGTTGTGGTCAATTTTTATACTTTGAAATGCATTAATATGTTCCATAATGTATTTTAAATTAATAGGAATTATAAAATATTTTTTACCTTTAACTAAAAGTAATAAAAATCAACTAAATAGGTCAACCCATGCATAAATGTCGATGTACTTATTTTTATTTTTCTGTCTAAAAAGATAAAAAATGTTATGGGGAAACTACCTGTGAGAAACATCCGGCATTTAGAATTGCTGCATATTATTTATTATACAGTCAGCATGATTATAGCTTATTTTTTTAACGACAGATGAAAAATTACTTTTATATCTACAAATAGTAGTCAAAATAGTTACAGGGTGGCCCAATTGTTCCAGAGAGTCTAATATTTTAGTTGTTTAACGAGATATAGCAAAAAAATGTATATAAAGTTGTGGAGTTTTTAAACGTACTATGTCTTGGAAATATTTTGTATGTGTACCTACTGAATGTCCCAAAGTTATGTCTAAGAAGTTAGTTTTTTTTTGTAATTGTGGAACACCCGGTATATTTGGTAATATTCCCAAAATGGCATTTGTTTTCTTTAAAAGAAATATTATAGGCTTTGGTTATTTTCAGAAATATTGCATTTATTGACCTACAAAAATTCACTGCATTTAAATTAAAAATATTATTTGACAATAAAAACTTTGCTCATCTAACGTTACAAAAATGCGGCAACAACAGTCCAGGACATTTTTTGCGGGACGATAAATGCGTTTTTTTAGAAATAACCTTGACTTATGTTAAATTTTGTTTTTAGGATTTTAAAAATATTGACCAATATGTATACTGGGTGTTTAATTAAAAATACCGAATTTTCCTTTAATCAGAAAATCACTTTTTGTCATGAATTATTCAAAACTCTTTAATGCCTTACATTTTTGGTATAAACTAACCTTAATTTTATCCCTAAAATCTAAAAATGATTTAATATTCAGGGTGTTCCATTTAAAAGAATTGAGATTTATCATTTTTTATGTTGAGATCTTGACCATGCTATAAAGCAATACCCAGTATGAGATCTAGTAAATTTAAAATTTCTTTCTGTTGTCCTAAGTGTTTTAAAACATCCAGCTAAGAATTAATTATAACCTATTTGTTTACGAACGTCTTAGTAAATTATAAATATAGTGGCAACATCGCCTCAAGTGCCAAAATAAAATATCGTACTAATGCAAAATTATTGCTGAATCCGATTTTGTAAACAAAAATAGAGTCTACACATTAAAAAAACCGGTTTTTAGTCATAGAACAGTCTGTATACACATAAATAATTTTTGGACATGTCAAACATGTTTAAACAACAAAAATATTGCACTTTCTCGGACAATAATATTTAAAATTTACTTTGTGTTGTTCTTTTCTCACAGAGTATAAAAACTCGGACTAATTTTATTTTATACAAAGCAGGCTCTTATTTGCAATTATTATTATTTTTTTTCTTTTTTATCTTTGGACAATCCACTAAGGCTAAAAGCGTAAATAATAACGTATATACCGTGCGAGTCTTAAGAGAGGTAAGAAGGAGTTTGTTGACACGGGACTTTTTTTTGCACCTGTGGACCGGCGCACACAGACAAAAAAATCTGTTTACCGGACTCGACCTATCTACGAACATGTTTCACGACCTGCTGAATTTGAATGTCAAATAAGTTTAGACCGTACACCCACCAACTTTGTAGTAAAGTAAATTGCAAAAATCCTAAGAATTTGCGAAAATTTTCATTATAAACTACTTTTTGTAGTTTAATATAAAATGTTTTTAAAATTCTTTTTATGTTACTTTGGGCTAAAACATAGTTAAAAGTTTTATCTAATGTTAGTAGATATCGATTTTGTTTTCTGGGAAATAAAATTGTATTTTAATTATACACGAGTAGCAGGGTGGAAGTAATAAATTAATGTAAAATATTTAACAATTCTTAAAATAAATTTAAATATATAGGTATGCAGTTTGTTTTGGCGATTATGGCATAGACTAATTAATATATTTTTATTAGATTTAAATTAAAATTTGCATATTAGAAAAATTAAATTTTACATAAATGTTATGCTAATATAAAAATATAGATATGTTTTTGGTATTCTGTACAAACAAGTATTTCTTAAAAACCTTATATTTTTAAATTTAACAATAACAATTTTTTAAAATTTTATCCCAATATTAATGTTAAATGTGTCTGTGCAAGAAAATAAAATTAACTTAACTTAAATACATTTGAATAGATTTAAGCAAAAGTGTTGCTCTGAGATTGTCTTTTTTCTTAATACAAAAAAAGCTGAAAATTCGCAAACCATCGGGCGCACTAGGATTTACTTGATTTTTTCACTGAAGGTAGAAAATAGCCCACGAATCAATATCTATATCAAACCAAAGAGCGCAAAAATTTGGAACCAAATATTAGCAAGTCACAATAAAAGATTTTTAAAAACTTCATGTTTAAAAGAAAATTTTGCTTTGGCCAAACCAACTTAAGAAGTGGAAGAAAGACATTTCAGAGATACTTATATTTCCACTACAAAAACTCCTTCAATCTGCTATTAACCTGCAAAATGCTACAAATTGTACATTTACCAACAATAATAGAGAATTATTGCAAGGTGCCTTATTAAGCTTGGGAATTATTAATACCGGCGTTATTTAAATAGTGCTTGTACCCATAATTTAGAGTTATTGCAAATCATCTTGACAGTACCATTATCCTAAAAAAAGGGAAAACAATTTTAGTAGATTTTCTTTATTGTTTTATGTTATAGGGTTTTGTTTACAACAATTACAGAAATACATTTGAAAAAGCAAAGTTTTAAGTATTTTTAATTCTAAGCCGTTCAGTTAGACGAACAGTTCCGAAGTTAAAATAAGGCCAAAATAAGGCACGACCTAAAACCAACATAAATAAAGCCAGGCACTATACTTATTAGGAAAGTCTTTATCCTACTTGGCATCTGCGCAAGCTCAGATGTCAAAATAAGGCCGGTATTATTAGTGCCCGGCCTTATTTCACTTTGCAATAATTCTCTAATAACAAGTACAAGTAGGGTATTAGGATTAGGCAGCATTATGTGTAAAAAATATACAAAACTTTGTTTTTATGTTTTTTTACGCTTGTAGAAAAAAAAGCGTTCCTATTACGTGCCGAAAGTGCCTTTTTCGCACTTGACTGCCTGGCCGAACTTCGGCCAACTGCAGTCGCCTGCCGAAAAGTGGCACTTTCAGCACTAGTTGGGAAATATACACGCACGCAATTTAGTTTGGAAAATGTCACTTTTCCGCACTAGTGCGGAAAATCACTTTTCGCACTAGCGCGGAAAAGTAAACCCATGCAAATTTGCCACTTAAACAGGTACCTAAAAATGTTTTTAATTCTGAAGTTTGAATTAGTATAATTTTGTTATTGGTATAGTATTCTTTTATTTGTACAAATTAGGTGTAAAATCAACGAAATATTCACTAAAAATTATTATTGTTTTAAAAATCCTGGTATATATTAAATTTGCTTGTCAGATTTTTAGTTTTGACAGTTGCCGGTGTCCATATTATAAAAGTTTAAAGTCATTAAAAGTCATCGATAATTAAAAGTGTCTTTAGTACATTCTTAGTACATTCTGATCAGGCTCGTCGATTTTGAATAAAAAACGTTTCCTATGGAGTCTTCAGACGAGGAATTACCTGAATCCATTCTAAAAGTAGCCGAAATAGCAAATTTAGTTTTTGTGCCGTCCAACTCGAAGCACAGGTATGAGAAAGAATATACAGCATTTACAAGCTGGTGTGGCGGGAAAAAATCAAAAGTTGAAAAGAGAAGTTTTTATGGCGTATTTCGCGGAACTTGCTAAAACATGTAAGCCTAATACCTTATGGTCAAGGTATTCCATATTTAAAAGTGTCATTAAGATCGAAAAGAACATGGATTTAAGCAAATATTTTATTTTTGAAGAAGCAAAATGTGGGATTTAGACCCAAGAAGGCCAAAATTTTCTCGAAAGATAAAATAGCAAAATTTATTAATGATGCTTCAAATGATGTCTATCTAGCGATAAAGGTAGCTACAATTTTCGGACTAGCTGGTGCGTATCGTCAAGAAGAATTGATGAAAATTAGCATAGACGATATTAAGGTAAGGGAAATCTTTTAATTGTAAATATTCCAGACTCCACAAAACCATTCCAGCCAAAGTTTTGTCATTTCCGAGGAACTTAAAAATGAAAAATATCTAGCTTTGTATAGAAAGTATTTCAGTTTACGAAAGCCCGAAACACCACACAGAAGATTTTTTGTTAATTACAGTGGCTTGTACTGTCCAGGGCATAGAAATAATTTTTTTGGCAAGATCGCTCTGAAATAGCTGCCTATTTACGTCTTCCAAACCCAGAACTTTACACGACACATAGCTTTCGCCGTTCCTCAGCTACAATGTTAGCTAATTCTGGTAAAGGCATAACGAATAGTAAAAGACTTTGAGATTGGAAGTCATCATCTGTTGCAGAAGGCTACCTGGAAAGCTCTACAAGTTTCAAAACGGACTTATCAAACAAAATATTACCCCAAAATGTATCTACCTTTGAACACAGCAAAACGCACTCAAGGCCCATTATACCGTCTTCTAGCAAGCAACAATGTGTCTATCTTACCTGTAACGACGACCGGTTCAGTTGCACCTCAACGGCAATCCTCAACTCCGCAACTTACCCACAACAACTTGCCTCTGCGATTCATTTGCAAAATGCTACCAACTAGACAGGCCCCGAACTTCCCACTTTGTTCATTCTTTTATCCCCAGAGTTTCTAGAATGTGGAACTTGCAGCCCGCGGAGGTCTTTCTTTCCCCCCAAATCTTCAAGTATTTAAGTCCCGTGTCAACAACTCTTACCTCGCTTAAGACACCCACGGTACGTTAGTATTTAGGCTTTTAGCCTTTGTGGTTTGTTTAAAGATAAGAAAAATTGTTGGTTATAATAATAAGCAGTAATGGTAAAAATAAATATTATCAAATGGTTCTTTAGTTAGACTTTTTCCACACACTCGTAGAAAAAATGGTATTTCTAGCTAGTGCTAAAAGTGCCACTTTTACGCACGCGATTGCAGTTGACCGAACGACTAAATGAAAAAGTCCTAACTTTATACAATGTTATAAACTAAAAACACTTATTTTTAATGTCCGTAACAATATACACCCAACAAGATTGATTATGGCTTTTTTACTATAACTTTCAAGAGTATTTATAATGACACAAATTTATCATTAAAAAACCCAAATAAAACTAATTAAATTTAAAAGCCTTTATGGCCTGCTATTCTTATTAAAAGCTAAATAATTTACCTAAGAAATATCTTATAATTAATAAAACAAAGTGCGCGGATTTACTTCGCTTTGTCTACAGTAAAAGAAAAAAATAAAAACCAGCAAGAAAGAAAAAAAAATAAGTGGTTTAGGTACGTAATTTAAAAGATTTATGATTATATTTCATTTATTTAGCAAAACTGCCAGTTTTAAATAATGCTGCTTAAAATAAGGTGTTTTATTGTTTGATAAAGGATGTTTAATGGTACCCACAATGTTTTTAAGTGTTTTTTAACCAGTTGTTTTTATTTTATTTTATTTTTTGTTAGGAATCTGTAAATGTTGTTGAATTTTTTGTCTTATTTATATTTTTTTCTGCATACTTATTTATGTACAGCGTGTCCCATTTTATTTGCAACTGCAGGGTATCTTAGTTATCCTTTAGGATAGAACCTTGCGCTATTAACAAAGTGGTCATAGCCCTCTTAGTTTTTGAGCTACATGACATGATATATATATATATATATATATATATATATATATATATATATATATATATATATATATATATATATATATATATATATATATATAATATTCGTTTTTAAATATTGAACATATTGACTTTTTCTTTTAATAAAGCAACCTGTATATTTATCAAAAAATTATTTGTCTTTGTGCAAACGTCTCAAAAATGTGTTACACTATGAGTTTATTTTAATAAATAACTCCCTAATTGTCATATTTCACATCCAAGTTTTGCAGTATGCCAACAAATCAACTACAGTTTTTTCTTTTCTTTTTGATAGACTTGATTACTGTAGTTAAGCTTACGTCACGGCTTTCGAAATTGGATTTTGGTAATAAACTTATTAACGTTTTTTTTTTTTTTATATAATAACTCTAGATAGCAATTTTTTGAGAAAAAGTTTAAATTGGTGAATAGCTGGTATGAAATCCTTTTTTAAGTTACTATAACATATTAAATTTTCTTTATTCCGGAATTTAAAAAACACACACACAGTAAACTGCTTTGGGTCAAGAAGTAAAAAACCTTAGATTCAACAAATAAAATTGATGCATTAGTTAAAACCAGGTACCAGGCTTACTTAAAAGGTAATTTTTGAATAAAAAATAAACGGAACATAATATACAGTGTGTCCAAAATTGGGAGGGAATGTATTAGGATATTGGAAACTATAAGAAATAGAAAGATGAATACAAAGGGAAAGTTGTGGGCAATTTAATGGTTAATCTAATGCCGTTTTGATGACGGCTGTATTTTATTTGATTTTTGACTTATTAAAAAAAAACTAAAAATGTGCATTTAAAAAAGTGCTGTAGTTTTTTTATTTTAAGTAATTTTTGGAATCTGTAAAAACATTATTGGGGCAACTTATTAAGAGCAATGCCTTTCGGTAAGTAGATTTTAATATTGACGTTGCGGTTTTAAGATTCCATCATTAACTTTCGTTTTTTTTGTACATTTTAAAGAACGTTTTTTACTCTTTAAAATTAATTAGATTAGTAACTATTAAGTATAAGTAGAGAGTACATTGTGTTTTTAAGGGCTAGTATGGAAGTATAATTTAGTTTTACTATAGTGTTTGTAAAAATTTGTAAGACAATGATTTAGGTTTTGTATGTTATGATTAATAATATTACAACAAAAAAACGGTTTTTTGAACACATTAACCTATTTTTGAAAAAAGGTGAATGTAATTTAAAATATTTTATTAAACATTGAATGGCAATTGTTTTTAAACTTATGGCTTTGCCATCATAGTTGCCAACTGAAACAAAAAAATTATTTTAATTATTTTTTGAAACACAAATCCAAAATTGTTTTTTAGTTTAGTTTTTGCAAAAAATAAAAGAAAATACATTTTCGTTTGCCATAAAAAATACATTTAAGATTAAAATATTCAAGATTTATTTTTACACTTTTAAAACCTTCAAATAGAACAATATTTCCAAAAAAACAAAACAAAATACATTCCTTTGAAACTTCATTTTTTAAACACATTTAATATACAATTTTTTACTGTAAAAAAAATTGTGTTAGCCTTGCCCGTCTTTGAAGGGCAAGTATAGCAAGTATTTTAGTAGAGCCCTAAAACACAAGGCGGACATAGCAATACACAGAGAACATTTGCCAGCGTCTTCCAGACGTCACGCTAGTAGTTAATAAGAAGTTAATGATGGTATCCCAATATAGTTTTTACAGATTCAAAATATTTAAATTCAAAAACTTTTCAACTTTTCAAAATATCTCAAAACGAAACAAGAAACAGTCGTCATTAAAACGGCATTAAATTAAACCATTGAATGGCCCACAACTCTTTACCATTTTAACCATCTTTTTATCTCTTATAGTTTCCAAGATCCCACACATTCCCTACCAATTTGGACACACTGTATAATGGTAACCTTTATTTACCAAAATTATTTAATAAGTGCTATTTACTAATCAATATATTTTTTTTTTAAATGTACCTGCCTAGATTTACAATAATATCTAAGTTTATAAGCAAAATCCCATATGGGTATAAAAGTAGCTTAAACACCAAGATATTTTTTTATTTTAAAATTTAAGTATCCAATTTAAGTAAAACGTGGTTAAAACATTGACCTAAAAGCGCCCTTCTAGTAAGAATCGGAGATGTTTGATAGGGACTAAAACATGGAACATGGTATAAAATTTATTTTAATAAAATTAACAATTATTCTTTTTAAAATTTTTGAATATCCTTACCAAAACATAAAATATAATTTTATCTTTTACTAAATGTTTTAAGCAAACCCTATTTTACTTTACGCAGAAACTACAATTAAAATTGCGCAATAAAAAGTTTTATTGACTCCTAATAACCTTATTTTATGGTCCCGGGTATACCAGCTGACCCTGTTCAGCCCTATTGACCTCTATGAGCTGTCCGGTCGCCTGAAACAAAATTAAGAAAAACCCCCAAAACCCAAACAATTTTAATTTAAAAACGATGTTTTGGTGGCAAGTTTGCCACCGCTGCTGCTAGTTAAAATAAAGTTAAAAAATAAAATAATACCTAATACGTATTAAAATTAAGAATTATAAAAATTTTAAGATTTTTATAATTCTTAATTTAAATATTGTTTCTTTTTTTTATTTGTTTACTTAAGTATAGTGGACAACGGTGGCAGACTTGCCACCGAAACGTCGTTTTTTAATTAGAATTTTTTGGATTTTTGGGGTTTTTCTTTATTTTGTTTTAGGCGACCAGCCAGTGTATAGGGGTCAATAGGGCTGAACAGGGTCAGCTTGACCATTGAATAAATGAATTTGCCTAACCAATAAGGAGCATATTTTTATATCTTAAAGTAGTCCATACACTTAAAAAAAAAATATTTCTTTTTGTTTTGCCTAATATAAAGTACTTGTCAGAACGGTTAGCCGGTTTTCTCTCTTTTAAGTATACAATTAATTAGATTATTTTAATTGTTTAGTTATGTTATTCAATTGTTTTTATGTGTTTACAACATTTGTAATTTTAACTCATTGCGGACAATAATTTAGAAAAGTCTAATGCAAGTAGGTTATAAATAGACATCAGTTATTGAACCACACTACTTAGGTAGTTTGTTTCTCTTTGTTAATAATATACCCAGTAAGTTCGGTAAACTACACAACATTTAAAAATAAATGGGTTAAATAACTCTTTTTGTCCCAGCCCAAAATCACTTGACTCTGGTAAAAAAAAGAAAATACACCTATACCGGGTGCCCACAAGAGCACTGTCCGGCTGCATTTTTTATTTCTTTATTGATACTAACCAAACTTGGTGTGGTTGTTAGACTAATAAAAAGTCATTTTAGGGTGTATAGGACAGGCTTTTTTGATTTCCGGTTTCACCGGAAATGACTGGAACTTTTGATTTTTAAATGGGACACCTTGTAAATTTTTTGTTTTTCGGATTCTCCAGATCATTTTTAGTCAAAATATAGTATTGGCCAAGTTTAAATTTTAAATTAAATCTGAAGTGCCATGATCATCATAAAATTACTCCTCGTACTTAACTTACTTTCAGAAAAATATGAAATCGATTTTATCCTTTTAAACTTATTTACTCGAGGGCTCTAAACTTCACCTTTTTAGTTTTTTACCTTAGCTCAAAAACAAAATAGGATCATATCACTTTCATAAAATTTCTAAATGCAGTATTTCACAGCGAATCCAACGATGTAAAACACTACGACACTTTACTTCATCTTCTTTTAAAAAACAACATTAATTATAAAGGAAAATGATCTTTTTGTTACTAAATGGCGTACGTTGCAGTTATCGTAGTTGCCATGAAAACAGAAACTAACAGAATATGTTTTAAAATCAATTGCTTGTGTTTCGTAAAAAGTTTAAAAAATAAAAACATTAGTTGAACATATTCTGTTCACAACAAGTTTCTGTTTTTGTGGCAACTATAAAAATATCACTTTCTTACAAAAAATGTTATTTTAATAAAGATGAAGTAAAGTGTCGAAGTGTTTTACATTAAGGTAAAAGATAAACTGAAGTCGGTAATTTTATATGTAAAAAAAATATTACAACACTATTGATATATTTTTTAAATGTCATTCGTTTTCGAGTTTCAACCCCTTAAAGTTCAGTTTTTTAATTTTTGTATTTTTTGTTATTTGCTTAAAGAAAAACCGACATGATTTATAATTTGGAGCATATGGACTAATTTAAATACGCTTTATAATTTTGGTAATAATTTACACATGAAATTGTTTGTTTTGTTAAAATTTTTCAGCTGTGTACTTTATTTTATGAAAAGGTAAAAATGCCATTTAAACCTGTGTTTATTATTTAACTTAAAATATTCAGCTTTGTTGTTTGAAGGTAAAAACTAAAAAGAAAATATACCCTGTAGTTTAAAAATTAAGAGGTTTAGGACAAATTTTTATATGAAGTTTTTTTAATGTTGTTTAAGTAGACTTTAAAAATAAAAAAGGTGATTTTTTACTCAAGAATTTGATCGTATCGATACAAAATTACCATGCCGAGAATTGGTTTTTATTTATTTACGCAAAAACCGTACATGAAATAAAAAAAAGTCAAGAAGTCAAATTTGTTTCAAATCTAATAAAAAGTTTTAAAAAATATTTTTATTTAAAAAATGCAGTGGCGTACCATTTTTTTATTAAAAATATTAACCTTAAACCCCTCATGGACGACACTGGTAATAATTTTTTTTTCTTGTATACCAAAAAATGTGTTTTGGTGTATTAAAGACGTCCCTCAATTTTTTTAAAAATCTCAAGTGTTATAAAAGTTATTATAAAAAAGCATTGTTTTTTTTTATTATTTTTAACACCTTGTAGTTTGAAAACTAAGACGTTAAGGACATTGTTTATATAACGTTTTTTTTTCATATTTTTTAATGCAGAATTAGCCCTGAAAGTTTGTCGGGTAAGTTTTGAAACACCCCGTATGTATCTAAAATCGTTAGGAAATGTATAGACCTTCTTATCATACGACGAGAGCTAGCGCAGTCGCTATATTGAAATTGCGGCAATTCAAAACTTTTGTACTGTTTTCATTAACAACAGGTGGGCAAGATATATTATCTCTACAAAAAATAAATTATTTTAAACAAAATATATCAATGGTGCTCCACTTATTTATTATAATTGTAAACAATTAAATAAGTGGGTTAAACGTCATGGGCGTTCATAAAATAGGAAGAAAAGTGAGCTGACTAAGAGCTTTGGCAACAAAATTTTTTCAGTAGCGTAGCTAGGTATAGGCGGTGGCTTACGGCCTCGCGCCTGAGTGGGCCTCGCGGCAAGGGGAAGGTATGTATCCCAATTGTAAATAATAATGTCTAGGAAAGAACAAAGAAACTGTGTATTAAAAGGCGAGTTTTTCTGTCCTTAACTTTTGTGACGATCATTTTTGTTGACTAAAAGGTCCTCGCGGGACATGACTTCGCTCACGCCTGTCTTTGCTTATGTTACGCCACTGAATTTGTTTACTAGCTACAAACCTGTAAATGAAAATAGTATTTACAAGTTTATTCTAATTAATAATTCTAATTTATTTGTAATAATTAAAAATATATTTTAAGTAGTATTTATCGAAGCAATTTATTTAAATTTATTTACCCATAATTCACATTTCGCACATTTTGCACATGTGACTTAATATTTAATTTGCTTGATGATTTAATTATTTTATTTTAGACAATGTTTTAAAAATTTATAAAGCAGTAAGTATTGGGTTTGAATGATTTTTACCGCGTATAACTTTTACATGTTCCATAACAACACCGCTTTGTTGTTCCTTTTCGTGCAGACGACGTTATTTAAATGGATTATAAATTATTTTTCCGATTGGTTTCAGTTCCTACTTTGTTTTTGTTTGGACTTTTGTTAAAAATTAATTGGCTTTAATTAATATTTTATCTTTTTTCACGGGCAGCTGGTAAAATAGCAGACCCTTTAGCACAAATATTCACAAAAAGACAGTACATGCGCACAATAAAAATTTTGACGAAAAGGCCTGTTGGGATATTGGAAAGTATAAGCGATAGAAAGATGGTTAAATGGGAAAAATTTTGGGTTATTAAACTGTAAATCAAATGCCGTTTTAATGAAGGTTGTATTGCTGTTCGTTTTTGGGTTAATAAAAAAACTTATGTTGCAATTTTTTTGACAAATAATTTTAAGAATTTTAAAACATTATAGAAAAGCGTCTACTAATCACGTAATGTGTTAATACAAACTTATCGCTAAAAAACACCTAACCAAAGGGTATAACAAAAATTTAAATATGTTCAAAAATTTTCTTAGTACAACCTTTATCTAACATTTTCACACTTACATGAGCTGAAATTAAAGCCGCGTCTTCAGACTTGCAACAATTCGCTAAACATCCGTCCAAACTAACCAATCAATTTACGCGCTACCTTGATGCAAAATACCGACAAGCTCTAAAACACGCGGAATCATTTTCCAAGCCCTCTGAAACGACGTGAATTCCGTCAAAGTCCACGTCCCCGTCCGCGCTATGTTGGGCTATGTGGCGCGGCTAATTTTTGCAAGTTAAGACGCAGCATAAGGAAGTAAGCTTTTTTAAAAACAATTTTTAATATTTGTCATAAAAACTATAAAATAAAAATAAAAAAAGTAACAGAATAACATGGTCTAATTTAAATATTAGGTTGGTACTTCCTAAATATAAAAAGAAAACATATATTTTTTAAAGATTATTATTTTATTTACATTCGTGCCAATTTAAAGACACAATGAATTTGGTTTTTGAATTAAATGTTTTATGTCATGAGTAAAAAATGTGTTTTAGCACATCGGATGCTTTTAAACTTTTCTAGTGGACTATGATATTTCTTTGTTATATTTTGTTTAATGCTGTTTCAGTTAGTTCATCCCAACGTTCTTGGCAGTCCAACTATTGTTGCTGAGAATCCCACTACTAAGGAAAATATTCATGTCAATGAAAGAGATGCCGTAATCAGCGAAATACCTACATCTTAATCCGATTGTACGAGCAGAATTTTACAGATCAAAAGAATACACCTGAGCTTACAGAGCTGGTTTCCAACACATCGGGAGTCATTTCAACTTTGGGAGAAGAAGTTGCTGTAACGCCAGAAACCAAAACATTTTATTTATCAAACACTCCTGGAACATCCTTAACTTATAATAAATTACCAACCATTTCTCCGTTACCCAAATTAATTGCGATTAGGTCAACAAATCGCCGAAGCAAAAAGTCAGAAATAATCACTAGCTCTCCATAGGCCAACTTATTAAAGAAAACGAGAAAAAAATCCGAAACGCAAAGTCAAACTAGATGTCTGCAATAACTTACCACCACCACAAGCGCTTTCGGGAGGGAGTTTAAAAAAGAAAATCGGATGAGAACCTCAGACCGGCAGAGTCGGGAAAATGGAAAAGGTGTTTTAAAAAGCCAAACACAACGCCTCATAGGAAAATGTGGAGCTGTTCAGGGTGCAACGAAACATTTAAAAAGCTATTACAAAAGACTGGATTAAGTGCATATCGTGTGCTGATGGTGGCATGAAAGGTGCAGTGCCTACGCGGGTTTTCGATCTTATATAATATGTGACCTATGTTCATAAAATTACGTGCGTACTATTACAATCCTAAATGCGTACTCATAAAAAACGGGTTCATAAGAGTGCGCAAAATCAATTTCTTTTTAAGTGTCATTTTTTTTTATTGAAGCAATAACGTTGAGTTTGCAAATTATAATTTTTTTGTTGTTTAAGTATCAACAGGCTTAATTATTAAAAACAAAATTTCAACGCAATTGGTTTAGATTTTACACCTGATGATTAAACCTTAAGTGCGCACTCTCTCCTTAGTTTATAAAAGTTAAAAATAAACTTCATGATATTATCCTAAATCCAAAAAGTAAAATGTTTTTATATATCTTGAAAACTACACAGCCCCACCAAAAAAAAAAACTAATGGTCCGAAAAACTGGACCATGGTATCTTTATGTTTTTGGAGATGCTGAATCCGAATTTGGAGTAGGTTTGACCCCATTAGGTCATGGCCGAGGTCATTTTAAGGTTAAATTATTAAAATTCATTAAAAATAGACCACAATCGTGTTGAATTTTTGTTTAAGTCATTTTAAGGTCAAATATTTGAAGTTTTTTGAAAATAGACCAGAATCATGGTAAGTTTATGTTTTCAGTATCTTACGGTTTTTTAAATCGCTGCATCCGCATCCGTAGTAAAATTGACCCCCTGAATTCGTATTGCATCGTCCTAAATTACATAAAAAATGAAACTCAAAAACACGATAGTCTGTTGCTTTTTCTACTTCTAAATCCTTAATACCGGAAAAAATCTTACTTGTTTGCCAATTTAAATTTGTATTTTGACTAATATGTTTTTTTATATATTTAAATCAGACACTGTTGTATTGTAATCATTAGTTACTTGTTTTTCAATTAAGTTTTGTTTTAAAGTCAGTTTAGGCATTGTTTTTTATTGTATTGTAAAAAATAATTTTAAATAGGTAAGTATTATGTTTTTAACTACCAAAACACACCGGAGCGTTAAACACATTACCATATTCTCATTACATAAAACCAGAACAATATTATTGCAGACGAGTCCTCGTTCGGATTAATATAGTCACTGACCTTTATAGCCCACAAGGTCGTTAGGCTTATGGCAGTAGGTAAGTTGTTGGTAACTTGGTCGTAAAGAAACTGTAAAAATAAAATAAGGAAGGTACATATGGTTCCGCAAAAATAAAATGTTTTTATACTTGAAAAATACGAGAAAGGACAAGGATAATCTAGTCGCCCGTAAAAAATAAATTGTTTTTGTCTAGTTGTTAATAAGGAAAATAATTAATAGTTTAAAAAACTGAAAAAACACGCTTTATATGCAACCGAACTAAAAATTAGAAAATAATTTTTCATTAAAAAAATATTGTCATTTCCATAGTAAAAAGCGTGGGGTGCATTTTTACTATTTTTTCATAACTTTTCCATCATAGATATTTGCAAATATAATAATTATAACAT
Organism: Listronotus bonariensis; assembly: GCA_014170235.1. Taxonomy (NCBI): domain Eukaryota; kingdom Metazoa; phylum Arthropoda; class Insecta; order Coleoptera; family Curculionidae; genus Listronotus; species Listronotus bonariensis. Next base: position 190,314 of record JACEGR010000421.1, read on the forward strand.
TTAATATATTTATCACCCCACGCTTTTTACTATGAAATGACAATATTTTTTTTAATGAAAAATTATTTTCTAATTTTTAGTCTCGGTTGCATATAAAAGCGTGTTTTTTTAGTTTTTTTAAACTATTAATTATTTTTCATTTTTTAGTTTCTGCTACTCTTGACAAAATGGCGAAAAATTTTTTTAATGAACAAGAGTGGCAAATTTTAAAATTTTTTCCAACAGATTGCAACTCACTAAAAAATTTCCTTCTTCATTAAGTAGCAAAGTTTGAAATTTTGCCAACAGATGGCAATCCAGGCAATGTTTGACCGTTGCCAATATATTGCAACCCACTAAAAAATTTCTTCTTCATTTAATAGCAAAGTTTGAAATGTTGCCAACAGATGGCAACCTAGGTGTTGTTTTTATATTTTTATAATATAATGGAATTTTTTTCCTGGCGATCCAAAAAAGAATGTTAATTTTTATTAATTGCACATTATGTATTATGTATACATTACACATAATGTAATTTTTATTATGGAATCCTTGAACTAATGGTGCAACTAACCCTATATTTTTATTGTTCATAAAAATTGAACACCAATGGTGCAACTAACCAAATTGTGTAAAAACTAAAAAATTTATTCTTCATTTAATAGCAAAGTTTGAAATGTTGCCAACAGATGGCATCCTAGGTGTTGTTTTTATAATATAATGGAATTTTTTTCCTGGCGATTCAAAAAAAGATAACGGGATACTGTTTGCAGATTATTGCATTGTCATGTTTCCTTAATACGTGTGCAAAGTTTCAAAGAAATCGAATAGCTGGAAGTTGGTTAAAATTAGGCTCAAAGATTCCGTTACATAGCCAGATTGATAATGTTTTTAAAGTGGTGTTTTATGCAATGTGCATATTTTTATGTAGAGAATTCAAACAAATGTATTTAGAAAATTTAATATCCTCAAGTAATTAAATTCTTAAATACCTAATCAAAAAGGAAAAAATATATAATAGTATACCCTTATGTTTGTTTAGAGTTTTCATTTATACTTTATCACCCACTTACAATGATAACCAAAAATAAAGAAACACTTTTACCTCGAAAGTTTTTTTCATAGTAATCTATTATCTTTTAAGAATAGCCAAAAACAATTCTTAGCAATGAAAAGTATTTCTTTATAGAACACCCTGTATATGATGTTATCCCATTAAAAGGTCTTTTTAAAAAGCTTTAAAAAATACATTTAATTTATCTACCTTTAATAACAATTTCTGAAAAATGGCAAGTTAAATCTGAGGAATAGCAGATATAATTTTCATAACATCTTTTATATGCAACCGAACTAAAAATTAAAAAATAATTTTTCATTAAAAAAAATATTTTCACTTCATAGTAAAAAGCGTGGGGTGCTTAATATATTAAATGTTATAATTATTATATTTGCCAATATCTATGATGGAAAAGTTATGAAAAAATAGTAAAATGCACCCCACGCTTTTTACTATGAAGTGAAAATATTTTTTTTAATGAAAAATTATTTTTTAATTTTTAGTTCGGTTGCATATAAAAGCGTGTTTTTTAGTTTTTTTAAACTATTAATTATTTTTCATTTTTTAGTTCGTTATATTGCACAAAATTCTTAATATAACAGTAAATTAGAACATACTATTTAATTAAGCAGCAAAAGAAAATAACCAGCCCCTATGAAATGACAATGGTAGCAAATTTTAAAATTTGCAAAAGATTGCAACTCACTAAAAAATTTCTTCTTCATTAAGTAGCAAAGTTTCAAATTTTGCCAACAGATGGCAATCCAGGCAATGTTTGGACCGTTGCCAACATTTTGCAATCCACTAAAAATTTCTTCTTCATTTAATAGCAAAGTTTGAAATTTTTCCAACAGATGGCATCCTAGGTGTTGTTTTTATAATATAATGGAATTTTTTTCCTGGCGATTAAAAAAGATAAAGGGATACTGTTTGCAGATTATTGCATTGTCATGGGTCCTTAATACGTGTGCAAAGTTTCAAAGAAATCGAATAGCTGGAAGTTGGTTAAAATTAGGCTCAAAGATTCCGTTACATAGGCAGATCAGATAGATAGCATAATCGAGTCCCGGCTGCTTCGCGGATTGCTAAGTTCATATAGTTACGAAATGCTATTTGCGAATTGTGAAACGTATTCTAATTGGTCAACTTTGAATGTGTCGGTCAAAATTTGCCAATTGGAACACGTTCCATAATTTTCAAACCGCTGTAAGCACTAAATTTTTTCGTGTGTCGTAGCAGGTAAAGTGGAAATTATAACTACTCACCTCAAATATAAATGGTCATATTTTCAAAACTATTAAAAAAGATTTATTAAGTGTGGTATTTTTAAGGTATTTAGAAGACCTTTTTACTGGTGACATATGATACAGAATGTTTATTTACAAAAAGTTTACTTTTTAGTTTTCTTAACTTTTAGACAAAAGTATTCTATTCTATTTAGTATTTTAACCTAAATTTAATTAAAATATATCTGTTAGAGATAAAATATACAATTTTTTTTTGTCACAATCAGAACCAATAACTTAAAAAATAAGTTTTGGTTGGGAAAAACGGTATCATATTTTATTTAAATATTAATTGTCATTAAACCAAACAAATAAAAACAAATAAATATCTAAAAATATTATCTATTTTTATTAGTATTCATGATTTACCTATAGCTAAAGGCAAATTTTAAGATTTCACACATAAACTGGCTACTTTAATAAAGAAAATGGTATATTGCTTTAACCGTTTCATTTGTCTTGGTAGGAATTTAATTCTTAAAACGATATTTTGTAGTCTAAGCTTCCTTTTTTAATTGAACCTTAGCAACAATTTACCGGCACACCGCTGTTCGTATATTATTTGTCAAAATCCATTTCTCGGTTTTATTGGACAAGCAGAAGCGATCGGCAAAAACCCAAACGTTGACCATTTTTTGCAAATTACGGCATACGTACACTATTTAAAAAACTATAATTATTTATATCACGAGAAATTAAAAGTACATTTTTGACCTTTATCATTTTACAACACTCATTGTTAGGTCCAAAATACAAAAATGCAGAATATTTCATACACCTCATTTATAAAATATATATATTTTATCAGTTAATTATCATGACAAATATAATTGGCCCAAGCAATTATTTGTAAAGGTGACTTTTATTTTAAAAGGTGTCTAACCGGATCCTGAACCTAATTATGAGAAAAAAATTGTAATGACTAGGTTAAATAGAACTATTTTATTATTATTTGCTAAAGTCAAGACCTTCTAAAGTAATTTTCTAAAATATTAGGTATGTTTTTTTTTATATTTGTCCAGAACTTGCTAAGTAAATAACCTCTAACCTTCCTAAGGTGACTTGCGCCCTGGTGCAAGAAAATATTAGACGGCCCTATAACAGAATTCCCATTGGTAAATTTACCATATAAGAGGTCTAGTTTCCAAATGTTTATTCTCTATTTATAGCTAATTTTAAATAAATCACTTTTTATGCCTAGTTTCATCCATACCAACATTTTAAAAGTTAAAGAATGCATTTTGTTCAATACTGTTACGTCACGTTTCGTGACGTCATATCGAAATTAGGGCACGTCGTATATTATGTCATATACTTAACCAAAAAAAAATGACGTTTTAATTTTGACGTTAGAATATTTATTAAGGTGGTTATACACTTTCGTGATAAATGAAGGCCGTTCCACACTAATGATATAATGTTTATCAATACGACATTGCGGTCTTATTAAAATTATATTGGGAATTTAAAGGCAGGAATATTAAGGAAGTATAATTAAATTCCCGATAAAAATAAAACACAAAACTCATATACAGCATGTCGTCTGCTGTTGGCGATTTTAAAACTATTTATTTATTTGACATAGGTATAAAAATAAAATTTAAGATATACAGTAGCATTAGAACTACTTAACTAAACCTAGCCTAATTAAACCTAATATTGCCCTTTTGGCCAAAATATTTAATTTATTTTAACTTACATTAAAGAAATCTGTTACAATATCTATTTATGTTACCAAATATCCTATTAATTGGAGACAAAACTTTGCTTCCAAATTCAAGAACAATCCTAGCATAAGGTATTTACAGTTTGTCCACATATGGGAGACTTTTTAGTATTTATTTTTATGAAAAAAAGTTACCCTTTACCAAAGTTTTGCTCTCTGACGAGGCGCGAACCGAAGTGGCAAGCAAATAACTTGGTGGCCAGGTGGTGAGCTAGTGGTAGATGAAATCTTTAAAGCCCTAAAGAATTCACATGCCAATATCTCACCAACTCGCCGCCACGCCTCTTGTTAGTCACTTCAGTGCACATCTTGCCTAAAACAATTACTTAAATGACGGTATTCTACGAAAGAAACTACAATATTTCCCATTTAAAGTTTTTTCGTAACTTTAAGAGCAAATGAGTTAAAGAGATTTGTAAAAATTGCTCAGAGATAGATCATAATAGCCATAAACTGTTTTTACGCTAGTTGTTGTTTCAAAACTAAAATCTTATACAGACAATCGATGCACAAGAGAACAAATGAATCAGGAATTTTATTTTGCGAGAAAAAGTTACTCTTAATAAAATTTCTTGATGGTAAAAAAATATAATTCACGCAAAGGAAACGTTGATTTTTGTAACCAGGTTTCATAAAAACTTCAAAAACATGTTTTTTCTAAAGAGTAAATTTTCATTATTTTTTATTTTTAAGCCAAATGTAAATTTATTATTATATTTTTGAACAGCATTAGCAGTTGAAATACAGACATTATCAGTCAATTTATTTTTTTACTGGGATATCAAAAAGTTTTATAAAACTGGTGTTATTATAAATTAATTATTTAATTTTATTAAAATAAACAACAACAAAAAACATTCCAATATATTTCTTTTATGGTTTAAGAATATGCATTTTTTTTAATTAAAGAAGATACAAAAAATACCAAAAATAAGTAAGTGCCTAATCAAAAAAAAAAAAAATGTTTAAATGGTATTTTAAATATTTACAAAAGCTAACTTTTTTTTAAATATAACGCCCTGCATCTTAAGAACTAAGAAATTGTGGACCAATGTGTTTTATTTTGATAACAGAATTCCACCCTAGCAGTTTTTCATCACAATGTATAAACACCCTGTGTATATAAACCTAAATTTGAACAGTCTATCTCAAGGCTTCAGTACACGTCGGTGATGTTATTAGTATATTTTTATTTCTTCAAAGTAAAAACAAACATAAATAAATGGAAGTTAAAAAATTCAGAGATTTTTGATAGCTGTTTGATCTGTAAAAAGATTTCTTGTCAGCTCTTTTAGCAAATGATAATTTCGTCGAAAATTTTGGTCGGAATTGTTAAATAAATCAGTAGTTTCTCTTAAATTCTGGTTAAAAGTCTGTTCTGAAATCCACAACATTTAATGTGTAATAACATTTGGAAGTTAAAAATTCGTACATGTATACTTATATTTAACGTCTTTTCAATTCCTCCGCTAAAATAACAATAATTCGTCGCCTTCGTATTCTATTTATTTTACTTGCTAAAAACCACAACCAAAAACTAAATTTTCAATTTGACAATTTAATATTCCAAGGGACTCTCAACGACAGCTCGCAGCTTGCTGTTTATAAAACGACTATATTTAGACTACTAGTCGTCTTGTGACTATTGTCGAAATTTTACAGAAAAGCTTTTTAAAAATGTATCGTTATATTTAGGATAGTCGTTACTTAACGACCCTTAACGATGACGTTGACTGTTGCAGAATAGGGGTGTAAGAACAAGATATGAACAAAACAGTCAGTATTTAGCTAAGGCAGAATTAATAGCAGTAGAAAAGGTCATAGGAAAAATTTTGGCTAAGAGCAAACTATTGGTATAGTTTTGTTAAGTCCATCATACTTTAGTAAGAAATACATTTCCGTACCAAAATAATGCGTTAGGAGGCTTTTTTAGGGTCAAAAATGCTTTTGAAATTTCAAGCTAAACACTAAATCCTATTAAAAAAAAGGGAAATGTGAATTTTTTCGACACTAAAAAACCTACAAGTTATGTCATAACCATTTTTACCCTAACCTAAAAATTTTCGAGAAAAATAGAAAAACTGGTTTTTTGGTTTTTAATTTTATCTTTCACAAAAATAGTTCGACTAAACTAGAAATTTAAAGCCAATGAAAAATAACCTAGTGTAAAGTATTTTTAAAAATAGGAACAAAATTGTAAATTTTACATTAAATTTTTAGTTAAAAGTTTTAAAGAAAAAAAATGATATAAATTGTTGATATTTTTTTACATGTACTTAGCACTAGGTCACTTTTCATATTTTCGGTTATAACTTGCCCAGTATATTAGCAATAGAAGCAAAATGTTGTATTTTTTTTGTTTTGGACCATGCGACCAGTTTTCCCTAAAATGTCCATTTAAAATTTAAAAATTTTGTTTCATTTGTCCTTTTGTAACAACAATTCTGGGGCACACTGTATACCTGTGATTTAACTTAAACATTTAAAAATGTTTTTAAACTTTTGCATATATTTAAAAATTCTTCAAAAATTACAATTTTAATAAATAGTACTATTTTTTTACCGAAAGTAACACCAATGTACGAGTATAATGAAAAATGTCAATTTTTTGTGTTTTTAATTTTTTTTTCAATTGAAGAATATTTATTTTTTGCATTTATTAAAAGTTAAAAAACACAAAAAAATGACCTTTTATAATGAATTTAATCAAAATAAAGGTTGAAAATTTTCAATTTTTTTAAGTAAATTTTTATAATAACGGCTAAATATTTATTGATAAAAAAATACAGTTTATTAGGAATGGTAAAAAGTATATCTGCTCCAAATTTCAGCTTAATCAAACTATTTTTGTAAAAGATAAAAATAAAAACCGATAAAACTGTTTTTTCTACTTCTCGAAAATTTTTAAGGTTAGGGTAAAAGTGGTTATGACATAAGTTGCAGTTTTTTTTAATGTCGATAACTTCTGAATTTAATTCTTTTTTATAATAGGATTTGCCGTTTAGGCTTCGAAGCTTCAAGTACCACATTTTTAAATTCCTAAAGGCTTCCCGCCTAACGCAGTATTTTGGTCTCGGAAGTCTATCTATGTAACGGAATCTTTGAGCCTAATTTTTACCAACTTCCAGCTATTCAATTTCTTTGAAACTTTGCACACGTATCAAGGACCGATGACAATGCAATAATTTAAAAACAGTATCCCGTTAAGTTCCAGCATTTTCCAGGAAAACCGGAAAAGTGAAAAATCGTACGTTCTGGCGGATGCGCCAGATTAGACAATTGAATAATCGAACTTGACAACATTTGCCGACGGGTTGGGGACCAGGATAAGGTTGCAACACCTTAGTTAAACAAGCGTGCGTCCACCCATAGGACGCAACCCCTCGGCAAACGACAGGAAGACCATGGGGTTAACAAGAACCCCCGTTAAACGGGTACAAACCCCGTTACATGTAGACCAATCTGAAACTTGTTCGGAGTAGTTGCGTTCTGAAACCCCATGCAACAGTGAAGCTTTAAATGAAATGATTAGATTACGAAATAGTTCGTGAAACATTTCAATATCACATGACCGCAGAAAACTAATTGATATATCGAACTAAAAATGAAAAATCAAGAATTGTGTGCAAAAAAAAGAAGGAGGAATACTGTGAACTGGTTAGTTCTGGTTAGTTTTCAATTTCTTTGAAACTTAGCACACGCATCAAGGACCGATGACAATGCAATAATTTAAAAACAGTATTCCGTTATCCTGATTTTAGGACCGCCATCGCCAGGATAAATAAATTCTTAATAATCGTTTTTAATTATGGCGAATGCGCAAGGGCAATTGATGCATAACTTGCTGCGTTTTTGTTAATTGACTTTTTTCAATTTTATAATAAAAGGTGTAAAATACATAGAAATACGGAGTTCTAAAAGGTGAAAATTATGTGGCCACTTTAGCTTTAAATCAAGAATGCATGGCGAAGAAATTTTTTAGTGAATAAACTGGAGCATTTATTTTAAAAACTAATTGATATATCGAACTAAAAATGAAAAATAAATAATAGTTTAAAAACTAAAAAACACGCTTTTATATGCAACCGAACTAAAAATTAGAAAATAATTTTTCATTACAAAGAGTTTGTCAGTCACTTCAGAGTAAAAAGCGTGGGGTGCATTTTACTATTTTTTCATAACTTTTCCCTCATAGATATTTGCAAATAGAATAATTATAACATTTAATATATTAAGCACCCCACGCTTTACTCTGAAGTGACTGACAAACTCTTTGTAATGAAAAATTATTTTCTAATTTTTAGTTCGGTTGCATATAAAAGCGTGTTTTTTAGTTTTTTAAACTGGACTTAACAAAACTATGCCAATAATGTGGTTGCTTTGTAAGGCAAAATTTTTCTGTTGTTTGTTTTTAATAATAATGTAAATATCAAAAACAAAACTATTACATAAAAAAATGGTAAAAATATTTTAAAGAAAAAAATTATGATTACAATTGAGTCTTAGAAGAAGCAATAGATACTTCCAGTTTATTTTGCTGTGATTCACACTGTTTTAATTATACAATTTAATATAGTTTGTGGTCCTGCTTACAAAGGTCATCATGTTATTAGAGCCTTACCAGCCCTATTAAATGTATTTATAAGGTAGTTTATAAAAAAAATATTTGAAAAACTATAATTAGTGGTTCTAGACAATGTGAAAATTATAAGAATTTAGGATCTTGTACGTTGTTCATTTTTATATATGTTTTAAAAGTGTAGCGCATTTTTCCACAATACCCTTTATAATACAAATTAGACTTGTAGAAAGGACACATTTTATGATCTATACATATTACTGGGTGACAACGAAATTACTTTTCAGCAATTTATTTTCTTCAGTGCAACCGTATAGTTTTCAAATTTGGGGACGTTATATTGTATCATCGAATGTCAAATTAAGATATAATAGCTTCTGTGTATTACTTCCAGTTTAACCGAAAGTGATATAAACTTTGATATTTTAAATGGAACACCCTGTTTATTTTTTTTGGATTTAAATTTAACATGTTATTCCTAATATAAAACCTTAATTTTTTCCATAACCATTTTGAATTCTTGTAATGTTTATTTGTTATTCACTAAAACTGCATATTGTGCTGTCGGTTAGACATTTTCAAATGCCATTTTCTCCAAAACCAGAAGAGTTAGAATATGGAAATATATAAGTTTTATATCAGGAATGACCTGTGGAATTCAAATTCCAAAAAATATACAGGGTGTTTCATCAAGAATTAAGGTTTTATATTAGGAATAACATGCAAAATTTAAATCCAAAAAAATAAACAGGGTGTTCCATTTAAAATATCAAAGTTTGTATCACTTCCGGTTAAACCGGAATTAATACACAAATGCTATTATATCTAAAATTGGCATCCGGTAATACAATATGACGTCCCTCAATTTAAAAACTATACAGTTACACTAAAGAAAATAAATGGCGGGATAGTAATTTCGTTGTCACCCAGTGTAAGGTTTAGAGTCCTAGGCTATTACTCTGCCAATCATACAATTTATTTTTATTCACATTGTTACGCTTATTTTTTAATTTTTAATGTATTCTTTGAATTTTTTCTTGTGAGTGATCTGTAAGTTCCTAATAGTTAATTGACTACGCGAAGTTATTACTGCAACTAATATATATTATAAAAATAATTAAAATAATAATTTTGTGCCAATAAAATATTAACCTTTGTGTAGTTTTTTATACTGTCATCAAAAATATATTTTTTTAAAAGCTATTGCAAAACAATGGATTGGACAGAATATTATAATGGCAAAAAAATAATTGTTTGCATTTTAGTAGAAATTGTTGCTTAAAGAATAACTTATACTGCTTGGCGACTTCAATGTCCATAATAAGGATTGGCTGGGCTCTTCAAAAACTGACCCCCAAGGCAGAGCAGCCGAAATCTTCGCAGTCAGTAACTCTCTTACCAACCTTATTATGAAACCCACCTACTTTCCTAGAGTCCCAAATCATAGTTCAAATCCCTTAGATCTCTTTCTTACTACAAATCCCGAACTCTATGAAACATCTGTCACAGCACCCCTAGGTCGCTCAGATCATGGCTTAGTTACTATATCTTACCCTGCACATCCCGAGGTAAATGAATACATGCCACCACGCACCGTATGGCACTACAACTCAGCCGACTGGGATGGCCTAAGGGACTTCTTTGCCACTTACCCCTGGAATTCCATCTGCTTTTCTTCTCGTGATCCTTCCCAAATTTGCAATCAACTTACTGAATTAATTCAATTGGGCATTGAAACCTATATTCCACACACCATCAAGAACCCCAAAAATCCAATAACAAACCCTGGTTTTCTAAATCTTGTGAAAAAGCCAGAATTTTAAAAGTTCAGGCTCACAAGAAGTTTCTACAGGATCCTAGTCCAGAAAACCGACAGGCCAGCATTGAAGCAAGAAACTACTACAATCAAACAATTTCTGAAGCCAAAGACTCCTTCGACAATCGTATCAAAAACAAAGTTCTTTCTTGCTCAAATGGCAGCAAATCCTTCTGGTCCTTTGCAAAAAACATAAGTAGGAATTTTTGTACCAGTTCTTTTCCACCACTAACTTTGGAAGATGAAATTATTTCTACTGCTAAAGGAAAGGCAGAACTATTTGCCAAACAATTTGCTGCCAATTCAACCCTTGACCCTCCCGTAAATTATCCAATTCCAACGGTTGCCCCAGTTCCTCATAAAATGCCCGATATTATTTTTAAAGTAAAACACATTAAGCGTATCCTTTCCTCCCTTAACACCAAGAAATCGTCTGGGCTGGACGGCATACCAGCAATCGTTTTAAAAAAATGTGCTCCAGAACTTGCACCAATTTTAACTCGGCTCTTTCGAATTTCTTACGACACAGGTATCTTTCCGGAGAGCTGGAAGGCTGCACGTGTTCAACCTATTCCCAAGAAAGGATCTAAATCGCTTCCATCTAACTATAGACCAATTTCAATTCTCTCAGTTCTTTGTAAAGTAATGGAAAAATTAATTAATTCACAAATTCTTAAGTACTTAGAAAAACACAAAATTTTGCACGACAGGCAGTATGGATTTCGCCACAAAAGATCTACAGCAGATCTTCTTTCCTTCGTATCACACTGTTGGAATAAGTCTCTTGAGTTTCTAGGTGAGTCCCAGATCGTTGCTCTTGATATATCCAAAGCTTTTGACCAGGTCTGGCATGCCGCACTTCTTAATAAACTTCCCTCCTATGGTCTTTCAACTAAACTCTGTACTTGGCTCTCTAGTTATCTATCTGATCGACGTATATCAGTTATTGTGGACGGCCATTCTTCAAGTTTTCACCAAGTAAATGCTGGAGTACCTCAGGGCTCAGTTCTGGCACCAACATTGTTTCTTCTTCACATCAATGACCTTCTCTCGTCCACAACTAATTCCATTCATAGTTTCGCCGACGATAGTACCCTTCACTCCAGCTTTCAGGTCCCTAAATCCATCACTAAACCTGACTTGGAAAATAAACGCAGAGCGATGCAGATATCTCTTTCGCAGGATCTTAATTTAATATTGGATTGGGGCGCCAAAAATCTCGTCCATTTTAATGCATCCAAAACACAGTCATGTTCCTTGTCGCGAAAAGAGTCATCAAATACTCATCCTCTACTTATGAGCGGCCAAGTTCTACAGAGCAAAGACACCTTCAATCTCGTGGGCGTCACATTTGAAAGTAACCTTAACTGGCATAAACACATTGTATCTATAGCCACGGCAGCTTCAAAAAGCTTGGATTTCTCTTTCGAGCTAAAAGTATTTTTCCGCTTCTAATTTATACACTTTATATGTGTCCCAAATCCGACCTCCCTTGGAATATTGTTCTCATATCTGGGGCATGGCGTCCCCAACAACCCTGAGCATTCTTGATTCTATTCAAAGAAGAGCTATTCGTCTCATTAATGATCCTTCACTTACAGAAAGGCTTCCCTCTCTTGCCCATCGTCGGGCTGTGGGCGATTTATCGCTTTTTATAGGTACTTCCATGGCTTCTGCTCTGAAGAATTGACCAGTATAGTTCCTCCACTCACGGTTCCCAACAGAGAAACTCGTGGTTCCGCGCGTATGCATCCATATACGGTCCAACTGGACAGGCCCCGAACTTCTCACTTTGTTCGTTCTTTTATCCCTAGAGTTTCTAGATTGTGGAACCTGCTGCCCGCAGAGGTCTTTCCTTCCCCCCAAATCTTCAAGTATTTAAGTCCCGTGTCAACAAACTCCCTCTTACCTCGCTTAAGACACCCACGGTACGTTAGTATTTAGGCTTTTAGCCTTCGTGGTTTGTCCAAAGATACCTAGTTAAAATTTTACCGGCAACTCTATAAAAACCGCAAAACCACAACCATGCCCTATAGTTAAACCAGCAAAACCTTAAGATTTTAATATTTACTGCGGTTTTGTTAATTATATGCGTTGTTTGTATTATCTATCATTAATAAAAAATATTTTATTAGAAATTCTTTTCAATTACATATTATTACAAATAACAATTTGTTGAGTAACAGTCACCTTGCCAAGAGCTATGTTACACCTAGTACCAGATCACAAATAATACATTTTTGATTAAGCATAATTATAATTTACCTGCTATTTTTTTAGTAATTGGTTTGTTGTGCCACTTAACTTTAAGCAAGAATTGACTTAGTTTTTTCTAACTTTGTAAGATGGCAGATTTTATTTGCTTCTTTAGTGTTTGATTGTTGTGTCGTCATATTTAAGAAAAGTAGAATGAGACATAGAATCTATACCAAACATAATACATATCAAATGCTATGGACATAAAATCTAATCTAATATATTATATAAAATGCTAATGTACGTTCGTGTGTCCACGATTTTCGCTATCATCCGCAACTCCGATCCACTTCCCGTCGGGGTTACAAATACCCCTTGGTCTCCCATTGTGAGTAAGGGAGTTTGGTCGAGGTTGGTGGAAGTGGGTGGTTGTGGGTGGCAAAAATGTAAAATATGTGTAGTGGCGCCATCTGTTGTCGAGTAGTTGAACTTCATTCAGAACAACGGTTATTTGGGTCTCATATAAACTCCCGAGCGAGAGCCGGGAATCATAGCTAGTATTATTATATATTATTTTTTGGTTTCCATCTCCCCCCCTCTCGTCACCATAATGAAATATTAGTTTCAAAAGCAAATCTAGTATAAATTTATAATCCAAACTAACTAATCTACGACTACGTATCGCAAAAGTATGGACATTTAGGGCATAGATTTAATGAAACTTTTTTTTATTACTAAAGGGTTTACGCCCTTTAGGGCTCTTCACCTATTATGAAACGCCCTGTATAATTGTCATAAGGTAGGTATATTTTTAAAATTTTTATATCTCATAAACGACCGCTCAAGTCAACATTTACGAGGTATATCCTTATTGGGTAAAAGATGTAAAACAAACTATAATTCTTACCCAAAAGTTAAAAATAGAGTGGCTAAGAAAAGTTGAATTTAAATATTTAAAGGGTACCACAGGTGACGCTCTTTACCATAAAAATACGAACGGATTTAAATTTTAAAATTCACAAACCTCCTTTCTTTGCCCTAACAGATTTTTGTAACAATGCACTAATTATTTATAAAAAACTAAAACTAAGTTAAACATTTGACACCTTGTATTTCCGAAATTATTTACTATTGTACTAAAAAAGTAAGATCAAATATATCGTCATATTTTGACTCAAGAAATTTGTAGTAGTTTCTTTTCCGCACCTTTAAGAAATCGGTGCGTCGGGATTGCGGCCCATTTTACCATGTGTCAGAACTGCGACCCGAGCCTGTTATGGTTAGTAGTTTTGGTTAGTATTTTTTTTCTAATTCCCTAATTTAAAGGGTTTTAAATCAAAGGTAGTTAAGAATATCCCAATTTTATCTAATAAAATATAGTTTGCAATTCTGCCAATTGTTATTATTTATTTTATGTAACTAAGTACGTGACAAAATTTTGTTTTCAGCTAAGACGTCAGCGTAAAGAATATCATTTAGGTATAGTTATTAAATAATTGGATTATCTTTTTAACTTTAACTGTCAATTTCCCATGTTTTTATTCATTTATGATTTCTGAGCCTTTTATTAAATCATATTTAATTTTTGTTTGTAAACGATAAAATTAAATTAAATAATTTTATAGCAAAAAATTTAATATGTTATATTTTGTAATATTACCTACTTACCATAACATATAAAAATCAAATTAAAAATAAAAATATTATTACTGGATATGTTTATTTTATAGAACCAATTTAATTTTGCAACAAATATTAATACTAAAATTTCATTACCTGCATTTGAGTAAATATTTTTGTCTGGTTTTTGTTTGATTTTTAGTCATTCTTTTTTAAACAATTATTTTTATTAAAGATAACACTAATTTTGAATAAATATACATTTGAGTAGTGTTGAAATTTCTTTAACAGTTTTTAACGTATATTCTGGTTCCTAGTAGACCGATTTTAGTTGTTCTTTTGCTAATAATTTAATTTTTATAAATCTACAAATATTAATACTAAAATTTTTAATAATTATGTTATTCGAGTGTGGGCCAGGTGCCTCAACAGTTTTTACACGCATATCTTGGCTTCTAGTGGCTTGATTTTTAGTCATTCTTTTTTAAACAATTATTTTTAATAAATATATTCACACTAATTTTTTAAATAAATATGTTATTTGAGAGTAAATAGGGCCTTAACAGCTTTTTAACGTATATTTCGGTTTCTAGTAGACCGATTTTAGTTCGTTCTTTTTGCTAATAATTTAATTTTTATAAATCTACAAATATTAATACTAAAATTTTTAATTATTAAGTGTTATTTGAGTGTAAATAGGGCCTTAACATTTTTTAACGTATATCTTGGCTTCTAGTGGTTTCATTTTAGTCATTCTTTTTTAAACAATTATTTTTAATAAATATATTAACACTAATTTTTAAATAAATATGTTATTTGAGAGTAAATAAGGCCTTAACAGTTTTTAACGTATATTAGAAATACAGGGCTGTTTTTGGAAATACAGGGCTGTTTTTAGAAATACAGGGCTGTTTTTAAAAATACAGGGCTGTTTTTAGAAATACAGGGCTGTTTTTGAAAATACAGGGCTGTTTTTGAAATACAGGGCTGTTTTTGGAAATACAGGGCTGTTTTTTAAATACAGGGCTGTTTTTGGAAATACAGGACTGTTTTTGGAAATACAGGGCTGTTTTTTCAAAATCAACTTCGTTTAGTAGTAAATGATACCATTCTTGATTGCATTGCTCGTAATCCTCGGCAACTTTACTTGGAAACAAAGGATTTACTTCGTTGATGTTTAGGAGTGTGTAGAAATCTGTATTAGATACAACAGACATTTTAGGATAGATTTAATGATTTTTAAGCTAAGCACAATGTTTCACTTTGAATGTCTACGACAGACTGACCAGGTCTCTCTGGACTTATCTAATATATGTATTTACAATTATGACACCAGCGCAAAAGTCTAAACATGAACAGGTAATTAAATATAAACAGCAAAATAAACAGTTGAACAGCCCTGTATTTTGAAAATACAGCCCTGTATTTTCAAATACGGCACCGTTTTTTAAAATACGGCACCGTTTTTAAAAATACGGCACCGTTTTTTAAAATACGGCACCGTTTTTTAAAATACGGCACCGTTTTTTAAAATACGGCACCGTTTTTTAAAATACGGCACCGTTTTTTAAAATACGGCACCGTTTTTTAAAATACGGCACCGTTTTTTAAAATACGGCACCGTTTTTTAAAATACGGCACTCGTTTTTTAGAAATACGGCACCGTTTTTTTAAAATACAGTCACTGTTTTATGGAATATAGGTTAGGTGTGTTTTAACGCACGCGTCAAAACACACCTAACCTAAATTCCATAAGAGGGTGGTATTTTATAACATATTCAGCAATTTTTACAGTGGGGGGCCGTAATTTCTAACTTATCCGGCTTATCAAGTGACATGCTTGACCTTGAAATTTAAAACGGTGCCTTATTTTAAAAACGGTGCCGTATTTTAGAAAACGGTGCTGTATTTTAAAAAACGGTGCCGTATTTCTAAAAAACGGTGCCGTATTTTAAAAACGGTGCCGTATTTTAAAAACGGTGCCGTATTTTAAAAAACGGTGCCGTATTTTAAAAACGGTGCCGTATTTTAAAAACGGTGCCGTATTTTAAAAACGGTGCCGTATTTTAAAAACGGTGCCGTATTTTAAAAACGGTGCCGTATTTTAAAAACGGTGCCGTATTTTAAAAACGGTGCCGTATTTTAAAAACGGTGCCGTATTTTAAAACGGTGCCGTATTTTAAAAACGGTGCCGTATTTTAAAAACGGTGCCGTATTTGAAAATACAGGGCTGTATTTTCAAAATACAGGGCTGTTCAACTGTTTATTTTGCTGTTTATATTTAATTACCTGTTCATGTTTAGACTTTTGCGCTGGTGTCATAATTGTAAATACATATATTAGATAAGTCCAGAGAGACCTGGTCAGTCTGTCGTAGACATTCAAAGTGAAACATTGTGCTTAGCTTAAAAATCATTAAATCTATCCTAAAATGTCTGTTGTATCTAATACAGATTTCTACACACTCCTAAACATCAACGAAGTAAATCCTTTGTTTCCAAGTAAAGTTGCCGAGGATTACGAGCAATGCAATCAAGAATGGTATCATTTACTACTAAACGAAGTTGATTTTGAAAAACAGCCCAGTATTTCCAAAAACAGTCCTGTATTTCCAAAAACAGCCCTGTATTTAAAAACAGCCCTGTATTTCCAAAAACAGCCCTGTATTTCCAAAAACAGCCCTGTATTTTCAAAAACAGCCCTGTATTTCTAAAAACAGCCCTGTATTTTTAAAAACAGCCCTGTATTTCTAAAAACAGCCCTGTATTTCCAAAAACAGCCCTGTATTTCTAATATACGTTAAAAACTGTTAAGGCCTTATTTACTCTCAAATAACATATTTATTTAAAAAATTAGTGTTAATATATTTATTAAAAATAATTGTTTAAAAAAAGAATGACTAAAATGAAACCACTAGAAGCCAAGATATACGTTAAAAAATGTTAAGGCCCTATTTACACTCAAATAACATAATTATTAAAAATTTTAGTATTAATATTTGTAGATTTATAAAAATTAAATTATTAGCAAAAAGAACAACTAAAATCGGTCTACTAGAAACCGAAATATACGTTAAAAACTGTTAAGGCCCTATTTACTCTCAAATAACATATTTATTTAAAAAATTAGTGTTAATATATTTATTAAAAATAATTGTTTAAAAAAGAATGACTAAAATCAAACCACTAGAAGCCAAGATATACGTTAAAACTGTTAAGGTCCTATTTACACTCGAATAACATAATTATTAAAAATTTTAGTATTAATATTTGTAGATTTATAAAAATTTAATTATTAGCAAAAAGAACAACTAAAATCGGTCTACTAGAAACCAAAATATACGTTAAAAACTGTTAAGGCCCTATTTACTCTCAAATAACATATTTATTTAAAAAATTAGTGTTATATTTATTAAAAATAATTGTTTAAAAAAGAATGACTAAAATCAAACCACTAGAAGCCAAGATATACGTTAAAAACTGTTAAGGCCCTATTTACACTCAAATAACATAATTATTAAAAATTTTAGTATTAATATTTGTTGATTTATAAAAATTAAATTATTAGCAAAAAGAACAACTAAAATCGGTCTACTAGAAACCTAAATATACGTTAAAAACTGTTAAGGCCCTATTTACACTCAAATAACATAATTATTTAAATTTTTAGCACTAATATTTATAGGCTTATTAAAAATAAATTGTTTAAAAAAGAATAACTAAAATTGGTCTACTAGAAGCCGAAATATACGTCAAAAACTGTTTAAGCCACATTGGCAACATGCGCAGACCCTAAAACTCATTTTCTGGCTAAACCATTATAGTAAAGTTTGCGCAAATAGTGGAAAAAGTACCTTCGGTACCCCGGCTGATAACGATCTTTCATGATACCCTTTTATAAAATATTTTTAAAAATACCCTTAAGTCTTATTTTAGGGGTTAATTTTAGGAAATATACAAAAAATTCTATTATTTATAAATAGTTGTAAGTAGTTAATTGTATTTTTACCTTCACCATTTTGTCGTCATGTTTTATAAACCACGTGCGTGTAAAATTTTGAGGTTATGTTAATCAATCTTAAAATATTT
The DNA here is from genome assembly GCA_014170235.1 of Listronotus bonariensis. Taxonomy (NCBI): domain Eukaryota; kingdom Metazoa; phylum Arthropoda; class Insecta; order Coleoptera; family Curculionidae; genus Listronotus; species Listronotus bonariensis. Next base: position 208,661 of record JACEGR010000421.1, read on the forward strand.
CTAGGTTATGTTGACGTCATTTTTGGTTATGTCTCCGTATGCGTAAGATACATGCATATAAGTTTGAGGTTATGTTGACTAGTTTAACATAATGACGTAGCACCATTTTGTCGATATACAATACTCATAAAAAGTTTAAGGTTATGTCAACCGTTTAACAGGTTAATACCCTTGTGGGGCCCCCGGATACATAGGACAGCGAAAGGAGCGGAGCCCTAAGCGTCGGTCCGAGGCGCGACGTCCATATTTCTAGGTTAGATTCCTATTGACATTTGACAGGTGACATTTGACATTTGACAGATGACATTTGACAGGTGGCATTTGACAGGTGACAGGCAGGCCGTGGCCACGCCCTAAATAACGCGTTGCGCAAGATTCCTAAATATGACGCGCATGCGCAGTACCCTAAAATAGGCGTCGCCCAAGATTCCGAGTAACGACGTCAGGCGTCGTGACGTCAGGCGTCGACGGCGTCTGTCTGTCGCTAGCGACGGTATACCTCATAATATTTATAATAACCATAAATTATCCAAAACTTTATGTTTATTGGCAAAAGAACTGTTATATTGACGTAATTTAAAATGTAATTTGACTTGCAAAATTGTTAGCAAAAGACTTTTTCTAAAAAAAAAACATTCCTTATATGATACACAATACATATTCATAGCTTACTGCGTAGGTTATCTACAAAAAAAAATATTCTTTTAAAGTACATTTTGTATTCAACATATTCCCTGGGGAACAGTCAAAAGACGATGATGATGCTAGCAAATGGCGTCTTAGATAACACAATGCCAACCGAAAGAAAATAAAAGCAGCATAGGGTTGAAAAAAAATAGCATCAAATTTCTGAATTTTTAAATATATATAAATACAACTGGGTATGGTCTAGAAATTTTGAATCATGGACAAGGATTTTTACTTTTTAACTAGACTTCAAAAAGGTAAACAATTTTTGTTTAAAAAATATAAGACAATCAAATTCCTTTACTAAGAGGTATAATATACAGAGACAGAAAAACGTTATGTCATTTTAAATATATGTAAAGGACTGCAGGTGGCTTCCTCTAGAGGAGGTGCTGAAAGCCCCGCTTGACGTTTAACGCTGTTCATCGGCCTAATTTGTAAACGCAAACTTTAATCGGTCTAATATCTATCACTTATCACAAAAGTTACAGCTGAAATGCTACCTTAGCTGATTTGCACTTCGCAAAACCGCCTTTAATTTAGTAGTTGCTAATAAATATTTTAGATGCAGTTGATTAATTTTTTTTTGTGAAAAAATTCAAACGTAAGTATGACGCACAAGTATTAATTTGCATCATTATTATATATAAATGTAGGTGATTAATTGTATTCTAATATGCAATATTAAAATATATGGTTCTCTGGGAATTAAAAAAAAATATAACATTTTAAAGAAAAAAATGCTTTAGCGAATAAGACCCCCAGAGAAAATTGCTTTGATTTATGTTGTTTATTTTTAAATAGAATGTGTTAAAAATATTTAATTATTTTAAGTTGCGTTTTGCCATTTAATTTTTGCTCATTATTTTATTATTAAGAAGAATCTGAATGTCTGGGACTTATGATAGAAACTATATAACAAGGTACATAATATATAATTTAAATAATTAAATAATGTTATACCTTAAATATATAAATTGGTGGGTGGCCTTGTCGAACCTAGGTAGGCGGCGTTATCCCACCTATCCCCGCCCATTTGTAAGGTTTTAAAAATGTTTTTTTTTTTTTACTGAAAACGGTAATTTATTTAAAAAGTATGTATACACTAATATAAACAATAGATTTAAGCAATAAACGTTCTTTTTAATAGATACATATATGCTACTAATACTTTACAATAGGCAAATTTGTTTAAGTGAGCAGGGTTTTCCGCACCTCCACTACATTTTACAACAAGGACATGAACATATAATTTACTACCTTAAGTAGAACTTTTACAGACACCCCATATAAATTTCAAATAAATCTGACGGTTTAAAGTAATGATACCTTGGTAAACAAGAATTAAATTCGAAAATAATGGCCTCGATTTATGAATAACACTTTAATGGGAGCAAAAAAATTATATGTAATTAAAATGTAAGTAAATCCCGCAAAGTGATGCGGATGTTTTTATTTGTATATAAATTATTATTAAATTGTTAAACTAATTTTGCGAAATATGACTCATTACAAAAAGATATATAGAGAAGAACGACCTCTTATTTATTGATAAACGTAATAAATATAATAATGGGTGTGAGTCATTTTGTTGACAAGTGTTCAGTAAAATAAAAAATTGTAAAAATAATGGGGCATCATTCGTATTGAGGTTTTTATGTAAAGAATATCTAGAGAGTGCATAGATAGATTCTTTATTCAGTAAACGCCAAAGAAACCAATTTTTAACAGCTTTATTTTTTACATTTATTTACAAATCTACTTGTTTATATTTGGATCAATCCATTTTTTTTGTCCAGGTTCTAAAATGTTCATATTTTTATGTTTTTTTTTGTAATATTTATTTACCCGGGATAATCGTTAATTACTTACTAAATTGTAATTTGCAATAAGCAAAGGACTTAAAACAAACAAGATAAGACCAAAAAAATAACATTAGGTACGTCCTATGTACACAGTAGGCAAACCCACAACACAGGATAAAAAATCAGGGCCACTATGAACCATAGATAACCTACATTTAGATCCGCAGTGGCAAGAATCATTTTCTGTATTTTTACGACCTCGCACAGTAAACAAATGGATAAGTTTATAAACATGCGCACTTAAAAGCCGTGGCAAAATACAAACACCGACACCCCGTACCCTTCGTCCGCGGTCTGACCGTGACGCTCATTAGCTACCGTACTTCGAACAGAAAACCAGGGGCCCTATTCCACTGTTCATAAGCGCCTTTTTGTTTGCGTTTTATTAGTTTTTTCTTTATTTCCTCTAGGCTCTTATGAAAACAAAAAGGTCTTTTTTCGTGCATAGCCACCTTCACAAATTGGCGGACAACACCGTATTAAAATATGACAGATTTGTCAAAGTCAAGCATACTTTTTATCTTATTCCAACACATAAATATTAAAACTTTCTACACAATTTAGATTTTAAGTCCAAAGGTAAAATTAAAATAAACAGATCCACTAATGGTGTAAACCTAAAACCTAACTGATCTTCGCGGTAGAAACTAGGCAAGTTTGCAAATGAGACAACCCACAATACACCAAAGAATTGCCAAAGTGAACCTGCGAGTCGACTTAACCTTCCTTTACAGTTTGAAAAAGTATATTATATTATTTCTATTTTATTATCAATATTAAAAGGATATTTTCCTCTGTAAACATGTTGAACATGATGTGAATTATTACCTAGTAACTGTGTTCTTTATCAAGAAGTAAGGTACCAAAAAGGTATGTTCAAATAACCGTATAGATATTTATATTATTTTGGTTTAAAATTTTTGTTATTTCTAGCTTTTATCAGAGACTGGTAGAAAAATCCAGCCATATAAACAACATAATTTGTTACTACATTTAAGTAATTACAAATGACACGACAGGTAACCCTAGAAAGACATGAAATTATGGATCAAACCCAAGACCATGTTCAGATAACAGACAAAGTAAGTCCTATAAAAATACCTTATAACATTTGGGTAAAACAATAAATTTTGATGCTACGCTAATTAATAACTTGCTATTTTAGTTAATTTTATCATGAGTGCACTTTTTAAATGGGAGAATAAAAGCAACCGTGAATAAAATTTGCAATAAAAGTATACTAATATTTTCCTTAAATTATTACAATTATACATAAGATACTGTTCAAGTTTCTTTAAAGAGGCTTTTACCTTTACTTGTGTATTCATGTCTTTTCTTGCTTTTACTAGTTCATTGTTTCAAAAACCTTACGTAACCTAACCAATGATCTTTTCACAGGAGTAATGTTCTCTTTTACTTAATAAATTTCACTCTTTCTTTTATAATTTATATACTCTACAATGTCCTAAATTACCCTAATAAGTTAAAAAATGCAAACTGTATTTTATAGAAAAACCTACATTTTTTGCTTATTAAAACCTGAAATTTGTATGTTTTTATTTTGGGTGAAGAGATTGTAAAATTATTTCTATTATATGGAAATTTCTATGAAGTGTCTGGATTTAATTGCTTTTTTAAGCTGGAGAAGTGAATTAAGAATATATTTTATATAAACTCTTAATAAAGGCCTTCTTTTAGAAATTATAAATGAAAGATGGTATAAATGTTATATGCAATAACTTGTTAGATAGTTACTTTTCCAAAGCAATAAGTAATTTTTTATAATTTTTCTTTTAAATCTATATTTTGACAACTGACATATTCATTTTACTCCAAATGAGCTTCAGGCTAACGCTTTCACGCACTTTTGCGCCGGCGGAGCCGTAGGTATCGCACACGAACCCTTTTTGGTTATAGGTTGTGTGATTTAGAAACTATTTTGCCTATAAATAATTATTCTGGCTGCGGAGCACCATGTGAATTAATTATTTGCTTCTTGTATTTCAATTAAAATGTATACTTTGTTTTTAAGAGCTTAGTTAACTGATTTTTTCAACTTTAATTTCACATTAAAGGAATTTTAGGTTATGTAATGACTTTGAATTTTGTCAGATGTCAGATGGTAATACAGATTTTTGTTATATGACCGCCTGTTTTAAAAAACAAGTGAAGGTTATTCGTTCGTTAAAGAAAAACAGATGAAGGTTATACGCTCCCGGAACGTATACGTTCAGCGAACGAATGAGTTCAATTTAGCAGAATTGAGCCCCAGGAAGCCGTCGACAAACTCTTTCCGATAATGCGGATAGTTTGTTTTGCGCCAGGTGCGTTTACCCTCAACTGGCTTACGCACAAACCGGTTTTTTCGCCCATGAAATGTAACTTTTGTTTTGCGCAGGTTTATAACATTGGCAATCCATTGAGATCAGTGCTATGAACAGATACTATCTTGTCAATCTTTAGGTCATATTACCTTATCCTAAAGACAATTTAATTGTTCTACGGACAACCATTGTTGTCCTACAGACACTGTTTAAACTTTTTAATTTTGAAAATTGTTAAAATACAGTTTTTTTGGGTTTACAGTAATATATAAATTAAATAATGTCTAAATAATAAAAATAATTTATTTAAAAAATATTAACTATATACCTCATTATCAAGGTGACTGATTTTTTTCCCAGAGTCTGATTGTCCCACGGACGTTTCTTAAACTTTTTTATTTTTACCTTAAACTGTCTAAACATACCCTATTTTTGTTTTTTTAATGCGCGCAGTAAAGTTGAAGATGAAATAGGATCTTTAACACCACACATTATAAAAAATAATAATTACTTACGTATTTCTGATGGCTGTTACACGAAAAAACAATAAAGTCAACCACTATTCTTCAGGAAACTTATTCGACAAAGGCCACAGTTATGATAAAAAAACAAATGACAAATTGTTATATATATTTACCAAGAATACCCACTTACCGACAGTGTATATACTGCGCGATTTATATTTTGATTCTAAAAATATCCGACCAACACGCAAAAAAAGACAAAATACAAAGTATAAATATATATATATATATATATATATATATATATATATATATATATATATATATATATATATATATATATATATATATATATATATATATATATATATATACATATATATATATATATATATTTCCTTATAAGTGGCATACGCATGTACTAATTTTTAAAATTGCAGTTAATTAAATTAAACCGTTTTTTAGTAATACTAAAGACAATTGTAGTTTATCTATAGACTCCCAGAAAAATGCTAAATTTTTGGCATCAGTTTGGACGCTGGCTTGGCTGAATTTATGAAGCGGCAAATTATACGCACTGTTTAAGTGTGTACTCGATGGATAACCGCTTCATATATTCTACGAAGCAAGCGTCGAAGCTGATGAACCTAAAATTTAGCATTGTTCTGGGTGTCTATAGTGAAACTACAATTGTCTATGGTAATACGAAGTTATTCATACTATTATTGAATGGGGACCAAGAGTAACTTTACAAAACACGTCAGTTTGAATCAAATAAAGAACTAACAAAAAAGCAATAAATTGCAGAAATAATAACAATAATTTTTATTAGGGACTTTTAATTAAAATTAATAAAAAAGTGACTAACAAAACACTTAAATTTATATACATGATATCCAGAAAGGTAAGGCCAAAAATGATAGGGGTGATAGAGTGAGCCAAAATAATGTTAGTACTTTATAAAAAAAAGTTCTATCGCGCTTCTTTAGGAAGTTATTAACCTTTAAAGTTAGAATAAAAAAATGTATTTTATTTATAACTTTTAAACGGTTGCCACAATGATAATGATATTTGGGCATTTAAATTAACTCATACCAATGCTTTTTTAATAGGCAAATGATGCACAGTAAGTCATAATTATACAGGGTAAGACGATTTTTTTGTTTATTGTATGTATTTTTACAGAGGAAAAAAATTTAACATTCTGGTTTGACTGATGCCTTCGTCATTTTTGTACAATAAAAGAATACCTTATTTAACTCGATATCTTGGACCGTTTTTTATAAAATTGAATTTTAAATCTAGATAGACAGTATCTTGAAATGAATGAAAATAAATTGTGCATAGAAAAAAATTGTTAAAAAGTTATATTAAAAAATAAATAGGTTATGTACTATAAGCTAAAAAATAATTCGGTTAGAACTAGCTACCAGATCGCACCAATCTTTTCATCAATCTGGAAAATTGATCAGACAAATACCTGAATCGTTAGGCGAAATATTTATCATAACATTTACTTTTGATACGCTACGCTCGTAATTATTCTCGGAGCTACAGGGTGATTTTCAGTATTGAACCAGCAACTTCTTTAACTTATTTGCTATTAAACTTTTAATAGGTTGAAAGAATGGACATAATTTAAAAATTATTCCGTTGCTCCTAAATGAACGAAATACTCATGAACTAGTATTGTTTTTTTCCAAAAAACAGATCTATAGAGTCGGCAAAATTAAACTTGCACACGTTTTGATTAACAATAGGTACTTTTTTATTTGTTAGGCCTATCTTATTTTTAAAAGGCTAATGCTTGGTTTGCTTATTTTGGTCAAACGGATTAAGGCAGGACTGGTCTTACAGGACTTTTCCCAAAATACTGTATTTAACCCCGTTGCAAAGAAAATCGGATTATGCTACAATTGAGCTAATACATTTTTCTTGTAGACAAACTATGGGAAATAATTTAGTAAAAGAATCTGTCAACAGTTTAAGGATTCAGGAATTATAAATATTCCTTATAAATGATGCGCCACATAAAGCATGCATTTTGCTCAGTTTTAACAAAGAACTTTTTTAAGTGTGCTTTGAAGATCAAAAATGTAAGGTTACCATGGTTCCTAAGTTTGATGCCGACACAACTTACAATAAAATATTTAAAATTAAATGTATTAACCTAAATGTACATAAATTAAATTTCTTTGGCAAGAAAGCTAAATCATCAATTTGGAATAAGTCCCCTAAATCCTGACCTGTCTAAATCTATTTGATTAAAATTGGCAAACCTAGAAAAAATATATCTTTCCATTAGCCCTTTAAAAATAAAAAAGAATGGCGCAAGAAATAAAAAGTAATCATAAGGTAAAAAACACCATATATGTATATTATAAGCCTATTCACAACAGGCGTGGCTCGAACATAAGGTTATAGGTCAATGATTTACCTAATTTGTAATTAAATTAAAAAATCATGTCAAGCAATTACTCTTAACATCCTAACTAACAAAAAGTTCAAATCTATTCCTATGCGAAAACTCCCTAATAATAAATTCAAACAACGAAAACTACACACGGTCAGTGTGTTTTATGACCGGATTTTCTCAATGAAATGCAAGATGCCTCGAGCCTAAAAGAAGAAGAACGAATACTCAAAATACAATAATAAAGGGTAAACGCCTAGCCACAGCCGCCTAGCGGCAACTAAACAAACCATTTCGCCACCAGGCGCGTTTCATCAGTTATGGGCAGGCAACTCAAAATACTCAGTGAATGCTGCCGTCTTTGTCCGTCGTTTTAATTTTTCTTAGGTTAGGTGCTGTTTGATTATTAATTTATCATTTTATGGTAATGTGTTTGTTGGCCGTTGGTGTTAAATTGTATCTTTGCGTCGTTTTATCGCATATTGCCCGTGCTTTTTTATAAACAATGGGTTTACCAATGCAAGTGGTTCTTTAATATTTAAAAAGCAATTAGAAAAGAGATGTCCGAAACCTGAAACTAAAACAGACCACCAACTAACAAGAGTTTAGATTAGACTAGCGGGTGCAATATAAAAATTGCTTTTTGTGTTTTCTATGTATCTTATATACAGTAAGTAGAAAAAGCCAGAACGGTGGATTATCTCAGCCGATGTCAAATATAAATAAACCAAATTTTGTTCCAAGGGGTAGCTAAACATGAAGAATTAAAAAATTGTATTTGCAAGGTTGCCAAGTTTACAGTTCTCTTTGTAGGTTAGAAAATTTTACAATTTTAAATGGACTACCCTATTTTTTATTATTGAAATTAATTGCTTGTATCAACTTTATTATGAACCCATATTATCGTATTTTTACTCACTGTACACGAAGATTTGGCATCATGAAATTAATACAAAAGGGCTCGGTGTGGTCAATTATCTAAAAAACGATCCAACCAATATTCGTCAAAATTAGTACAGGGGTAAAACTAGACCTTCTAAATTCATTTATAGCATATTTCCCACGTTTTAAAAATTCTAAAAAAAAGTTGAGAAAAGGGAATAAGACAATTTAATTATGAAACATCGAAAATAGAATTGCTGAATTTAAAATGTCCAGTTTCACCTCTGTACTAATTTTAACGAATTTCGGTTTGATCGTTTTCGAGATAATTCACCATATCTGGTAATTTCTGTATTCAAGCGTGATGCTATATCCTCGAAATTAATAGGAGTAAAGAAAATAATACTATCAGGTCACAATAAATTTGATACAAGTAGTTAATAAAAAAATAAAAAATAGGATATTCCATTTAATATTTTAAAATTTTCCAACCTAGAAAAAAGCTATAAAGTTGGCAACCTTTGAAATATCATTTTTAAATTCTTTATGTTCAGTTACCCTTTCGCACGAAATTTGGTTCAAATATGTTTAGCGGTTGCTGAGATTTTCCACCGTTTCGTTTTTTTACTAACCGTATAGTACACATACTAATAATGCTTTATAAACCAGAACTAACTTTAACACCTAAAACATTTAAAAGAAAAAGTGACAAGACATGGCAGCTGTGTTATATGAACATTTCTTAAAACAGAAGGATAGAAGGAGCAATTTGATATTATTATATAAACACATGTGTAAGATGTTAGTAAGCTCTGCCTGTATATAGAAAAATTAAAGTCGTACGAATAAAACTGTTTGCATTTGTATAATATAAAAAAAAATATTCATTTAGTATTTTATAGTTTTTAAAAAAGTTATTTGTATAGGTACACTTTTGTTTGGCAAAAGTAAAAATATTACATTATTAAAGTACCTCCCTGATAGTAATATATTTTTGTACAAGATAAAAAAGTAACACGTTGTATAGCGAGGAATTATTACATACCCTAAGAATTTCACCTACTTAAAAAAAAACTTACCATTCGCGCCTGATTCACATACGGTGTTTTTCTGTTGGACGGCAGAATATGCATTTAAATAATATTTTCGTCTATTTATTATGTAGAGCACTTTTCTCAATTTGATACCTTCAGTGCAATTTTGCAACGTGCGCATTCTGATACTGTATTTTTGTCGACACAGTAAATCAAAGTGTTACTAAAGAAATTGAATTTTGTCTGTTGGGAATACTTGAACGTGTTCATTTTAAATGCAAATTTTTGTTTATTTCCAAGAAATGATATTGTACGAGTAATGTATATCCAAATATTCATATTCATATTAAAACCAACATGTTAAGAAAAATATTTTAAATGGGTTGCCTAAAAAACATTGGTAAATGCTATTAAAACTTTAAAATAAAAAGCGAAAATTTTTGACACAACCTGTATAATGCCAACTCTTTGTTTTATATACATCCCCATGAATGTAAGTAATTTAAATATTTATTCTTAAATGATACAGAATGTATTAAAAACCAGCGATATTATATATTTATATTTATATATATATATATATATATATATATATATATATATATATATATATATATATATATATATATATATATATATATATATATATATATATATATATATATATATATATATATATATATATATATATATATATATATATATATATATATTTATATATATATTTATATTTTTAATTTACAATAATTTTTCAATAATTAGGATTATTTATTTATTGTCTTTTTATACAGGGTGTCAAGAAAAATCATGTCGTGAATAATTGGTTTAAAAGGGTGAGCCAAAATGACGTTAGTACTCCATATATAAAAAAATATATATTTCTTTGTAAGAAAGGAATTAACTTTAAACAAAATAATATTGGGCTTTTTTTCTGGAGAAGAGCCAAATATTATTTTATTAATATTTTTATTCCGAAAAACAAATAAAGTATAAAGATGGAGTAAAAATCTATTTTTAACCTACTTTAACTTTTTTTATGTGTATGTTACACGATTACGTATTCTTGGTGCATGATTACGACCATTCGTCATTTTTTGCTATCATAACTGTCGCCTTAGTCGAGCAAGTTTCGCAAAAAGAGTAGTTTTCCACGTCGATAATTGAGTTTTATTATTTTATTTGTATACAGGGTGTCCGATATTTTATTTAATAGGGCTGAAAGGGTAAGCCAATATAATGTTAGTACTCCATTAAAAAATCTTTATTAGCCAGAAAGTTAATAACTTTTCCTGCATTTCCAGAAAACAAATAAACTTTAAAGATAGAGTAAAATCTATTTTTAACCTACTTCATTTTTTGTGTATATTATACGCGTTTACTCCGGCAGTTGTGGACCGATTTTAAATTTTTTATTTTTTTTTATTTTAAAGAGTGCACTTTTGCGGTTGTCCCATAAAAAAAACTAAGACAGGATCGAGAGCGAGAAATGTAGTATACCTATTTTTTCTTTCTGAGGTACGTTGTACGTGCCGCAAAGCTGCCTTTAGATAGGTATATGCTCGGATGATAATACAAAAAGAAGATACCGAGGAATAATTCAAATTCGACAATCTTGGGGTAAGATTTACCCTTTTCACCGAACTAAAAGCGGTTCTAGAAGTGTTTTTTGTGTTTGTTTACCGATTTAATAGTAATAATAATAAACTAAAAACGAAAAATAAACATAAAAAAATCGAATAAAAGAAAACTTACCAGAGTTAAAAATAATAAAAAGAAAGAAGTGGTAATAACATAGGTGCTAAACTACTCAATGTTAATAACTAAGTAACCAAGACCTGCTTATACTTTAATACAACGATAATATGTTATTACCAGAGTCCTTTTTTAATTTTTTTTCTTTATTTTTAGGATTTTACTAATTTTAATTAATTTTTTTAGTGGGTTTAGTTACCTTAAAAATGTTTCTATGTATTACGTCTTGAACGATTGTTTGTGAACAAATGTTATTTGATCAACTTAATACCTTATATTATTGCTTTTACACACGAAAACGGCTTTGTTATAAGTTAGGATTAAACAGGTGGAGACTATTTTTTCCGTTCAATGTGGGCATTTTTAACAGAGGTGACAAATTTGACATTGTTCTTTCACTATTTTATTTATTTATGTCCTAAACGTCTTATTTTTTGAACTACAGGGTGTTAAAAGTTTAAAGAAAATTGTTTTTCTATAATAACTTTTATACCCATTTAGATATTTTGAAAAAAATTAGGAGACGCCTTCTATGCATCAAAAGACATTTTTGGCTTACAAAAAAATAATTTTTACCAGTGTCGTTCATGAGGGGTTGTAAGTGAATATATTTTTCTAAAATAAAAATACTTTTTAAAATTCACATTTAGTTTGACACAAATTACTTGATTTTTTTTTCATTTGATGCACGGTTATCGCGTAATTTAATGAAAGTTATTTCTTGGCATGGTAAAATCCCTATCTTATAAGGAAATAAATATCAAAGGTAATTTTTACTGTAGAATTTAATATTATCCATACAAAATGACCGTGCCAAGAAAAGTTTTTATTTATGTACGCAAAAACCGTGCATCAAATAAAAAAATTCAAGTGATTAAATTTGTGTCAAACCTAATTGGAATTTTTAAAAATTTAATTATTTTAGAAAAATGCAGTAGCGTACCATTTTTTTCTTCAAAAATATTTCCCTAAATTTCTTATGAACGACACTGGTGAAGTTTTTTTCTTGTATGCCAAAAAATATCTTTTGTGTTTAGAAAGTGCCGCCTAATTATTTTTTAAATATCTAAATTGGAAGAAAAGTTATTATAAAAAACACGTTTTTTTTTAATTTTTGCTTTCTGTAGTTTAAAAACTAAGTGCTCGGCCACGATACTAAGCGTCAGCGTCAGCGGCCAGCGTTGAGCGGCAAAAGTAAGAGCGCTGTGTTTGATCTTTATGCGAGAATAAAAGGACTTGTTTATTAAAATCAGCCGCTCGACACTGACGCGAGTTATTGTGCTTAAGACGTTTAGGACATATTTCATATATAGATTTTTTTATATTTTTATTGTAGAATTAACCCTTAAAGTTTTTCGGATAAGTTGTAAAACACCCTGTATATACCATAATTGTGTATTGTATTGTTTACCTAGTTCAGTAGTGTTTTATAACTTTTGGTTTGGCCAAAAACGACTAACTTTATTCTTACTTTAAATGACACACCTTGTATATTAGTTGTATTTGAATATCAAATTACACATTTTTAGTACAATGACAATACGTTTGCTACATTTTGACAAGCTACTTCTAACTATTTTTATTTTAGAGCAGTTAAAATGCGATAAAACTAAAATTATAACAATTTAATTTTGGAGCAAAGAGTCACAAAAAAACAGATGTGACTATTTGTTTTTCCGTGATTACTTAGTCTAAAATTACCCTAATTTCTTTAAAAACTTTTTAGTTTTGTGTAATATATACATATCATTAAATCTTTGTAATTTCAAAGGAGACGTAGTTAAGCTGAAAATAATTTCACGTGTCGTGCACTTGCAACACTGCATATTTGGAACGAAGACCATAGAAATTAAATGTTTTAATAAAAAAAATATTGTAAATTATATTATCGTAAAGATGGATAATAAGTAACGAATAACAAAATGGTAAAAAAGCCTGTGTAAAAATATCAAAATCGTTGTATTTTAGGATTTAATGATTTTTATTATAAGCAAATTTATGTAAATTGCTGCTTTTATTTTTTTAATGCTATTGCCAAATATTCTATTAAAAAAAAAACACAAACATATATAGTGCTACGTGTAATATCGGACTAAACATTTATTTTAAAACCAAAAACATTGAAATAAAGATAGACCACACAATTCATTCATAAATGTCAGATAAACACGATCAGACATTCGATAACTTTCCTTAAATGAGTGGAACAATGATAGCCTTATCGCAGTCATACACGAAGTGGGAAAATGGCAACACTGTCACAGATGCCCAGAGAAACTTACCAGTGGCGTGGCGTTGTTTTTACTTTAAAATCTTTATTACTACTAGCAGTTTCGCATAAATGATGCATTTGAATATTTCTTTAAATCATTTAACCAATATAGTATATTTCCTAACTAGTGCGGAAAGTGCCACTTTTTCGCTCGCGACTGCAGTTGACCGAACGACGTGTAGCGGAGTTCGGACAAGCAGTTAAGTGCGGAAAAGGCACTTTCGGCACGTGTTAGGAACACTATTTTTTCTACTAGCGTAAGGAAAACATAAAAACAAAATTTTATTATTTTTTTAATGACTTTGATCTTTTATAATATGGACACCGGCACCGCACAGTGATCTGGCCTGGCCAAAAAGCGGCCAAAAATAGTCAAATTTAACATTCTGATATCATATTCAACTGTTACTAATTAAACCCCTAAATGATCCCAAGGCAACACCGCAGTAAAAGTTTTTTCCGAAATTATTTTTTTTAAGTTACAGAGGGTTAAATTAGTGTAATTTCGAGGCTTAATTGCCAATTTCCACAGGAAAAAAGTAGGTAGGGTTTATTGGACATATCTAAGGAAAAAATTGTTCGCCAAAAAAACTAAATATATCCCAATATAGAACAAGAATGTAGCTTTAAAATAGTCTTTTCAAAAAAGTAAAATATATCCTGGCCTATGCCCAATTTTTTTTAAAACCCTATTTTTTTAAATTTTTTAACAAATTATGTAATTTTCATAGGACTAGATCTATTAAAGACCACCTTTGACCGGTCAGCTGATATGATCATATGATACCCTAAGGCTTACCAAAGAAGTGTCATTCAGAAATTTACCCGTCCTGACCCGACCTTGATGACGGCAGAATTATGAAAGTATGGTGCTTTGTCCACATCATTCTATGAAAATTTTAATATAAATATTCTGTTCGCCCTATACAAATATTTTTCTGTAAAATAAAAATAAAATTTCTTACTACAAGTAAGAAACAAGATCACTTCCCGCCTAAACCTCTCCCCCCTGCCCCCGCTCCTTTCCGCTATATACATGCGCAAAACCGAGTGAAATGAACAATCTAAACAAAATTTCACAAAAACAGGAAAAAACTAAAAATTATTTTTACGGATTATCCACGCTTCATGCGTGGATAAGATTTATGGAGTTAATTTTACATATTAGCTATAACCTTTCATTTCAAAAGTGGAGTGCTCGAACCCCAGAAGAAAAAAAATTGAAAGAATCAGAAAAACGTAGAATTCAGCAAGAACTAAAAAGTAATCTTTCTTTAAAAGTTGATATTCCTAAGCAGGGTTCGGGCACTTCCAATGACGGGAATACTGCCCGGAAATTTTTGCTAATCCTAAATGTGTCGCTAGTATTACCAAAGTAGATTTAAATTTAATAAAACAGTTTGCAATAATTCTTCAAGTTTTGGCATCTGGTAAAAAAATTTGTTTAGAGAAATTTCAAAATTATTGTTTTGATACAGCACAGCTTTATGTTTCCAAATACCCTTGGTTTTATATGCCGTCTTCCGTACATAAAATTCTTTTTCATGGGTCAAAGGTAATCGAAAGTCTAATGTTGCCAATTGGAATGCTTTCGGAAGAAGCTCAGGAAGCTAGAAATAAAGATTACAAGAATTTTCGCGAATTCCATGCCCGAAAGCATTCCCGTTTATCCAATAATGAAGATATCTTGCATCTTTTCTTAGTAACTTCCGACCCTATGATTACCTCAAAACGACATATTTTACCAAAAAAACATCTGAACTTGGATCCTGAAGCTTTGGCTTTAATAAATGATTAAATAACTACCTACGCTACGCTTTCTTTAAAAAATGCTTCCAATTTAATTTTTTTAATAGATTGTCATGTCATAAGTATTATACAGTGTCCCCCAGAATGTTCGCTACATATGGGAGAATTTTTTACTTATATGAAAACACTTTTCGTGTTTTCATATCGAATATTTTGAATTTGCCGCTATCCATGACAGTGGCCATGTGACTGATGTCAAAATGTATTTTTAGGTTATCAACCATGCAGGATCGATCGCGCATAATAAATTTTCCCATATCCTACAAGTAAAAAATTTCCCATATGTAGCGAACATTCTGGGGGACACTGTATAGTACGTTTTTCTTTAAATTTTCAATTGTTATTTAATATAAATATAAGGTCTAATTTAATTGTCAAGTATCTTGTTATTAATATTATCAACCATTATTATTGTTATAACAAACGATTAAAATATTTGTTAAAATTCGGATTTTGTTTACTTGTAACTTCTTTATTTTTTAACCGATGAAAACAAGCGATATACTTTTAATAAAATAAAGTAAGGGCCTTACAAAAATTTTAAAAAATACCAGCGACACTAAAATTAGACAAATATTTGTTGAGTAATGTGGAAATAAAAAAGTGGTGTTTTTTGGTCTTACCTATATAAGAAAACTCTAAGCTGTTTGCGCTTGCAATGTAATTAAAAATATTTGATTTGTGTCAAAAGTTAGTTTGAAACATCTTCTAGCAAAACCAAATTTTAAAAAAGCAAAAAAAATCGTTAGAGAAAAAACTATTTTTGACCGCTTTTTGGCCAGGCCAGATCACTGTGCACCGGTCAAAACTAGAAATCTGACAAGCAAGTTTAATGTATATTAAACTACAGTGCATTCAATAAAATCGAGCCACCCCCTATAATTCAGTTATTTGTACACCTATAAAAATCCTGAAACACGTTTTTATTTTTAGGGGGACACATTTTTATGTCAAAATTTACTTGTCCGGGGTGGTATCTTTCGCTTATCGCTATATTGTAAAGTTCTCGCCAGTTGAGAAGATGCCACCGCGTCACCAGTTCTGTCAGTTTCAATTATTCTCCTTTTTGTTGCTCGCACACGTTGTAAACGACGCGTTTAGACAGCGATAGTTGATTGCCGTCTTTATTTGTGTGACGCTTGTGGCATCATTGTAAGTGGTGGGAGAGAGGATAACCCCGGACAAGTAAATTTTAACATAAAAATGCGTCCCCCTAAAAATAAAAATTTACGTTTCAGGATTTTTATAGGTGTACAAATAACTTAATTATAGGGGGTGGCTCGTTTTTATTGGAATGCACTGTATATCAGGATGTTTGAAACAATGTTTTTAAAACAATATTAATTTTTAGTAAATATTTCCTTGATTTTACACCTAATTTGTACAAATAAAACAATACTACGCCAATAATAGAATTATACTGTCAAACTTCAGAATTATTTTTTTTAAGTAAGTACCTGTTTAAGTGGGAAATTTGCAAGGGTTTACTTTTCCGCTCTAGTGTGGAAAAGTGGTGCTTTTCACACGCTAGTAGAAAAAATAATTAAATTACAATTTTGTTGTTAACTTTGGGAGCCCACATTTAAAAGAAGAAAAAAGGATTTTTCTTTTATTCTAATATACTCCAATATTGCAGGGAAAAATTAAATAAGGCAAAAAGAAAAAGATAATTATATTTTTATTTAATCAAAACATATGAACAAAACATTAGTCCTGAAGTACTAGCAAAAGATAAATCTTCGTTGAAATCGTTGATGTTACAGTCACCAGAACAGTCAACCCTATAAAAAATTAAAATTATTAATGGGACGTTCAAATTAAAAAAAAAAACAAATTAATTATGGTAGACCTGTTAAAATTATTATTACAGGCTAAAACTTTTATGATATATTTTTTCGTCATTCTAAATTATATTTCTTATATACCTTTCAAAAAATATATTAAATGTTTTAAAGAGCAGAACCCATTTTAAATATACCAGAAATTAAATATTTTTAAAACACATTGTTAGAAAAAAAACTAAGGAATGGGAACTTACCCAAGTGCACTATTAGGAAAAGTTTCAATTGAGGCATCGTCACCAACAGTAGACTGCAAGCTAGAGCTCGAGCTAAAATAAATTTTTGATGATGTAAGATCTACTATTTATTTGTTTAAAGCGCAATGATAACAAAGACTAAATCCACTAAAACTCTATCTTTTAAGCAATAAATATATATAAAATTAATGTACTGACCTAGAAGAGGGATATTGCAAAAACACGGAAGCATTTTCACGCGGTAAAGCATCTGGTCTTATCTGTTTACGCCCATTAGGTTGACAAATAATATCCGTTCCATCAAAATGATCTGAACATATGTCAGGTTGCTTTGGAACATTATTATTGTCTTGTAAACCAAAAACTGAGAGCCACACACGTTTTTTTCCAAATTTGTTGGAAACCTAAAGTAAATATAAACTGTTAATTTAAGCGTATAGAAACATATTGGGCCAGGTGAATAAAGTTAAGCAAATGCTATTACTATAGAATTGTCGTTATTTTGCTCATGTAAATTTGTATATTTTATTTCTTTTTATTTTAAGTAAAATCATTTGCTAAGCTTTATTCACCTGATCCGTTATTTTAGTAAGCATAAACATTCATACCCTTAACCAACAATTATTTATGATATTGTATTAATTAGAATACAAAACCTTTTTAACATTCTTAATAATAAATAACAAACATACACACAAATTAAACTCGGCTATAACCACGCCAATGGCCACGCGGTTGACTTTGACATAACCTATAACTTTAATTACCTGTGAAAAGACACTTCTGGGTTTTTATAATCCTTTTTCTTACAAATAAGACACGATCGCCCCATAATTAAATGTTTTTACACAAAAAATCAAGTTTTCGTAAGTTTAATAGCACAAAACCGTAAACACACTTATTCAAAACACAAGGGAAAACTGACAATGCAGCACACGGCAAAAATGAATGAAATGACGTGTACGCGCATTACTCGATAATGGCGACGTTGTCGGTGTTTAAATTAAATTTTTACTTCATTTTTAATTTTTTATAAGAAATATTGTTAAAAGTAGTAAACACTATTATATTAAAAGGTTGTTTGTCTTAAATTTCGTTAATACTAATTTTAATTAACAAAGTTTTAAGGTAAACAAGAAAATTTTTGTAAATTGACATAAGGAGAAACCAAGTGGCCTTAAATAATCAGCCACTTCGCTAAATTTGGCAACTCTATATCAATGTATGATTTCAACAAAATGTAAACAATGGAGTCTATTTTATTTTAAGATTTTTGTTTAAAACCATAAGTACCTACCACTTTATCTACTATATTTTCTTTTAAATTTTTAAAAAGAAATTAAGATATATACTCAGTCCTTGGTGAAAAACAAAAAATCATATAAAATTAAAGTGTTTTATTATACATGTTTTTTATTTAAATTTTTTCATTAGTCATTAACTAACAATTTCCGCAATTTATTTCTTTTTATTAGTTTTTAAGTCAGTAAAAGTTACGTGTTACATAAATTTACTCTCGATTTCCATGCAACAAGAGTATCATTAATTACATATTACTAAAAATAGCTTTTATTAAATAATTGCAATTTAAAAAATTATTATATGGGTATACCACTTATTTAGAAAAAATAAGCTTTTTTTTATTTCTTTAGTTTGGCATTTTTGCGTATATATTTGGTTCTAGAAAAAATCCGTCGCACCGTAGTATGTTCGTCGGAGAACCACGATAATTTTTAAATTCAAAATATGTATATAAGGAATCTTGTGTAAACTGTTGGTAAGTCGGTATTTTTGGTAAATAATTGCGACCGTTCGTCACGTTTTGCTCTCAGAACTGCAGCCTAAGTCGTGCAAGTTTCGCGAAAAAGAGTGGTTGGCTTGAATGTGTGTCCAGTTTTTTGACAAATCAGTAACTGGATAGGTAGGGTAAGAATTAAATATTTTTTATAGTATTTTAGATATTATTAAATCTTAATATTACAATAAGTAGAAAAAAACAAAAATAAACTACATTTTATTGGACGGCACAAAGTTCAAAAAGTCCAAAAATGTCCGTCGGACAACCAGTTACATCGAAACTTAGTCACTTGGATAACTGAATTATTTTCCGTATGACAACTAGATGGCCCTATGAGTATGATAATATGGCTTAATGATTGACAAGTTCTGTTGGTAGTGCCCTGCTTTTTGATCTTATTTTGATATTTCTGGTTTTATCGTTGAAACTGTTTAAAGTGCTCTGCTTATTGTAGATTACTATTAAGCGAGTTACTACCTATTATACAAAATAAATTATTATTACAAAAAAGCTAAGATTAAAAAAAAACTAAAAACCAACTTTTATGTCTCCACTTTACCTTCTTTAAAGTAACGTAGTTTTAAAGGCCCACATTAATATTTTAATGAAATTTGGTACACAGCCACTATGTTTTAAAAAGCATTTTTTGCACATTTTTTTTACCTATTGAGTAAAATTTAAAATAAAAGTGTAAAACTGCTGGTTTTTCTCTAAAAAAATATATTTATAAATTTTATTTTTTTAGCAATTTTTTTATTTTTAGTGAAAGATCACCTCCTAAAATGTTATGCATTTGTTTAGAAACACCCTGTATAAACCCTGTTAAAAAATGTGTTAATAATGCACAGGGTCGCGCCTTTTTGTTGACCTTGCAGGGTCTAGCAAAAACTAAACGAGATCTGATCGCAAAATCTCGATTTCAAATTATAGAACAAATTTAATAGTAAAAGTAATTCATGGCTAAGTTGATGAAATTTTGTTAATCTTGCCAGGCACTTTACACCCGCTTGATACTAGGTACATATTATGTAAAAGGGATGTTTTAGAAATTTCTAGGTAGAATTCAGTGGCTTACCTATATTTTTTCCACTGACACCCTATATATTTTGTTACCAATAGAAAGGTCTGCTTTAAAGCCGTAAAAATACCACATTTGATTTATTTTATTTGTCATTGTTTTGGAAATATACCCGATTTCGATAAAAAATGACATTTTTAAAATAAAACACTGTGTGTATTTTAGAACCAGTTAAAATACATTTAAGGGCCTTTAAAAATTTACCATAATTAGAACAATTTGCTTCACAACAGTTTGGGAAATATAAGCTAACAAATCCTAATGCGTATATGTGTAACAACTTTTTAAATTTATTTGGTAATATTTCCAAAACTATTTAAAAAATAGATATATCAAAAGTTGGTATTTCTAACATCTTTTAAGGAGACCCTTTAACTTGTGATAAAATATACAGGGTGTTCAATTAAAAAAAACAATTTGTGTTATAACATTAACATAAAAGTCCGACCGAAATTGGTTTTCCTACCAAAACCGAGACCGAATGTTTGGCCATGGGATCAGATTCGGCCAAAACCGATACCTTAAAATACTGAATTTGAGGTATTTTTTCCGTTATTCTGCGTTGTATATATTTTTTTAATCAGTTAATAAAAAACCATAATTATTTTCCTATGATTTTTAAAATTTAGAGAACGTTGTCGCGAGAAACAAAGTTAGGCGAGCGCGCACGATAACTTACAATATCCGTTTTGGTTAAGGCAAAAGTTTTGGCCATTTTTAACAGAAACCGGAACTGCAGCCAAAACTGACCGAAACCGAAAGTATGGTAGGACACAAGAAAAATAATTAAGTAAGCCACTGAATTTTACGTAAACATCCCTAAAACATGTCTATTAACATTTTTTTTCTATCTCTAATATCAAGAAAGTTACAAGTGCCTAGCCCAATTGACAAAATTTGAAAAACGCTTTGTATCTCCAAAACGAATCAAGTCGGCTTTGATTTACTTTTACCACTAAATTTGTTTTAAAAATGAAAATCGAGATGAAGGGATAAGATTTGTTCTATCTCTTTAAGTTTCTGCTATACCCTGCAAGGTCAACGAATTGGCGCCCCCTGTACCTACTAAATAAAAAATATTACGGCATTTAGCGAATATAAAGATAACGATTATAAATTGTTGTTTTCATATTAAAAATAATTAACAATATTCATTTTAACACGAAGTAAAAACACCACTGCCGCAAACAAGCTTTTGATTTATGCAATACCTAATAATAAAATTTAAATAAAAATAAGTATTTTTACGTCATTGGTTATTAAATCTTGAAATCGCATAGTCATAATAAAACAATTTACACACATAAAAAAATATACTGGTAATCAGTTATGGGCTAAAAAATGGTAACTTTTTAGTTTTTAATGTAAAGAAGCACTTGGGTAAGTTTTTTTAATTTTTTTTTTTATGTAACATGCTAGTTAATTTTGGTTCAATACCAATTCAGAGTGGCGCACTATAAAGACTCACAACGTATAAAAACGGTAATGTATTTTATAAATATTTTTACAGGCACCTACACGCATTAAAAGCATTATTTAAAAAATGAATTATGAAAAAAAATCTTTTTACCAAACTGTTTACTTTGTCTAAAATACTAAAAGCTATAATAAAAATTTCCCTATAAAATACAGTAGAGTGGTTAAAAAAATCGACCATTTTTTTATTTTGTACTGAAAAACTGGTAGGTAGACACATATTTTTTCCAGCATAAGCTTTTAATTTTATTAGAAACATTCTTTGCCTTTTAGTTTAATATTTTTTTCTTATTATTAAAAAAGTATTTTTTTAATGCTATTTAATTAGGTGGTTACAAAAATAAATTTTTTGACATTTTTATTTTTTTAACGTAATATTTTCGCGATTTTGAACCACAGTGTATATTATAGGACGATTTTTATTGTAGATTTTGGCAATATAGATAAAGCAAATATTTTTATAAAAAATAGTTTTTCTTTCAAATGTAGAGTTAAGTACATCCGTGGACACGCTATATTTTTTTTTAGTAACGCCTTATATCCATTTTTGATTGTAGGGATTTAAATATGGTTATTTTTATTAGCTATCTTCTCTATAAACTTTAAGTTTTTGAGATATTTAGGATTTTAAAAAACAATTCAAGACCAAAACAAAAATTTAGTAAAACCTACCTTACCTACTGTTTGCTTTGTATATTATGGTACATTGCCTATATATAGTGTGTTCAAAGATAGGTGTTACAAGAGGACAAATTGACCAAAAATTTAAACTTCCTTTCGGGAAAACTGGTCGCATGGTCCAAAACTGATAAATACAAAATTTAATCCGATTGGCAATATACAGGATAAGTTAAAACTAAAAATATAAAGTTATCAAAGGTAAAGAGCCTATATTTTTAATAATAGAACAAAATTTTATAAAAACATGTTGTATAGAATTAAATTTTATGTTGATATTAAAAGTTAAAGAATTAAAGAAAAAAAATATATTTGTCAATTTGTTACAAATAAATTAACATTTAAAAAATACTTGGCATCAAATTTAAAAAGAATATACATATTTAAAATTATTAAATTTTCTTATAAATTTTGCTTCTCTTTATTATTTTATTTTTAACGCGTAATGCAAAAAAAAATGACAATTTAATTTTTTTACTCTTATGCTTTAACTTTAAATGTTAGTATGAAATTTAATTCTCTAAAACAATTTTGTTTTATTTTAAAAAACAAAAGTGGTTAGGTTTTGGACATTTTTCATAGTTTTAGTTATAACTTGCCCTGTTAGCCCAATTAACTTAGACTTACTCCTTGGAATCTTACGGAATAAGCTAAATATCTGTACATACCTTTATTTTGGTACAAAAAATACTCTTCTAAAAATCCCGTATGATATCGTGTAAGGAACTCAAAATATAACAGGACAAATGTCAAAAAAATCAGTTTTTTTGCGAATATCTCGTTTCCTTTACTTTTAATTGCATTTATTTTTATTATAGAAGTTATAAAACACAAAATTCTGTACAAATTTGATTCTAAACATTTTTTCTTGTCATACCAACGGATCCGATAATAGAGGGCGCAGTGTGTAAAGCATAAAACAAAAAAATGTTAATGCAAAAGAAGAGGGATAATAAGGCCTATGATCAATTTTGGTAGGCCTTAATACCCGCCAACAACGTGTGTAATGAAAAACTAAATATGTTAGTCATGTTTGGACCATAGTAATATTTTTAAACATCAAATGTCCTTTACCAAATAATTGTAATTGAAAACTATATAGCAAATTTATAAATGTTGGTAAAATATTACAAAATGTACTTACGATTAGGTCAAACCATTTTTTATTATTTGTGCCGCACTACTTCTCAATATATACGGTGTCCCACTATTGACAGCAAGAAAGCTTACGAGCGACTACAAGCCTAAATCACTATCTGTGCGTATTATTTACATGTAAATGTGCCCTTAAGGAACACCGATAATTTTAAATTTGATTTTTGTTAATTAGGTCTTAATACCCGACGGGCTTTATTAGCCGCACCAACCTTAATTATTCTTGTTTGGCCAAAGAAGATCTATTTTGTCATTGGGGAACAAATGACATTAGCCAATTCTAGTAATTTTTGTAAGGTTTGTTAATATAGCCAGATTCGGTTGAGCTGTACAAACATCGTAAACATGGATAAACTTTACCAATGTGCATAAATGCCATTTAATTTATACCTACTTTTAAAATGTAAGTCAATAAATTGTGTTTTAAGTTAGGATTAAAACATAATTCGAATTACGCTGTGCCAGGCAGCTAGTTAAACTAAATATTTTTGCACCTTTGTGTTTTTGCGTGAATTTTTTCTGAGCATTAAATTTGGAGGTAAAATTTAAAAATTATGTAGATTAAATTATGTAAAACGGTAATTATTCTTAAATTCATACCCACGCCTAAATATGCAATTTAAGATTCAAACAATAAAAAGTATTTAATTGCAAGGAAACCGTATCCTTCCAAATGACTATTTTTAAAGCAAATAAAAAGTATTCATTTAGAAACGCACATGTACACTTACAAATATTTAAAAAGGCAAACCACGTTAAAATGTTTTAAACTAATATTCTAAATGTCTAAAATAATAATCCTTGGTAAGCCTAAAAATATATCTCATAATAATTTTTTACACGCTTTTATTAGGTTCACTTGTATTTTTTTTATCTTTATGAGATCTCATGAAGGCTTATGCCCAAATACCAGTGTACCGTTAGTGCCGGGTTACTGGATGTTTAACCCATTATTGTCGTGTTCCGTCAACGTTATCCAAACACTGAAACATGCAGTTTTGTATTACACAGCACCTTTTAGACAACGCGGTAGTGCCACCACGGACGTTATTTTTAAATAACTACTACCTAGGAATGGCAGAATACTACACATTGGTTTTCTATTGCTAACTGTGAGGTGACGAGCAATGAAAAATCCAATGTCCGACACCGAGATTCGAACCCGGATCGCTGCGGTGAGAGGCTGACATGTTAGCCCCTGCACCACTGCTCACCACACACACGTATGTATGTATGTAACTTTTATGGGTCCGCAAGTAAGACGTAGAATACCTATTTTATAATTTGAGACAAATATATATACTTATTTTATTTCCGCGAATGACGGTATTATAAAAAAACAACCACTCTCGCGCAGCAGAGAGAGCAGAGAGAAAAGACCTTTTTTTGCTCTTCAAAAATTTTATTGGTGGAAAATAGGCGCTCCGGGAATTCTAGCCTAGGGCGCCTCAAACAATTAATACGGCCCTGCAAAGAAGATCTATTTTGTCATTGGGGAACATTGGCCAATTCTAGTAATTTTTGTAAGGTTTGTTAATATAGCCAGATTCGGGTGAGCTGTACAAACATGGTAAATAGGGATAAACTTTACCAATGTTAAAATGTGCATAAATGCCATTTAATTTATACCTTATATTTTTAAAAAATAATCCTACAAAAAATAAAAAAACAAAAAATACTAGTAATATTGTTAAAAAGCGTCGAGCGCTAAATATACAAAAATATAAAAATATGGCACAAAGGGCCCAGGCTTTTTACAAAATCACTACTATATTTTTGTTGTTTATTATTTTAAAAACTGTTTTTAATTTTTAAGTTCAATGTATTTTAAAAGGGTTTCTTATTTTTTTAAACTATAATTATTTAATTATTACTTAGTTTTTATATAAAAAAATTAAAGAATTTAAAACATGTCTCCTTTTGTTTGAACTTTAACTGTTTAAGTAGCTGCATTTTTTTACATTTTCTTTAATGTTAAAGCCCGTTTTACTTCCCAACATTTTACGTCTTTTCTAATTACAATATACGTAGCTCCGAGACAACAAAAAACGTAAACTCCGCTACATTAAGAGATAAGTGGAATTCAGTTAGTCAGTTAGGCTACCACATAAATATAAATGATAAAAATATGTAAAACAAAATATAAATTTTATAATGATTTATAGAACAACAATGTTAGGATAACAGCCTCCTCTTCGAGGCTGCGAGGTCACACATGCCCTTGTTAAACAATGTAATGTCCAGGGAATTCCACAGGCGGACGCCAACCCAAGCACGGAAAAATAACCAATATCAGTCCTAAACATCGGGATTTTAATTTTAAATGAATGATCCTCCCGACCATAGTAGGAAGGTCTGTAAACAATCTACGAAGGGGCTGTAGGGACTCCAGACCAGTGTAAGCTTTGTGTATTAATAGCGTAAGGAGATATTTTCTTCTGCTTTGCAGTGGCTTCCACTCCAAATGCTCTAAAGCTACGGATAGACTAAAGCCTCGGAAAAAGTCTAAATACACCTATCTTGCGGCTTTGCATTACACCTTTTCCAGTTGATGGATAAGGCCCGTCTAGTACGGATTCCAGACAGAGCACCAGTACTCCAGTGCAGGCCTAACTAAAGATATATGGGCTTTACATCTAGCATCACGGGGACCTTATTATTTAGTGCACTTTTAAAATAGAAAACTATTTTAAATATTAAATATAAAAATTGTAAGATGCTAGAAAGAAGTCTTAACAGGATATTGCTTATGGCCCGTTTTCTTAATTTTGCGGACCTAGTAGATAGGGAAAAAACATAACAGGTATATTGTTTTTATACTATGTATATATTTAAGTTAAAAAATGCATACATTTTTGTTATTCAGCTCTATTGCTTTTTTTATCTTGCCAAGAATATTTTTATTATCTTTTAAATAATTTGCAAACATTTCTTTCTTCTATTTCTACTAACATTAAGAAACCTTTGTTTTACAAAAGGATCTACCTAAAAACGCCTTTTAAATATATTTTTTTTAATTAGGCAATATGTAGCAACAGCAATGACGCCTAAACCTCACAGGTGCACGTTAATTTTAAAACTAACACGGTTCCGCCATGTGAAAACAAAATTTACGCTCTTCGTGTTACGTTCGGCGTAGCACGTCCAGCACTCTCTCGTCTTATTATAACAAGACTTATTGATTATTCTTTCTTTTTTTTGCATATAATTTTTATGCACCTATTTTATTTAACCAATTATAAATTTGCAAGTAAAATTAGAAAATTACGTAGATTACAATACTAAAAACGTTTAATTATTCCTAAATCCATACCCACACCTACATATGCAATTTAAAATGCAAACAACGAAAATGATTAAATTGCGAGGAAACAGAATCCCTCTGGATCACCATTCTTAAAGCAAATGTATTCCCCATCGATTTGCTCTAAAAATACAAACACATATCGAGGCAAACATTGTTGGAAAATTTAATAGTGCAGATAGGACGTTCAAAGTTAAATGAGTAGTTTAACCCTGGGAATTTTCCAACTCTGATTAATAGTTGTTCTTGAAATATTTCGTTTACATCAAAGTAAAATGTATAGTCGAAGTTTGGATAGTATAAACGTAATTTTGTTTTATTGGAAATATATTTTATGTATACAAGATGTTGGGTTAAAAATGCTTATATAAAATATTCTTGAAATTAAAATAATAAAGTTATCATACAATGATCATCTTCTTTTAAGATACCCATCGTCTAATGATATCGGGGACCACGTTGGTCCATTTTATTATTTTTACTGCCGCTCGGAACCGATCGGTTAATATATAATTTTGGTAAAAATCATTATTTATGAGTGACACTAAGATACTTAGTTTACACTTGAAAACGGACAGAAATAGAACTGCCCAAAACATTGTGTGAATAGTTAAAATAATGACAATAAAAGTCCAAAATTCTTTTAGTATCACGCTGGTCAGTTGATGGGCACTTTCTAAGATTGGCCAGCCAGGATATACGCCTACGTCGGGGGCCTCACAATCTTGCCTGGCAAGACAAGTTGCAATTTGTTGGTTTCTATTATGTGGCAAAACTAAACCAGTTTTACATTATCTATGGTAGTAATAATTTTTCTGTCTTTTCCGAGACTTTCGTTGGGTACTGTATGCTTATACGCGCCTGCATGTGGAAGTATACATTACTTTCAATGCAAAACTTTTTGTCAGGCGTAAAGCGTAAGGCGTACTTCTTATGTAAAACTGGACTAAGTAAGATAGTCGGTTAAGAAGATAGAACTGATGAATTACTTATTTAAGATTTATAGGATTATATAGGTTATAAATTTGTGGACGCAGCATAAACAAAAAAAAAAAAAAAAAAAAAGAACACAGTAAAGATAAGTTTTTCTTGGGAAATATAATTTTGCAATTCAGATATGCTTAGACTTACTCCGACGCCAAAATAGCCGACACCAAAACGGCCGCCAACAAAATTGTACCGAAAAAGACTTTTTCAATAACACCGGCACACAAAAAAAAAAAAGAATAATACTTTTGACAAAACGAACCTTTTTATATGTTTTTTGATGCCCTCAATTTAAATCCGAAGCCCGATTTGCCCCCTCAGGCTTAAGTTATAAGTCAACTGTAACAAACATCACTTAAGTTTTTCGATTTTCAGCATTTTTTTTATTTTTTTATTTTTAAAATTTGGCATATTAAATGTAATTGTGGCGGTTAAAGGTTATTTAAATATTGGTAAATATTTTTACAGATAATCAGCACATAGTAAAAAATAGCTATTTAAAGGAGCAATTTAAATGAAAAGTTTTTTTACATGATGAACTGGTCTAAAATTATACTATTAATTTGTACTATTTTTTTATATGTACGCTTTTTTAAACAAGAAAAAGTGTTAAATTTTTTGTTTTAATCCAGTAATAGACACTTAACAATCTGTAACAAATAATAAAATTATGAAGCTGTCCCTTTCTTTTAAATCTCCAATTAAACATGAAAATTTTTAATAGAATACCATTTTTTTAAGGTATAGTTTTAACTACCAGTAGTCTGATTACAAAGAATCAATGGTTAACTGCATAATAATAATTTATTTTCTATAAAAAAATTACAAATAATATGTAAAATATAAATTTAGCAATATAAAATCTGAGTGCGGCTAACAAATTTAATTTATTTGTCACTAACAATTTATAGAAAATTGAACTTTTATATTTATGTACGTTGTTTAATTGCTCCGTAAACAAACAATAATTGATCATATCTTACAGAAATAATAACTATTAATTATTATTTTTAACTATATAATTTAACAATTGTTCATTAAAAAACAAACAATAGTATTGCTGCCTATGATTTCTACGAAAGAAAATATACCTGCAATAATTTCATATTATTAACTAAAGCTTATAGATACCATGAGGCCCTAATATTTATTAAACCACAGAAGATATATAGGGGGTCAAGGTAAAAAAAATAAATTTATTTTGATAATTTTTAATTCGGTTTAAATTATTAAATAAAACTTTATTGGTAATTTTCATGTCTTAATCTGAGGGCGCCAGCTACACTGTTTAAATTTATTTGAAACGTCACAACATTTTTATTCTACCCTGTATTTACCATTTAAATTAACCAGTAATCTTCCATATGTTTGCCACACAAAAAGATATACTTTGTAAGAATCGCACTACGTAACCGTTATGGAGATATTTGCTTTTAAGATGTTCAGTGCAGTTAAAAAGTATATAAAAGAATACATTAAATCATTCGTTTTATATTGAGAGTTGTAGTTATGGCAAAAACACGCTGTTTTTAAAGGCAATTTTGGGTGCAACAAACCATTTAAACGCAAATAAATATCTTGCAATTAGCAAACGCTTTGTATAGAGCCGATTTGTTAACAAATCGGACAATAAAATGATTTCCTGCATCAAACCTAATGCGTGCTATACAAGCTACGGGCTACCTAAAAGGCCAATCAAATGTTGTAGTGTGTGATTCGGTATGCCGAAGTGGTCTTTTGGCTTTTATATGGTATTTAAAAAATATATTCTTGCCTCGGTCGTGCGCACTGTTCACAACAAAAGCAAAGAAATATGATCTATTTTATTAAGTCATCTTCCTTTATTTGCCGTTTTTGTCTTTAAAATGTTCGTTTGTTACCGTGATCATTTATTTCTTCGTCCTCAAAAGCTTTTTTTCAAATTTAAAAATAGAAAATAATTACTGAGAGCCAGGTCTAAATTATGGAGCAAGTGGTTGATTTATTTAAATCCTATCTCAGCCAGGGCACTCCTTGTAAATTGCGCAATTAAGACGTGTGAACGGGTGCGTTTTCTTGCAAAAACAGGATTCCTCTCACCAGTTTGCCTTTCCTTTTCTTAACAATTACCTGACACACTTTTATCAAAAATGCGGCGTTTTGGTCTTTCTTTACTGCAGTATTTTAAGTAAGGTAATCGATAAAGAAAAATTCTTTACAATCCCAAAAAACAGTGGCCATGAGCTCAAAGGCCGATCTTTCCGCCTTGAACTTTCGTGGAGGCTTTTCTCCCATTTTACTGCATTGACTACGGATCATTTCAGGATAATCGCTACAGATGTCCAATAACTCCTGTAAGCGCCTTTAAACATTGGGTCGGTTTTGACGGACAGAGAGATAAAAAATTATACGAAGCCTTTGAGTTTGCCGACTTTCCCCGTTCTCTGTATATGAAAGGTTTCATTCGACTCCATACACTTCGATAGCGTTGGTCCATCGCCCGTATTTATACAGTTGGCTTTAACGTTTTATGGTCTCATTAGTAATATTCAAAAGTACTTGGGCTCAAAACTTTTCAGCCACCCCTCGTACGTTACATAGACCAAAAAAAAACGAGTTTTTGCGCTGACCAGAAATAACAGATAGAATTTATTAATTTATTAAATGTGGGTTTTTTTACTTTTTTGAAATGGTTGCTGTCACCACACACTTAGAGTTAAAATAATTTGATTGAACTAAAGCATAATGACTGTCTCCCTACGAAATAGAATTTACGTGTTTTTGCATTTTTGTAAATTTTTTATAATAGGGGACCCACGATAGTAAATGGGTATTCACTCGAGCATCATGAATACCTATTGGATTGCAAAGCTTAGATAATAATAATTAAAAAAAAAATGTTATATAATGTATACCTTTTAATCGGTGAGAGAAGCTGCTAAAGATCCTTAAATATGTCAAAAAATACTGTTGTTATTTCGGCTTGTGGAAGTAGTCAGATATTACATATACTTTCCGTTATCCTTGAATTATTCTCTTTAAAATCATGAAAAAAGCCACGCTTGACAATGTCAGAAAATGCTTTTTTTTTAGAAATTTGCAGCCCTCCACTTCCTTTGCGTTACTCTTAAATTGTCACATTAGTGGAATATACACTGTATAGCATGTAACTTACTTACCCAATCCTAATCTAATGTGCTTAAAAATTTCCAATAAATATATTTTTTCTAATTTGATCCTTTATGATATACATATGACGATATCGATAAAGTGAAGCGTTGTCGAGAAAAACAACATTTTGATTAACTAGGTTTGTATTTTATAATTTTGTTTGTCGGTTTGACATAGGCCATTTATTTTATACATTTTTTAGCTTTAATTATTGAAGATTATGAGACCCTTTACAATGCTGCAACATTATATTTAAGTTTTGTGAAAAAAAATGTTTGGTTGTTTAGTACGGTTTTTAACGGAATAACTTATTGTTTTTAGATGTCCCTACTAAACAAAAACTTGTTTTTCTCGAAAATGCTTTAATTTATTGTCATCTAGCGGAAGTACTTTTTTTACCTAAGGATTTAAGCTATACAAATATATTTATTTGAGTTCTTTATTATACAGGGTGTAAAAATAATTAACACTATTGTGAAAGGGTCAGTCCGCACCTGGCGAACTAATGAAGGCAAATGTTATACAAGAATACCATTTTAAAGAGTCCTAACTCATATTTATTATAATAAAAAATATTTTATTATACCAAGTAATACACAAGTTACTTAAGAAATTTCCAGTGGCGTCCTTTAAGGGCACATACCTTTGTAAGGGGTGGCATAATGAAAAAAATTATACAAACTTGTTACAAGTTTTTACGTGATCTATATAAATTCGAGATATTGCCCACATATTCTTTAACGTATATACCCTGTATATACGTTATGCGACTTTAAAATAATCTTGGGCAATAATAATAAATAATAAAAGGTATTTTTATATATTTGTTTTTGTATTAACAAATTCTAGGTAAAGTTATAATAGATATTATACTATTTGAACAAATAATATAATAAGGTAAATTAGAATGTTTTAAGTTTTGCGTAATTTGTATTTATAAAGAGACATTAGGTCTCTCTAAAGCTACATTTTTTTAATAGTAATTCATATATTAAATTAACATAAATTGTAAAAATGTTTTCACACCTCAAAATGTCTTATAAGTGCTTTTAAATTAAATATGTATCCAATATATCGTTTGTATTAATTTTAAGTAAACTTTTTCTGACCTAGGTCAATAAAAATTACAAGTATAAGGTATTTAGTTTAAAATTTTAACAACTGTTATTCATTTAAACGTACAAAGTTTTATTTCTGATTAAATATACGTAACCTAATAGTAAGAAACTAAACAGATAATAATTCTTTTTATACTGATTTATTTAGTTAAAAAATGCAATTAAAAATATATAATAAATAAAAAGTTCTTGTAAACTATATTCACATCTTCTAATATTAAACCCAGTACTGACTTCTGCGAATACGTCTATCAATTAAAGCGGACAGTAGTAAATTTATCAGTCCCCAGTGTATGGTAGTAGCGTGGACCTATCTGTATATTTCTTATATGCTATGACCCATGGCTTTTAAGTTTAAAAAACACTTTTTATGTTATAATCATTGGTCGTAAGTGAGGGCACGTTTTGTAGGTTCTTAAGATCGCTGAATATGACTATCATGTCAAAATTTAATCAGCAAAGCTTTGCCACCTGGCGATTGCCTAAAGCCATCTCATCCCAAGCAAGCAAGCAACCTTTGCCCCCCTAAATATTAAAATGTACCCTCTTTTTTAGATCATTTGTAAGTTTTTGGAATAAATATTGAAAACACAGACCTGGATATAAGTATTTTTATAATCTTGGCCGTCCACCGCCGGGGGCGACAGGTCCCAAATTTATTTGAAAATATTTTTTTAATTTAAATGATAAGGATATTCTAACGGTTGATGAGAATTTGATAAGCAGCGTTGAATTCAGGAAGTGGTCAGCCGCCTCCCCCCGAAGTAGTTAATCTGAAAATATACAACAACACAAAAGCATCAAGAACAGCATGAAGTAGGCGGTTCGTTTTGTTTTTACACCTTTTCTCATTTTTTTTTGCTTTTTATTTTTTTTTAGAGTAATTTTTTTTTCAGGATCCCTGCCCCTTGGAAAAACCATTCTAAAATCAACACTTGTTTAAAGGGTTCCAATAGATAACTTGGCAATTTTTAAATCTAAAAGACCTAAAACTTATTTATCTCATACAATAATAGATGGTAGTGCGATGCTTTGGACCATTAGCAGGCCATAAAAAGTAGTATTCGAAAATACTTCCAACTTTTTATGCAAAGATTGCCAGCCTAGTTTAAGAAGAGACTTTTTTTATTATTTGATTTAAATTTTTATATTAAATCTACGAAAAGATATAAAAAGAGAAAAATTAAATACTAAAATATACTTATATACATTATAAATAAAAATATTAAACTTGCAAGTACATATATTACATACACTACAACGTGCAGTTTTAAACAGTGTTCAAAATAGAATTTGACTGTATTTTAGAAAAACTGTGGTCATTAAAAAAATAAATACTGTTGTTTATTGCTTACTCTTATAATAAAAACAAATGCAAACCACATAGATCACAAGAGGATCACCGAATGGGTAAAAAAAATTGAACACAATCTTAACTAAGTTTGGCCAACCTCTCAATTTTTTGTTTCTTTATTTTTAACAACAGAATGCTATATTGGAAACATAAAAAGCCCATTTATAAACAGTTTTAAGGATGACTGCTTTAAATCATAATTTACCAAGCAAAGAAGCCATTAAATTGAATAAAAAAGTCTTAAAGAAAAAAATATATTTCATTTAGATGCATTACCAAAAAATTTAACCAAAAATATTTAAACTGCAACAAGTAATATTTTAAAGATGGTAAAATGTTCGTGTAAGTCCATTGTTCCTGCAATACAATGAAATACAGCGTAAATGTTTTTATTTTTTTGTAGGTTAATATAACACTATTCTCAATTAAATTAGGACGGCGACCAGATTTGCCAAAATCACTAACTAAATTTAGTGAATCTGTTGGATCTGATAACGACCAGAATAATGACAATACTATTATATTTCTGGTAGCTATGACTAAATTTGACAAAGGATCAGTAATATTGTATAAATCGCTGATTATATTGTAGTTAAGTTTTAAGTTTTTACCTTGCACCATTTTTGCCCTTTTATTATAAAAATACTACGGATTTACCTTATATCTGTATATTTTTATTCCCATATAAAAACTATTTCTTACAACCCCTAAAAAGATTACGTCTTTAAACATGATACAGAGTATACAATATTTATTAGGAGTGAAGTATGTAGTATTACGCTTATTTTAATTTTTTTTCGCCCTTAAGGGGTCATCCCACCCAGGCCCGACGACCGCCCCCTAGGTGGTGCACTGCAGCCTGAAGGCTTATTGTACCTTGACCCCCTACTACTTCCCATTCACACACCATTCATTCCATAACTTGGATGGTTGTTGCTCGGTCCGTTTGTTCACCCCCGAGCAGAACACCGCGTGCCGTTGGCCAAAACCCACAATGCCGGTCACCCATCCAAGTTATGGGCTCGCACTTCACTGCTTAACTCCGGAGATCGACGCTTGCCGATACAACCGGAGCAGCCACAAGCGCGCCTAAACATGATATAGGAGTGAAGTATGTAGTATTACGCCTATTACAACATTACAATATTAACATTTTTAAGTTTCCACTATTTATCACTACTTTTAAAGAGGGTTTTAACTACTAGGGTGACTAGGGCGTTAAATCCTATATTAATTTTACTTTAAGAAAAAAACCTATAAAAGCCTAAAAATATTTTGCAATAAAATTCAGCAATCTCAAAACCTTAAAAAGCATTCCTCGCCAATAAAATTTAAATTTAGAAAAGTCTTTGACAAACCGAGGCTTTTATATTTTGAAAAATGTAACTTTCTTATAAATTTTGATTTTTGAATTGTGTTAGCAACCTTAAAACCCATAAAATCAAGTATAACATGGTCTTATTATTTTTAATTAAATAAGTAAACCCCTAACTATAGCCGCCATGTTGAATTTTTCAAATTGCTTAAAGGTGCCAGAGTAGCATCAATCGGATTCTTAAATTAGACACCCTATATAATTTAGAACTGCAAACAAGTTCTTAAAGCATAAACTAATAAAATACAAACTTAGAAATAAGTTTTTACACCCCAAGGGGTGTATATCTTGTAAAATTTAACTCTTTTTTAAAGTGTAACTTTAAACTAGTATAAGGCAACCTCTAAGACCTATAAAAGCATGTCCTACATAACCGTGTTGTAAAAACTTTAAAACGACGCATATCTCATTTAATAACATGTTTCACGTGACGTCAATACAACCATTACCAATATGGCGGAATGTCGCGAACCATTTATAGACCGCCTATTGTAAATTATTTTTTATTTTAATAACTATATTATAATAATTTTGACTTATAATTTTAATTTCAATTATTAAAAAAACTCACATACGAACATAACCAATAGAATCATTATTTCTGTTGGTTATTCATTGGTATCTGTCCTTAAAATTTACAATTGTTTTTTATTTTTAATAATTGATTATTTTCCCACCTAAAAATAATATTTTCCTTTTTTTTTATTATTAATTCCAGTTCCAAAAATATTTTTTTATAAGGCATCCTGTATATTATATTATCATTAAAAAGATATTAAAAAGAGCTTTAGGAAAATATCACATTAAGTACATCTAACTTCTTTAGTTTTGAAAATATGGCCATCCAACTTAACCACACCTTCCAGTTCGCCTGGCAGGTACTTGTGCTCATTGAAAACGCCTGTCAATTTTTTTTTAAACCTTACTATCAATGAACTAAATCCTAGAAAAATTTTAAGCTTACAGCTCCAAGTTTTCGTGTTTTTATTTTTTTTTAACTTTCTAAAATATACAGGGTAAAGATGTGCCCGGCTGATGCTACTTAGCATTCTATGACTCATTACTATACAATTTTCTAGCCTTACAGGTCTAACGTTACTTAAAGGATTTACTAGCTGTGGGACTATAAAAATAATTCAGGTTTAAAATCACCATGTAAACAAGTCCAATAGATAAAAAATATATGTTTTATAATTTTTTTAATTATATATTTTTTTTGTTTCTATTATAACTTCATCGTAACAAAAACAAATAAAGTAAACGGAAAAAGAATAATTATTTATTACATTATTTCCACACCTACTTTTAAAGCAATCATTTATACTAATTAAATTACGAGGAAACTAAATCCCTTTAGATTAGAATTTTTAAAGCGAATATTTGTTTTCCCCATCGACTGAGTCTAAAAATACAAGCATAACTTCGGGCAAACAGTCATACTGAGAAACTAAAAGGAGCTCTAGGATCTAAAAACGCTTAATAGACCAGTGTCTTAGCCTTTAAAAGAGGTAAAAATTAAAAAAAAGTTATAATAGAATAAAAGCCATAGAAAAAGGTTCCTACGTCACTAAACTTAGTGCTTATAGCTTAGAGCTATTGATGTCTTTGCTAATTTAACCGACATTGTATCTCCAATAATAAAGATGTTAGCAATAGTGTCGGCTTATGTTTGATCACCCTGTATGATAGTGCCAGCAGTAATTGCTAAATGATTAAAAAAAAATTAAAAAATAGAAAATTAAAACAAAATTTAGTGCGAAGAAGAAAAAACGCTTAAAACTACGAAAGAATAACTCTTACTGACTTAGGTTTTAATGTCTATACAATAATTTTAGTTTATTCATTTTTAAATTTGTAAGCAAAAATCCTAAGTAAAGTTTCTTATAGTTTATGGGTAAATTTATAGGTATGGTAAAATACCATTTTAATTTTTAAAATTAATTTTATAAATTAAACTTGTAATTAGTTAAAATTTTTGATTAATGTAATTAAAAAGATTAAGTCTATTTGACACTTTGTTCCCCAGGTAGGTTCTTAAGCGATGGGTTAAGGGTTGGCAGTGCCGTATTAAACACTAGGCTGACTAGGCTACAGCCTAGGGCGCCGTAGAAAAATAGGCGCCAGAGAGGGAAAATTGAGGGCCGGATGAGGATAATAGGGGCCCCAAACAGTTAATACGGCCCTGAAGGTTGAACCATAATTCCCTTATTCCCTTAACACCAAGAAATCGTCTGGGCTGGATGGCATACCAGCAATCGTTTTAAAAAAATGTGCTCCAGAACTTGCACCAATCTTAACTCGGCTCTTTCGAATTTTTTACGACACAGGTATCTTTCCGGAAAGCTGGAAAGCTGCACGTGTTCAACCTTTTCCCAAGAAAGGATCTAAATCTCTTTCATCTAACTATAGACCAATTTCAATTCTCTCAGTTCTTTGTAAAGTAATGGAAAAACTAATTAATTCACAAATTCTTAAGTACTTAGAAAAACACAAAATTTTGCATGACAGGTAGTATGGTTTTCGCCACAAAAGATCTACAGCAGATCTTCTTTCCTTCGTTCGCACTGCTGGAATAAGTCTCTTGAGTTTCTAGGTGAGTCCCAGATCGTTGCTCTTGATATATCCAAAGCTTTTGACCAGGTCTGGCATGCCGCAATTCTTAATAAACTTCCCTCCTATGGTCTTTCAACTAAACTCTGTACTTGGCTCTCTAGTTATCTATCTTATCGTCGTATATCAGTTATTGTGGACGGCCATTCTTCATGCTTTCACCAAGTAAATGCTGGAGTCCCTCAGGGCTCAGTTCTGGCACCAACATTGTTTCTTCTTCACATCAACGACCTTCTCTCGTCCACAACTAATTCCATTCATAGTTTCGCCGACGATAGTACCCTTTACTCTAGTTATCAGGTTTCTAAACCCATTACTAAACCTGACTTGGAAAACAAACGCAGAGCGATGCAGATATCTCTTTCGCAGGATCTTAATTTAATATTGGATTAGGGCGCTAAAAATCTCGTCCATTTTAATGCATCCAAGACACAATCATGTTCCTTGTCGCGAAAAGAGTCATCAAATACTCATCCTCTACTTATGAGCGGCCAAGTTTTACAGAGCAAAGACACCTTTAATCTTGTGGGCGTCACATTTGAAAGTAACCTTAACTGGCATAAACACATTGTATCTATAGCCACGGCAGCTTCAAAAAAGCTTGGATTTCTCTGTCGAGCCAAAAAGTATTTTTCCCCTTCTAATTTATACACTTTATATGTGTCCCAAATCCGACCTCCCTTGGAATATTGTTCTCATATCTGGGGCATGGCGTCCCCCACAACCCTAAGCATTCTTGATTCTATTTAAAGAAGAGCTATTCGTCTCATTAATGATCCTTCATTTACAGAATGGCTTCCCTCTCTTGCACATCGTCGGGTTGTGGGCGATTTATCGCTTTTTTATAGGTACTTTCATGGCTTCTGCTCTGAAGAATTGTCCAGTATAGTTCCTCCACTTACGGTTCCCAACAGAGAAACACGTGGTTCCGCGCGTATGCATCCCTATACGGTCCAACTGGAGGTCCCGAACTTCCCACTTTGTTCGTTCTTTTATCCCTAAAGTTTCTAGGTTGTGGAACCTGCTGCCCGCAGAGGTCTTTGCTTCCCCCAAATCTTCAAGTATTTAAGTCCCGTGTCAACAAACTCCCTCTTACCTCGCTTAAGACACCCACGGTACGTTAGTATTTAGGCTTTTAGCCTTCGTGGTTTGTCCAAAGATAAAAAAATAATAAGAAAGATCAAGAACCTTCTCAGGATCTTGTAGCCGGACTACTGGACATGGACATGATTTAGCTGAGAATTAGTACAGGCCTAAGATTCTGTTAGAAACATAAAAAAAAGGAAAAGAGGAAAAAATAAAGAGATCTTTTCTCTTAGAAAAATAAAAATTATGTTAAAGTGTGAAAGACAAAGTTAAACGACAAAAATGACATATAAAATTTAGTTTTTCCTTTTTATCTTCGGTTCAGATTTGATAGAGTTGATTGTGACTAGGAGTAGGTTAGAGAATTATCTTACAGAATCTTAGTCCTAGTAACCGATAACCGATAGAGTGGAAATGAGAATGAAATCCCTTTTTACCTTATTAAGTAGTGTAGGGGTCTAGAGGGTTCATTAGTGGACTCTTTGGAACCCACAAAATTGTATTAGAAGTACTAAACCTGTCGGGACCGGACCTGGGATAATCCAACATTTCGCACATAGTATCGATCTGGACAAAGTACCGACAGAGTAAAGGATATTTCTCTATAAATGGGATCAGCGTACAATGGACATCGATGGCTGAGTGCACAGTAAATATATTTAAAAAAAAAAGTAATTAAATCCGGTCAAAACAAAAAGAAAAAAACAACCTTATGAGCTTCAGAAAGGTGATAAGTCAATTTATATTTTTGTTTTCTTTGCAAATATTTTAAAAAGTTATGGTTTAAAACCAAAATGCTTACAGTGTACTGTAGAGTTGGTGTCGACACAAAGCTCAAAGTAATAAAAACAGATTTATTATTTTTTGACAGATTTACAGATCTTGAGAAAAAAATCTTTTTGATATACTTTTAATATTTGATCTTTACACACGGCTAAAAGAATATTGTGGTAAAAATTTAACAATAAAAATTATTATTTTTTGGCCTTTTTGTGGGCTTCCTGGATAAATAGACGTAAGCAAAACAAAACGAACACGGATACGGATATATCAAACCAATAAAATTATATGTTTTATACAGATTGGTTTTTATTTATTACAAAAGCATTGCCTTAATAGTGAGAATCCCTTAGTTGTGTCAGGTGAACGAGTTAAAAAAACTGGTTTAAATTAGCTTAATTGGTATTAAAAAAAATTCTTTATAAAAGATTATTTAACATTTTTATTAGTTGCTAACTGATTAAAATTAAAATATTAAATACGAGAATTTTTATTCTAATAATATAATGTATTTTTAACCATATTATATTACATATAAAAATACTAAAAAGGGTTTTAAAAATATGGATTCTAATTGCATTTGGTAAGATATAAAGTGTAAAACTTTTATTCGTTTCAAATGTTTTTTAATGGTATTTAAAAATCCTTTATCCGGTTTTGTTAAAAATATTTAAAATTTATTTTGTTTAGTTTTTCTGACAAATACCTACAGTTCTACTGACTAAAATTTTTGTATCATAATTAAATTAGGCAAGTTAAAATATTTTTTCTTTTCTTTTTAATTGTTTTGATATCCTGCTCAGTTTACAAAAATAAAGTTAAATCCACTTAGTTTCATTTTCCTAACCAACCCAAAAAACGAGGAAAAATATTTAGAACACATAATTTGGAAAAAGTTTTTTTAATTTAAATATGTTTGGATTTTAATAAATTAATTTTCATTAAAATTTAAAGTAATTTTCAAAAGAATTTTTTGCTTTTCTTGGATGGCCCATAAATATGCAATTATGTAA
Organism: Listronotus bonariensis; assembly: GCA_014170235.1. NCBI lineage: Eukaryota > Metazoa > Arthropoda > Insecta > Coleoptera > Curculionidae > Listronotus > Listronotus bonariensis. Next base: position 249,163 of record JACEGR010000421.1, read on the forward strand.
AATTTTATTTTTTGTAAAAATTAAACATAATTACAAAAAGAACTGAAAAAGCTATTTTTTTTCCAGTTTTTACGGTAATATTGCATACAAGTCCATAAAATTCTTTTTGATCAAAACTATTGGCTCAAGTTCTGCCTAATATTAAAAAGGAAAAAAATTCACCCTAAATTCTGCTTAATAACTACATCTGTAAAAAAATATTTTAAGTATTTCGAAAAAAAATCCTATAAAATTTTTGCTTCGCCTAAAATGCTTAAAATTATAATAAACTTTACCGTAGGATATACAGAGTGGTTTAAAATCGCAAAAATATAACTTTACAAAATCTTTAAAAAAATATTTTTAAGACTATTTATTTGAAAAGCGTAAAAAAGTAATCAAAAGTGTATATATTTTTTGGTATTAGTTTTTGAGAAAACTAAGACTAATGTTACAAAAAACAATTTCAAAAATTTATTTTTTTAATTAAGTGAATACAATTTTTTGTTTAGTATAAAAGCGGTAAAAGAAATTACCCTACATTATACAGAGTGATTTAAAACTACGAAATTGTTAGCTTAAAAATTTGCTACGAATATTTTTTAACTACCTATTTTGATTTTTGTTAAATAAGTCTTTATATTTTGTGTTACTACTAACATACACTTTAAATTTACTTAATATTGTATGTATATATAAAAAGTAAAATTAATTATATATTAAAAGAAAAAAATCTATTTTAATTAACGCCCAATATTTAACTACAATTTAAGTAAAAAGTCAGAGTCTCAAATTTGTCAAATATATTAAGGTGACATGTTTCGCCGCCTCCGGCATCATCAGACCTAACTATTTTTATTGTTCTGTCAATGTAACTGTTGTTTTTAAATAGTTAGGTCTGATGATGCCGGAGACGGCGAAACATGTCACCTTTATATTTGACAAATTTGAGACTCTGACTTTGTTACTTAAATTGTAGTTAAATCTATGTTGAGTCTCTTTGAGAAAATGGACAGATTCTTAAGTATGAACGCCCAATATTTCCAAGTAATGATAAGCAACAAGAAAAAAATGTATATGACTTTTTTAATTATTTTTTATGCTTTTTAATGAAACGTTTTCAAAAATTTTTTTTTTTCATTCTTTAAAATAATATTATTGCGATTTTCCAGCACCTTGTATATTAAAAGTCTATTTTTATTATAGCTTTAAGCATAAGTATTAAAAAAAAATAAAGGTATAGTTAAGTCCATCCGTGGACACACTGTAAATCTTCAATACATACATTTTTAGATTAAATTTTATATGGCACCACTGGTATTATTTATCTTTTTTGATGGAATATGACATTCTAAACACTTTACCATTCCACATGTCATTTTTCGACAGTTCCGCTGTCATATAATTGTTTATTTTTTAATTCCAAATTATAGTGTTATGATTAGGCAAGAACAACTTATTTTAAGTCAAGTAGCCGGAAAGACAATAAAATTAAACGACTTTTGTTTTTAACGACTTCTCAGGGCGGAGTCATAGTTTGCAAAATGTTATACATATATGATCCTAACTTCATTTTTAAATTAAAACGATAAATCTTAATAAGGCATTTTATTCCCAATAATTTGGTCCCACACACAGCAGCTTCGGAAAAGGTTTTTATTCAAAATGTATGTTATTAAATTATTCTTCCACAGCCATTATACTAAATAAGATAAAGCGATTTATGACCACATGACCATTTACACAAAATACCGCAAATATGGTAAAAATTATTCTAAATTAAATGCTCTTTAAAGATATGCTTTTGAAACAACCTAGTACCATTTGAAAAAATGGAGTTATAACCATAAATAGGATCTTGCAAACTTTGACTTCGCCCTAAAGAGTCGTTAAACACCAAATACGATTAATTTTATTTTTTACTACGACCACATGTAAAAATAGTAAATAGCACACCGTTTTCATGCATAGAAAATGCGTGTGTTGTAAAGTATTTTTCCTACGACCACTTGTGAAAATAGCAAATAGCACACTGATTTCATGCATAGAAAATGCGTTATATCACACTAGTGTTGCAAAGTACTTTACAGCACTAGTGTTGCAAACTACTTTACAACTCTGGTGTGATACATATTATGATGTCATTCTAAAAACTGCTATTGGTTTTGCAAGTGACATTTTTATTGTAGTGACAGTAAAAAAACTTTTTATTTACCTTAAACGCTACAACACTAATTAGCGAAAATCATCTTATTTTATATTTATTAAAATTTACGAAAAAATAAAAACATAAACAAAAATAGACATAACCACAAAAAACAACTTTCACTGACTGGCACAGTGTTGTCAGGTAAGTAGATCAAATTTAAAATCTCCTTTCTACCTTTGAGCACGTACTTTATAGAGGCAGCCTTGCCGCTTGACCGTTCGACCTAAAGCGCCAGAGAAAAAAAGCCTATAGATCAAATTCCTTCCTCTCTTTCTTCGTGTACTCAAACAACTAGTTAAATTTTTTTTTAATCCCTAATTAAACCTAAGGCTAATACACACTTTATGAATCCACTTTCTTTTATCCATTCATAAATAGAATCAGACCCTTCCGACGTTGCCAAATGCTTTCCATATTTTGCATGGTAACTGACGTTTGGTAGTCGTTTTTCCTTACTTTAAGGACTTTAGGTTATGCATTTACAATTTTCAAATTTTTTATATTTTTCTTAAAAATATGAGGAAAAACTGTAATTTTTACTTAATTTTACATGTGATGTTCAGTTTCATTAACTCGTTTTACCAATTTTACCCCACCCAGCACCCCTTTTCACTCCCCGGTTCCGTAAGTTTATTTACTGATATTTTTTAAAAAACGGAATATTTTGGATATGCACCACTTACGTTTTATTTAGAAGAGTGTCTAAAATATGTAAGAATCGATAATTTTTAAAAAACCTTTATAATAGCAGAAAACCGTATTAAACTATTAGCGTTATTACCTAACAAAACCATACAATTTTTATTAAGTAAGGGGCCTTTTTAAATTCCAAAATGATAAAAGTTATATAATGCTTCTAGGTAGGTGATTTTCGATGTAAAAAAATTGTCAAAACAGTATAATATAGCAGTGAGGAAAAGTATATATCACACTAGTGTTGCAAAGTAAATATCACCCTAGTGTTGCAAAGTTCTCAATTGTTTTTTATTTTTTCTGAACAGAAAAACTTTTTTTTTTTTTTTTTTGGTGAATAATTTGTGGTCGTAGGAAAAATAGTGTACAGTACTCGTGTGAAAATGACTTTCTTACACTCGTGGGTTTTGTCGCACTCGGCTAACGCCTCGTGCTACAATATTCCCACTCGTGTGAAATTAGTCATTTTCCACACTTGTAATTTAATATACTATTACAACACTAGTGTGGAAAAAGTAGAATATAAAGCTGTCATTGCTGTCATTGTTATTTAATATAATTTGGAGTTATCAGGCTGTTAATGGGATTTACATTGAAAAAGCCATGCAATATTTTTTAAATGAGGACCTTTTTAATTCTTAAATGATGAAAAGCTACTAGGTAGGTGATTTTTGATATAAAAATATTGTTAAACAGTATAATATATCGCAGTAAGGAAAAGTATCATCAACCTACTGATACAAAGTTTTATTATTTTTTCTGTGAAGACAAACAACTTTTATTTGTTTTGGTGCATAACTTGTGGTCGTAGGAAAAATAGTGTACATTACTTGTGTGAAAATCACTTTCTTACACTCGTGGGTTTGTATTCGTTTCGTATTTCCACTCGTATGAAATAAGTCAGTTTCCACCCTTGTAATGTAATATACTATTTTCATGGCCACTTGACTTAAAATAAACCTTTTGGCCTAATTATGGCACTTTAGATTGGAATTTAAAAAAATATTATTTTGACAGTAGAAGTAAGTCAAAAAATTACTTATAAGGTGTCATTGTATTCAGAATATCATATTCTATCAAATAGGATACAATATACCTGGAGTGCAATTAAAAATTAAAAAGTAGCAATCATTACACCGGGATTAATAAAAAACAAGTAAATAAATCATCTAATTTAAGATTATGTTAAATACCAACATAGCAAATTAATTTTTTTAATCTTAAAAGGTAATACAGTTAAAGGTGGGAACAAACTGTGAGAAAAATTTGGTAAAATTTATTTGTATAAAACAAAGTAAATAAAAATAAATACATTTAAAGTTTGCCTACCAATTAGACACTTTACCTTTATCTACATAAATTAGTTTTATAAATTTATTTACTGTAAAGTAAAATAAGTTTTTATTTTATAAAATGTATTTCTATTCGATAAAGGCGCTTGCAAGCTGATAGAATGATAATAAAAATAACTATGTCACTTTCCTGTATTAAAAATTTGTAATAACATTTTGCCTGCGTGTTTAAATACATATGTTTAGAAAATACATTATCAGTCAGTATAAAGTTTAAACACTATACCTACATAAATTAAAAATATAAAAATAACGTATTCATAAAATTAAACATTTACTGAGAAGTTTATCAGACGTAAAACTTTTAATAATACTTTTTTTTGCTTTGGGTTGAATACAATTTATTATTAGCAGAGTTGGGTCGTATTCGAATACTCAGTATTCTGAATGGTATTCAGATTACATTTTGCCGGTATTCGAATACATTTGTGTGTTTGGTATTCGGTACCTGAATGTGTAAGCAGTATTTAAATACCAAAAACTGTCACGAGTAGAATACCAAAAGGGAAAAAAAGTAGGGAAGTATGAGAACCTTTTTTTTGCTTGTCAAATTTTTTAATCATCGGTTTGTTTTCTTTTTCTAGTATTTGAATTTTTTTTCCAGTATTTGAGTACCAATTCCGGGTGTTTCTGAGTACCGAGTATTCAAAAATACTTTTTTCTTCCACGTATTCAAATATTCGGTATTTAAATACTTTCTTTTTCCGGTATTCGTATTCTTATTCGAATACCGATTTTTAGTATTCCACCCAACTCTGATTATTAGTAATTATTTTACAGACAAATCCCTAATTTATCCAATTAATTTATTTAATTATAAAAGCGTGTAGTTTTTTAATGATGAGGATTTACCCAAAAAGCAAAATATGTGAATATTTCAAGTCGGAGCACATTTTCTTTTATTGTAGTTTCTGATATGTTACCCCTGTAAATAAGTAAATTTTATTTGTTATGCTATATGCAGTGGTGTAGTGTAGGCGTAGGCATAGACGTATGCACAAGCCCCTTTTGACAATGAAGACACCAAAAAATAAAAAAGGGAAAATTGAGGACCAAAATACAAGAAAAATACAATTTAAAATATGCGTTAAGGGTGACCATTTAAATTTTAACATAAGTGCTTAATTATTTTAAAATGTAATATCTATAGACAGCTTAAGAACTATTAAAAAAGCCAAAAGTCTTAGAAACGCTCGTTATCGCAGAAAAAATGTTAAAAAAAAACCTTTTAATAAATAAATTTGCATATTTCTTAGGTATTTTTAATCCTAAACATCTTTCTCCTAAAAAAATCTCGATAATAGAAAAAATAAGAGTGTTTTTTTTTATTTTAACGTTGTCTTTAAGGAAATTAATAAAATATATTATTTTTATTTACAATTGTCAATTTATTTGTAAACGAACCAATAAATAACACAATTTAATATAAATACAGAAGATATTTTTTTTGCAAAACCTCGCTTTTGACAACGTTTTTAAAAACAATGCCTTTTTTGTTTATCCTGTGTAATAAAACCAGAAAAATCTAATTAAAATTAAAAAAAAGGTTTTGTATATACATACATACATACAGTGTGTCCAAAAAGTCTGAAAACGCTTAAATATCTTAGATAATCTTAAACCAACCTGGACGAAATTCGGTACTCCAGGGTAAAACAATACTCTGAATTTAGTTTTGATATCGGCAATGTTTCCAGATCTTAAGTTTCGCAGAAATTAATTCAGAATTTTTAAATTTACACTGGTATACATTCTTTTTTAATAAGAATAATAGATTTTCGCTGTTTTTAGCTTAGCTTTAGGTGTTTTTTTTTAATTTATAGTGCCACTTTAAACTAACACTACCAGAACTAACCAGATACTGAATAAAATAAACAATAATATTTATTATTACCAAAATTTAAAAGTAATACAAGATTATAAACACAAAAATCCCACACTTGGTGGTTAATTTTTATTTAAACGGAGCATTTTTATATTCAATAACTCAAATAAAACTAGGTATGCCATAATTTGTCAAAACTGACAAGGCACCAGTTTGAAAGTTGCTAGGTATAAACGGTAGGTAACAACTATGCAACTAAATTAAACATCTTTTCTGCCATTAATACTTAAAGAAAAACATTTTATATTTATACCATTGTTTAGTTAACAACAGCTGCAATTTAACAATAAAATAAAAAAATTTAGCAACCCCATTTAAATTAAGAAACTTTGAATTGACTTTTGCGAAACCTAAAACATGGTAATATTGCCAAAATTAACACTGAGTTCAGAGTGGAGTACAAAATTTTGTCCAATTTGGTTTAAACTAACTGAAATATTTGAGCGTCTCCAGCCTTTATGGACATGCTGCATATATTTTTCTAAATAACGGTAAAAACAGCATTTGTTTTTAAATTTTATTAAAAGCTTAGAAAATCTTGGAATTTACCAAGACATGGTAAGTCACAGTTAAATACAGCAAAAGTTTATTTAAGTGTAGCACAATAAACCATAGAATTTTTAAGCTTCTAAAAATAATAATAATTTTTCCGTACTGGTAAATATTCAACACAAATAATGTTACGGAAGATATACGCATCACCGCATATGCATAATGCGAGTATGCAAATAATTATTTACCATAGTTGTGACCTTAACTGTTTTTCTACCCACAAAAAAACCACAATGAAAACGTTACACAGCCAATAAAACATAACGGTTTAAACCTCTTAAAGTTTGTTTATATTTTGCATGTTTTTATCAAGAATTTTAATGGCATTTAAAAAAAAAACTTGTGACATGTTTAACTTTAAAATAAAAAACATTCAAAAGCTTATTTCTACTTGAGTATATTTTTTATGTTTTAAATTAATAAAAAAAGGTCGGCTAAATTGTTTATATTAATCTAATTTATTGGCTCGCTGGCTCGTATAGTTGTAAGAAAATACAATAATACTATCTAAAGTCGGCTACTCACTACGCGGTACTTGCCAAGTACTTGGTAAATAGCAAGTAGTGTATATGCCGACACTCGTTTAGACTTGGCAAGTTACTTGTACTTCCCGAGCTGTAGCGAAAAACAATCACAAGTCAAAGGAGCCAAGTACTTGACTTGGCAATTTATTTACCGGCGCTACATTACGCGTTACTTGGCAAGTCGAATTGAAGGGTCGCGGGCGTTTTAATATTATAAGTCGAATATTGTTAAGCGATACGTTGTGAAGCTGTGGTTGTATCTTTAAACGTTTTTTTTTTCAAGGACTTCGAACTTTTTCTGGTGTAATTAGCAATAGTGGTATTATATTGGGTACTAGCCATTTGATCGTGCTATTATCTTAGTATTGGCAAAAAGTAGACTGACCGTTATTCGATGCACCAATAAGTACACCGGTCTTAAACTTTTACTAATGGTGCATTGCAAACCACAACTGATTGTTACAAAAGCAGCTAAAACTGTCGTTTCCATTTCGTCCATCTTTAAAAACCACTTGTTGTTTATTACTTGTACTTTTCAAAAACTCGCTATTTTATAAGTAGACGCGTAATATAGATAGCTTACTTGGAACTCGACAAATACTTGCCAAATATATTCCGAGTTAAGTTACTCGCCAAGGCGCGCTTGTGGCTGCTCTGGTTGTATCGGCAGCATCGATCTCCGGAGTTAAGCAGTGAAGTGCGCGCCCATAACTTGGATGGCTGACCGGCGTTGTCGATTTAGGCAACGGCACGCGGTGTTCTGCTCGGGGGTGAATTAACGGACCGAACAGCAACCATCCAAGTTATGGAATGAATGGTGTGTGAATGGGAAGGAGTAGGGGTCAAGGTACAATAAGCCTTCAGGCTGCAGTGTACCACCTAGGGGGACGGTCGTCGGACCTGGGTGGGCGAAAAAAATGAGTAGCCGGCATAATATTCAGCGGTCCATAAGAGCAGTTTTGACCAAAGCGTATTTTTATACGTGGACTCTAGGGTTAACTATGGCGGTTAACGTTATTTAAATACAATTTTAGCCAATTTAAAAAGCTTTTCGGTAAATAAAAAACAACAAAGCAGGACTGATGCATTACCATGTTTACACGGAATTATTAGTAATGAACTCAAACTTAACTTGCTAAATTTTATATATGTTACTTGACCACCTGCTAGAAGACATTTTCTTAGTCACAAGAGAATTTTGACAGTTCCTATTGACAGACAAACATTTTGGGGTGGCTTAAAGTGCCGAGAGAATCTAATATTTTGGTTTTTTTTAAATATATGGCAAAAAGTCTTTAATAGGAATTGTAAGGTTTTTAAATAGGTATGTCCTAAAAATATTTTAAACTATAAAGACTGTCCCAAAAATATTTTTAAAAATAACTAACTTTACAGCAATATCTGTTTATTGAAACACTCTGTATACGAAATATTTTTGGGACATGCCTATTTGGAAACCCTACAACCCCTATTTAAGACCCTTTGTTACATCTTGTTAAATAACAAAAACATTGTACTTTCTTAAACCTTAAACCCACCCCAAAATGTTTGTCTGCCAATGGGAACCGTCAAAATTAACTGGCGACTGAGGAAATATCTTCTAATAGGTACCCAAGTAACATATATAAAATTCTTTAACAAAATGAAAAAAGTTAAAATTTATTCTATGAGTACTAGCGACATCTATTGGTGTAACGTTAAACAAATATTGTTTTATTACGAGGGAAGATTACAAATTACTCTTACCTCCTTTAACAATATTTACTCTTTTTACCGAACTGAAAGGGAGACTACAGTAAAAAGCTCAGAAACGTGTAATTTTATTGATTGACATTGGGTGGGTTATGGTAAGTTCTGGTTAGTTAAATCTTTTAAATTTGTTTTATAAGGAAATAACTAAAAAAAAAAAAAATAATCAAAAACCAGAAGTAACTATTACCCCAAATTTGGCAGTTTTGCATGACCCTCTGTAACGTTTCAAACTAATCAAATTGCACGTCTTTTTGCTTTTTAATATAGTTTTTAAAAAAGGTACTGGTAGTGTTTTTTTAGTGTTTTTTAGTGTTCTTTTACGGATTTATTAGTAATAATATTAAATTAAGAAGCAAAAAATAGTCTGACAACAAAAAATTAACACTTTTTATAAAAAATTTAAACCGACTCCAAAAAAAATAAATAAATAAAACTCAACAAACGGTTAAAAAAAAATAAAAAAATGATGTCGGATAATACCATCTGCGCTTAACTATCTAATGTTAACAACTCATTAAGCAAAAGCTTTTAAGGCTTTATTTACCATATGTTATTACCAGACTTATTTTTTTTTATTTTTTATTAGTTTTAACTTTTTAGTGAGTTTTATTTATTTTTTAAAGTGTTTAATAAAAGTTTTTTTTATGCGTTGGCAAAAATTATTTAAAAATATTTTAAACAATGAGATAAAATACAGTTAGTAATAAAATTAAACTATATTATATACATTCAATACGTAGAATAGTAATGAGGCATGTAGTGCATTACAAACATGCATTATCTATATATACCTTGAGGAATGCCTTGCTTTCTTTGAGATACTGTAGTGTACAGGTAATAATACATACATACATATAATATGTATGAGTGTGCATATTACGTTTACCTTACTGCAAAGTATGTAATATAACAACATCAAAAAGTCTTTTGCCTATTGGATTGGAATGCTATAAAAAAATATCTAGTTATAAAAGTTAGAAGTTCAAGTATATTTTTTACCTATATTCATATACATTTCTATCCTATGTATTAACATACATATTTATTAAGATTAAACGGAATTATGGTTAAACATTAGAAAAAACTTACCAAATATGGAATAGTATCCCTAATATGGAATATCTGCATTTCTCTTAAAGGGAAACTCACACACGCAATTAAAGGAAGTTGTCCCTTTTTTATGTCCTTTCACGAGTAGAAATGGTGACATGCCAGTAGAGCAAGCCTTTTTGTCGCTGTAGGAACATTTTGTTTTATTCCATACTCATTACTTTGTAAGGTATTTTAAAAATAACTATTTTTCGGACAAAAAAATGCACAAAATACTCTTATAGATATTTTAGATATTCTATTGTAGGTATCTAAATGTATTACTTTCTTAAATATAAAAATGTAAAAAATATTCGCCCTATAATAAGTTTAAGGATAAATGTGTATTAAAAGATCCCTATAAAAAATTGATGTTATGCTTAATGGAGGACAATTAGTCATTAGGAGCAAGAAACCCAAACCAACACCAAATTGGGCTTTAAAATCAGCTGACTTTTATAAGCAAATAAGACGAATATAAGTTAACTTACTCTGCCCACTACATAAAACGAAATAATAAAAAAGTGTTCGCAAATACATGAGAAGTGGTAAAAATAAAATGTTTAAAATAAATATTAAAACCCGAATAATATACCATTTACCAGACCACTCGTTTACTGCCGTAGTTTTCAAATAACTATAACTAAAAACTGGGACATAGGCCCCACACCAATTTTATACCAGTTGTTAGTGGCCTTAAGAATAACACTTTAATAAAAAAATTAATTTAAAAAATTGCAAAAAAGCTTAATTTCTCGGATTACTCCCCCATAAAAAAAAATAAAAATTTATATGCGAATCCTATCCTGTATTTTTTTCGTGGATTTAATCAAAGTTTGCTAAAATATCTGCTTGACCGTAAGCTAGGTGCAAAATGTTGTCAGTTATTTCCTAATAGTTCATAACTTGTAAAATACATCAATCGTTGTGAGCATCAGCTGCATCTCCGATGGTGCCTATTTGTTATTTATCTGATTCTGTATAGAAGTTATTCTCTACCTAACGCTAGGGAACGTTGGTGGAAATGGGCATTAGAAATAGTAGTAGTGATTTAAAGCATGTTTAAATATTATCTTGGATTAAGCTGATCCATGAAAACCTGTTCAAAAAAAGGATTAGCCAGCCAATATCTACTGCTGTTCATAAATTAATCAGATGACCGACCAAGGTAAAAGCCAGGGTTTATTTGGGGTAAACAGAAGTGTTAAAATCAGATGTTTTTTTGTTTTAATAATATATGTATGTGTCGTTTTCATTACAAGGGAAAAAAGCAAGTAAAGGTAAAAAGAAATTATCTTGTGGAACAAAATTTACAGCTTGTATATTGTTAAAATCTTTAAAAATAGCTGCACGACCAAGAACAAAGCAAAAGGGTAATATTTTGTTTTGATACAAATCTAATTAGTAATGGCCAAATAAACAAACGTGTTAAAAAAATCAACGAGTTTTTAAAACAGCTGATTGGATCTTCCCAACCTATCAGATCAATTAAAAAAATGTATATACCTGTTCAGTTAAATAACATAACACATAGGCAATGTGACAAAAAGAGTAGATTGTCTCTTAATAAATACCAGCATGTAAACATGCGTGACTAATAGTGCTTGTTTTGTCATTCTATTACTGACCGATATACCAAAACGCATTGCTCATATTGTATAGATTGATAATTATAAATATTATTATTAATTTATATACAGCTAATTATAAAATATATATTTTTTTGTATTTTTTTTTAAATTTATAATTAAAATAGGATCGGTTTGATAAATATTTTAAAAACATTCGATTTGGGATCAGCGCGGCGTTGCTGCTATTTTTAAAATAATTATCAATGTTTTGAGCTAACCTGAAGCCCAAACTCTGTTACCTAAATCTTGAATTGTAACTTATTTTAAAAATTGCGAATAATTTTGCAAACAACTGCCGTAGCTCCCTATTACCTATAGTTATAATTAAGATGATTGTTTAAAAAATATTATTAGCATAATATTAATTTGTGGGTTTTCACCTACATCTTACCTTGTAGAAAATCACATGATGATGGTCAATGTCGAGATCGTAAACATCCTGCGCTTCTCGATGCCCCGAAGAAAGAAGATTCTTCCATACTATTTGGGCACTACACTTCAAGGTCACCAACTAAACGTATTTACGTTGTATTTCTTCGCAAACAAGTTATAAAAATCAAATAAAACACTGAAACCGGCTCCGCTTGGCGAATTTACATATGACTGACTAGTTATTTTCTTCGATCGTGTGTATTATGAAAGGTATGCGTTCCGCATAAAATATTCAACGGCAAATTATTTATTATTGCTATTTACAAACAGGTGTTTATACTTAAGGTACATTGTTAAGAAAGGGACAGGTTGTGAGAAATTGATGGTGGGCGAATATTATTTGCTTGGGTTAGGCTAGCTAGGCGGAGGCTTTTATTGGCTGATGAAGAATCGAAAAATAATAATATTAATAATAATGTCATACTTTATGCTAAGCAGGGGCGCAATTAGTAAGGGAGTAGGGGCTTAGCTCCCCGTAACATTATTAGGCATTTAAAATACAGAGTGTCTTGAAAAGATCTGTACAAAATGTAACCACATATTCCTTGAGCCAAAATACAGCTATCTAACCTAATTTACGTAATTGTAAGTAAAAAAGTGGATCTTTCGCGATACGGGTTATTCAAGTTTCCGTTTTATTTTAGTTATTTTTAAATATATTTCTTATTATAGAACACGATTTCAGAAAATTAGGTATTAGGATATTTTCTAGGGTAGGGAACATATGTAGATATAGAAGGAGCCACCTGCAGTCCTTCTCTTATGTTTAAAATTCAATAAATTTTTGTACCTTTGTATAATATAGCTTTAGTATAAAATTTTTATTTTACCATATTTTTTAAAGAAAAAATGTATATTTAGTAAACCGCTGGCTGAAGTTATGGGGTGCTATTTAACAATATGGTCAATTTGGTGCAAAGGTGTCCCCAAAGTTATATTTTAAAACACACTTTATATACCATAAAACTATGTAGAATCAGCTCCTAATACAAGTTATAAAGTTCTAGGTACCCGATAGAACCTAGCTAGTTTATTTTGTAACATAGAACCCTATAATCCTAAGCTAGCGAAATATCGCTACGTGCAACCGTTCTAGAATATTCCGGATAAATATTTTTATGCCACATAAAAGATTTATTTTTTATTCGTTTACTCTTTCTAATCCACCCGAATTTTTGTTAAGAGTGTGTACAAAATGCTACGACAGATTCAGTGCGCCTAAATAAATTGGTTAGTTCTGGTTAGTCATATATATATATATATATATATATATATATATATATATATATATATACATTTTCTGACCCGCAAAGTATCTACAGGGTGGTCCTAATCATACTCTAGAAAAATGTGTGCCAATACAATCATATTTTTTTAACTCTTTATTTTTCTCCTTGAATTCTTAACAATTTCAACAAAAATTTCTATTTTTTAAACAGTGTTTTAAACGCTGGTATCGATAATATTAATTATCACGCTTAATGTGCTACAAATATATTTCCTATCCAATAACATAAATCCAAAAACATTTAAGAATTTTAAAATCCAAAAACAGTAACAGATATTTTTATAATGTAAATAAAAAAAACACACAGTAACACTCGCCTCCACGAAAGCAGAGCACACACACATATCTGCATACCGAAAAACCTCCTAAGAAGTTCTAAAAATCTATTATACGGAGTAGCACTTTTAATGTTATCTGAAAGTTTATTAAAAACTTCTGAGGCTTGATAGAAGGGGTTGTGAGTACCCTTATCTGTTCTTATAATCTGGTGATAAATATCACCCCTTGTATTATATGTGTGCACGTCCACGTTCAGCAGAAACTCTGTGTTCGTTTTCTGTGTCTTCTTCACTATTCTATACACATATTTACACTGTTCAAATTTAATTATATATCTCAATCTGCAGACCCCCAGCCCATATAGGTCATCCGTATGCATCATCAATCAAAGTTAAACAATGTTTTAAGAATTCTATTTCGCAAAACTTGCATTTTATTTAATATGACCGCACCACAAACACCCCACACCGGAGCCAAGTATCTGAAGTGAGAGGGAAAATATGCATTGTAAATATTCATTTTGGTTCTATAACTAAGAAAAGTTTTAACCCTATACACCGCACCGATCATTGGGACTATTTTACTTATCAAATGTGTTCGGAGTGGTCATTCCAACTGAGATTTTCATTAATTATTAGACCAAGATATTTTATTTTTTGAACTTTTTCAACTGGAATATTATTTATTTTTATTTGTGGTATATTTATAACTTCATTTTTTTGCCTAAAATACATAAATTTAGTTTTATAAATATTTATTTTTAATCTATTTTCCAATAACCAATCAGTGTAGAGGACCAGATCAGAATTCACTAGCACCTCTAGATCCTGTACGTTTGTACCACTGTATACTAATACTGTGTCATCAGCAAAATATAGTATCTATCCTTAGGGCCAGCACATTTTAAACTTAACACACATAATGAGTACAGCAGAGGCCCGAATACAGAGCCCTGAGTTACACCACAGCTGTTTAATTCGCTCGAGCTGACAGTTGATCCAAACCTAACATATTGTTCCCTTTGCGACAGATATGATTTAATCAGATTATACATATTACCCCTAAAACCCATATTATACAGTTTATTAAGTAAAACGTCAATACCAACCACGTCAAAAGCTTTTCACACTGCAATTACATTTTTTTATTATCTAATTCTGTTGATACATAATTTACCAGATCAACAGTTGCGCTAAGTGTGTTACTGTTTTTAATAAAACCTTTTGAAAATCATCAGCACTAATAAATCTACTTATAAATGAAATCATTCTTTCTTTAATAATAGTTTCTATGACTTTTTAGAATATACTTGTCACTGTTATTGGTCTATAATTACTCATATAATCTCTAGCACCTGTTTTATATATGGGACTGATTTTACTAATTTTTAGTTCATCAGGAAAGACTCCTGTTTAACTGTATTAACAAATCATTCTGCAAATTAACAAGGTTAGGGGTCGTTGTTTGGTCATGTCCCGGAGCCGCATTACGTCTAAATTCAAATATTATTTTTCTTATTTCCGTAACATTTGTTAATTGAATATACATACTGTTATCACAGGCTATTTGACTAAATTTTATTTTTCTCTGAGAGTTAAAATCCATATTTTTTAACAATTCATTCTCCATATCCTCAATAATGTTTTTACCTACTCTGGCAAAATAACAGTTTAGTTTATTAACTATGTCTAATTTATCACTTACCACATTTATGTCCGTATTTAAACATGCTATTGTTGTCTTCATCGTCGTTAATTATCTGGTGATTTAAAATAACAAGTCGTTTTGTTAAACCAGTTCTTTTTAAAAAGGTAAAATTTGCTATAGAGTAGTACTAAAATTAAATAAATAAACCATATAAAGGTAAACTGATAAAGCTTGTTCTTTAATAAAAGTAAATAAAATATGTATTCATTTTTTATTAACGTATAAATTGTTTGTTATACTTAGTTGTTGTTTCATAGTTTGTTTTTGTTATTTTTGTTACTTAACGGACCGTAATATATCAATAATTCACAAAAAAAAAAAAGATTGGAATATGTACTTTCTGCGAAAAATAGTTTTAAGTCTCCAAAAATATGTATTTTGGATTTTTTCTGAAAAAAAAGTACAATAGTTATTGTATATAATAAGAATTTATTTAACCTTTCTTAAAGAACATTATTAGACTTTTCTTTAAAAAAAAAGAAGAAGTTTTTAGTGTAAAAATTGAGTGAGTTATGATAAAAATAGGGTCAGTAACTATTTTTTTTTACCTAAAAAATCAATAAAACAACCCGCTTACTACCCCCTTAATTAAAGCTTACCTTTAATCTTTTTAAATTCTGTTGATACATGTATTAGTAATACGTCCAAGTAGTTTTACCAATTTAAAATGCCTAATTTTAAAAATATCATTTAGATTTTTATGCTCCGAAGTGGCCTATTCGAATTTTTCAAAGAAAATTAATTGTTTTTTATTTTTACCGTATCTTCTTTATTATTAATAATAAAAAAATTAAACTCTTTTGTAGGGTTTTTAGGAGCTGCAAGGCTTTTTAAGTTCAACTTTTAAGATCCGCCGGTTTTTAAATGGCCGGCAAATGACAGGAATTATTTTTATGCCAAAAAGAAGTTTAAGTGACACCGTTTTACCCAAATTCTATCCGACTTTAATACCTTTTCCCATTTAAAAGTTATAAAAGATAGAACATTTTAAAACCGCACTGTTTTGACAAATTGGAGCTAAATTACAAACACTTTCAACTCTAAAACGAATGAGCCGATTTTTAAAATAAAATTTTGATGAATAGAGAATCAAAAGGCTTTTATAAGGAGATGCTACTTGATCGCCATTTACATTTGTAAAAAAGTTCCTAGTGTTTCCTTGACTCTAGACGACGTCACCGGAATCATTTTTATACCCAAAAGTGATACCCTTTTACCCAAATTTTACCCGATGATATCTTGCCCCATTTATTATTGTGTGTATTTCCGTTTTAGAAAAATGCCGGTATTCCATTCCATTAGGGTTACAATTCCATATTTTTGGTCCCGTTACTCATTTCATGTTGATTTGGAATGATGTGTTAACTTGGTAAGCCAGTTTTCGGCTGTGTATTTGGGTAGAGATGAGGCAAAAAGAATATCCCAATAAGGGTTGTATTTAAAAATAAAAAACAAAAATTAGTGTTATAAAATCACCAAAAAGAACCCAATTAAACTCCGCAACACTTGGGCTATAGGGAAAACAACAAGGTGTTCATTAATCACGACTTTCCCAAGTCAAATTAAGAATTACTCAAAGCAACTCAGGCCTTTAAAATAGAGCATGGATGTAAATACGTATGGGTAAATAGGGGTAACATACTGCTTAGAAAGGAAGATGACAGCAAAGTTATCCTGTTCAGAATGAAAAGGACCTAAACAAACTACATGAAAAGAACTAAATATTGTCTATATGAACATTAAGAGCTTAAAAATAAATTTGATAAAGTACAATGATTAGTTCTAGAAAAAAAAATCTGGGTTTTTTAATGCTAGTCGAAACGTGGCTTACAAATGTAAAGGCATCATTGTTTCAAATCGAGGGTTTCACAGCAATACATTCGTGCCGAAAAAAGAAAGGAGGAGGAGTTTCAATATACATAGGAAATAGCATAAAGTTTAAAGAGCTATGTTAATTGCCGGAAGAGGAAAATATGAGTTGGGTATGTGCAGCTATAGGGGAAAATAATTTTAAAATAAGCCTAATCCCTAGGCCTCCTTCCTATAATTTTGAACTTTTTGTTGAATGTCTTGAAGGTATTATGGAGCAATATCCTAAATACCAATTGTAGGAGACGTTAATGTAAATTTACTAAAGCAGACTGATGAAGTCGTTAAAAATTATAAAAGAAGGATAGCTTTAAGCAATTTTGTAATAAAAAATGACATGACATGACACATGATGATAAGTATGCTACCAGGGTAACTGTGCACTCGAGAACACTTCTTGACCATGTTTTGACAGACCAACAGTACAGCGGTAGATGTTCTCTTTCGTTGGAGGCTAATACCCTCTCTGACCATCATATGCTAAGCATTACAATAAAAAAATAAAAATTCACAAACCCAAACAAACACACATTATTAATGCTATTGATCATGCCAAATTTAAAATGATCTTTTACTAGCGCACTACTACGCGCAACACTTGGATACAAAAGAACTATTAAATATAATAAAAGAGAGAGATAAGCTATACAAGAAGAAATGTAAAAATCCAGCAAACAACTTTAAAAAGTGAAAAATAGGGTCAACTGGATCAGGCAGGAAATGATCCAAGAAGGCAGTGGAAGCTAATTAACGACTTGATAAAAGGAAAAAATGAGAAGACAACAATAGCATGTTTAAATACGGACATAAATGTGGTAAGTGATAAATTAGACATAGTTAATAAACTAAACTGTTATTTTGCCAGAGTAGGTAAAAACATTATTGAGGATATGGAGAATGAATTGTTAAAAAATATGGATTTTAACTCTCAGAGAAAAATAAAATTTAGTCAAATAGCCTGTGATAACAGTATGTATATTCAATTAACAAATGTTACGGAAATAAGAAAAAT
Source organism: Listronotus bonariensis (assembly GCA_014170235.1). Classification (NCBI taxonomy): domain Eukaryota; kingdom Metazoa; phylum Arthropoda; class Insecta; order Coleoptera; family Curculionidae; genus Listronotus; species Listronotus bonariensis. The sequence goes on from JACEGR010000421.1 coordinate 267,416, forward strand.
AATATTTGAATTTAGACGTAATGCGGCTCCGGGACATGACCAAACAACGACCCCTAACCTTGTTAATTTGCAGAATGATTTGTTAATACAGTTAAACAGGAGTCTTTCCTGATGAACTAAAAATTAGTAAAATCAGTCCCATATATAAAACAGGTGCTAGAGATTATATGAGTAATTATAGACCAATAACAGTGACAAGTATATTCTAAAAAGTCATAGAAACTATTATTAAAGAAAGAATGATTTCATTTATAAGTAGATTTATTAGTGCTGATGATTTTCAAAAGGTTTTATTAAAAACAGTAACACACTTAGCGCAACTGTTGATCTGGTAAATTATGTATCAACAGAATTAGATAATAAAAAAATGTAATTGCAGTGTGAAAAGCTTTTGACGTGGTTGGTATTGACGTTTTACTTAATAAACTGTATAATATGGGTTTTAGGGGTAATATGTATAATCTGATTAAATCATATCTGTCGCAAAGGGAACAATATGTTAGGTTTGGATCAACTGTCAGCTCGAGCGAATTAAACAGCTGTGGTGTAACTCAGGGCTCTGTATTCGGGCCTCTGCTGTACTCATTATGTGTGTTAAGTTTAAAATGTGCTGGCCCTAAGGATAGATACTATATTTTGCTGATGACACAGTATTAGTATACAGTGGTACAAACGTACAGGATCTAGAGGTGCTAGTGAATTCTGATCTGGTCCTCTACACTGATTGGTTATTGGAAAATAGATTAAAAATAAATATTTATAAAACTAAATTTATGTATTTTAGGCAAAAAAATGAAGTTATAAATATACCACAAATAAAAATAAATAATATTCCAGTTGAAAAAGTTCAAAAAATAAAATATCTTGGTCTAATAATTAATGAAAATCTCAGTTGGAATGACCACTCCGAACACATTTGATAAGTAAAATAGTCCCAATGATCGGTGCGGTGTATAGGGTTAAAACTTTTCTTAGTTATAGAACCAAAATGAATATTTACAATGCATATTTTCCCTCTCACTTCAGATACTTGGCTCCGGTGTGGGGTGTTTGTGGTGCGGTCATATTAAATAAAATGCAAGTTTTGCGAAATAGAATTCTTAAAACATTGTTTAACTTTGATTGATGATGCATACGGATGACCTATATGGGCTGGGGGTCTGCAGATTGAGATATATAATTAAATTTGAACAGTGTAAATATGTGTATAGAATAGTGAAGAAGACACAGAAAACGAACACAGAGTTTCTGCTGAACGTGGACGTGCACACATATAATACAAGGGGTGATATTTATCACCAGATTATAAGAACAGATAAGGGTACTCACAACCCCTTCTATCAAGCCTCAGAAGTTTTTAATAAACTTTCAGATAACATTAAAAGTGCTACTCCGTATAATAGATTTTTAGAACTTCTTAGGAGGTTTTTCGGTATGCAGATATGTGTGTGTGCTCTGCTTTCGTGGAGGCGAGTGTTACTGTGTGTTTTTTTTATTTACATTATAAAAATATCTGTTACTGTTTTTGGATTTTAAAATTCTTAAATGTTTTTGGATTTATGTTATTGGATAGGAAATATATTTGTAGCACATTAAGCGTGATAATTAATATTATCGATACCAGCGTTTAAAACACTGT
>JACEGR010000422.1:0-269012 GCA_014170235.1 Listronotus bonariensis
GAATGCGATTTAATTAAATTGCTTTTAAAAGATGATAAATTAATTAAAATGAAGCGACTTCGTATGTCCATATAAAAAAGGACAAAAACGGATTTAATGCTTTTTGCTCAGTCGCTCCTCAAATAATATCTTCATATAATTTTTTTTTCTGTCTGGCTCTGTCGCAAAAACGGACAGGGTATTTTTAATCAAAATGGGTAAAAATATGTATTTAGAAGCAGTGCTCTCAGACTCATACGATTCAGTCTACCGGGATTTTTCCCTTTTCCAGATGGCCAATTTGACCCTAACAAGGAAAATGATTGTGTTTTAGATGCATTAAATTGGACAAGATTTTTGTGCCCCAATCCAATGTTTAATCCGAGAAAAAGCAATAACGAGAAGCGACATTAATGTCGGCTCCTTTGAAGTTTTGGGGTCTTATTTTCATAACCTCGAGTTTAACACTGTTCACGTAAACACACCTTATTTTCGAGAAAAATAACTACAAGTTGTGAACAAACAGTCTCTACACTGAGAAAACTAATGAAATTGTTCGGCCAAGTTGTTTAGTCCGAGGCCTAATGTACTTGATTTTTTTAATTTCTACATATTACTTAATTATTTATGATTTCTTTTTCTATTTGCTACAAAAATATTGTGCTTCATAGTATAGGAGTCCAAGTGAAGGCATCATAGATAACTAAAAATGTATTTTTTTAAAGCAAGTGCAATAGGATAGGCTAAGAGGAAGCCTAAAAATTAACTACAGACTTCACGGATATAGGGTTTACAGGAGCACAAATGCACAGAAAAAAATAATATTTTGGCAAAAAGTCATTTTTGATAAAAAAAAATTGCTCGTAAATGAAATACGACTCACGAAGAGAAAATTTTGAGTTTTTGTGCAGGGTGCGCAAAAGCTTAACATTATCATTGGTATTAAGAAATGACCTAGAATTTCTGTAAATTAAAAATTTTCTATAGAATAAAGTTAAAGAAAATTGTAAGGTTATGTGGTTTTTCAATCTTAATGCTTTAAAGAAAAACATTTAATTTTTAACATTTATGCATTTTTGAAGCTAAATTTGAAGAACAGTGTCGAACATAGAAATGAATTTCCAAAAGGCTTAAATTTTGAAAGAATATTTTTCTAGGTTAAAATTAAATTATGACCTATATGCATAAACTCATGAACAAATTTCAGGCTAAAGTTAAAGCTAATACTAATACTAAATTTAAGTTCTTCTGAATAAACCAAACTTCAAGTTGAGAAAAATGTTATGTGGTTTTCAAGTTTTGACGCTTTGAAGAAATCATTCCAATTTTCAACATTTATTTATTATTGAAGCTTAGTTTTAAGGACAGTATCAAATTTCCAAAAAGCTTCAATTTCTGAAGAGCATTTTTCTAGATTAAAATTAAATTACGATCTACCTGCATAAACCCATGAAAATATTGAGGCTAAAGTTTAAACTAATAGCAAAAACCAAATTTAATTTTTTCTGCATAAACCAAGCTTTTTTTGCTTTTTTAGTCATCTATTCCTTTATGCAAATCAATAACAACAAAATTTTCTTGATTTTATTTCAGACATAATTTGGTAGTCTCTTGTATATGAGTATTAGACGATCATGTTTATACATACCAAAAATGGTCCCCGGAAAAAGAAAAAAGACTTATTCTTTCTTTTGTTTTAGATGGGCAACTGCGGTGACCACAATGATATCCTGACATGATAACGGAGAAAATATATAATATTTAGGATAGGTATACAAATCTCAAATTTTTTTAAAACTACGCTCTCAAACTAATTTCCAAACTTAGCACACTACACAACAACGGATTTAAACTCGATCAACACATCCATACGCTCCCCCGACAGAGATAAGTATATTGTTTTTAAACCATTGTCCGAGATGTATTCAAACACGGTTAAAAACGCGACTTACATGACGCCACTGTTTAGCATTAAAATGTAATGCTTTTAAAATGTTATGAACCGTATTAAAAACAAAAAATGGCTTTACTTCCTGTAAAGGGATTTTCGCGTCGCTCTGAATTTGGTTTCCAAGTCAGGCTTAGGCTTCGGCCACGATACTAAGCGAAAGCGTCCAGCGTAAATCAAAGAATGTGAGAGCGCTGTCTGTCTTTTATCTTTATGCGAGAATAAAAGAACTTTTTTTTAACCAACCGGCTACAATATTCCTAAGCCCTGCTGCTGGCCGCTCGAAATTAACAAATATTATCCGTGGAGCGTTTTTAATGTATATAAACTGGTTTGAAGACGCTTTTTACCACAAAATATTTTAGTCACTACCGGTAACATAAATAGATTTGATACTTTCCGCTCGACGCCTCGGCAAAACTATGAATGGAACAAGTTGTGGACGAGAGAAGGTCGTTGATGTGAAGAAGAAACAATGTTGATGCCAGTACTGAGCCCTGAGGCACTCCAGCATTCACTTGGTGAAAGCTTAAAGAGTGGCCATCCACAATAACTGATATACGTCGTTCAGTAAGATAACTAGAGAGCCAAGTACGGAGTTTAGTTAAAAGGCCATAGGGGGAAGTTTATTAAGAAACGCGGCATGCCAGACCTGGTCACAAGCTTTGGATATCTCAAGAGCAGCGATATGGTACTCACCAAGAAACTCAAGAGATTTATTCCAAGTAGTAGGTAATAAATATTAGTGAGTTTTTAAAATGGTAAATTTTACCAATGCTGAGTATGCTGACATGCATTTTACATACGGACTTGCTAATGGAAATGCTTGTGAAGCTAAACGTTTTGTATCCAGGAGCGTTATCCGAATCGCATAGTTCCAACTCCAAAAACTTTTCAAGAATCCACGGTCGGTTAAGAGAAACAGGAACATTTGAGAAAGCTAGTCACCTGTCAGGTGCAAGTTCGAACGGTAAGAACCCAGATATCGAAGATGCAGTCCTGTATGGTAGAAGAACGAGCCGGATACAAGCACCAGAAAGTAGCGTTTACGTTAAATATTTCTCATTTTCTGGTATGGAAAATTTTCAGTGGATAATTTATTATATCCCTATCATGTTCAAAAGAGTTCAGGCACTGCTACCTCGTGACTTTCCCTTACCGTACGCAAATTTCTGTCGTTGGTTTCTCAATGCCTTATTCAAAACCCTTTGTTTTAAAACCTTATCCTGTTTACCGACGAAGCAAATTTCTCACGTAACACTATACGTAATTTTTCATAATAATCATATGTGGTCAAATGAAAACCCACATGCAATACAGGAATCACATTTTCAAGAACAGTTCTCTGTTAACGTGTGGGCCAGGAATCCTGGGAGATAATTTGACGTAGGTCAATTATCTTCCACTTCCGGGAAGATTAAATGGCAGAGATATCGTCGTTCTTGAAGAGAATTTGCCTATTGTACTGGGTAATGTGCCACATAGACTAGAATGAGATTGGTTTAGCGTGACGGAGACCCTGCTTCTAGCATAAGCGGAGAGGTTTTGAATACAAAGTCTTGGATGGGCAGGGGAAACCAACGACAGAAATTTATATACGTAAAGGGAAAGTCACGAGGTAGCAGTGCCTGAACTCTTTGAACATGATAGGGATATAATAAATTATCCACTAAAATTTTCCATACCAGAAAATGAGAAATATTTAACGTAAACGCTACTTTCCTGGTGCTTGTATCCGGCTGTTCTTCTACCATATTAAGGACTAGCATCTTCGATATCTGGGGTTCTTACCGTTCGAACTGCACCTGACAGGTGACTAGCTTTCTCAAATGTTCCTGTTTCTCTTAACCGACCGTGGATTCTTGAAAACGTTTTGGAGTTGGAACTATGCGATTCCGGATAACACGCTCTGATACAAACGTTTAGCTTCTATTTGATAGTAAAAATTTGAAGTCGAGGCCATTCGCAGATTTATTACAAATATTTCGTAACCACGAAACTGATTCTGGCGACTAACATTAGGAGGTGGCCAAGTGCATTATTTATTAGTGCATAACTTTAATGCGCAAATTTTGTGACTATTAAAATTTATAAGAATACCAACCTTTATTTAAAAATATTTAAAACAAGAAAACTAAGATTCCTGCAACTTTTACCCCCAGAAAGCGCATAGGCATGTTCAATAGCTCTTACTTACGCAAAATTTTTGGAGTATAAAAATTTATTACAGGGCTTTATTTAGAGGTATTTAATAGTAAAACTTTAAAGTCAAAGTCATTCGCGGATTAATTACAAATTTTCGTTACCACGAAACTAAACCTGGCGACTGAAATTAGGAGGTGGCCAGGTGCAATATTTATTATTTGTAATTTTATCAAAACTTGTGAATATCAAAATATCAGAGGGCCTTATTTAAAAATGTTTAAGTAAAAAACTGAAATCTAAGCCATTCGCGAATGCTTTGCATATTTTTCTGGAAAGCACTTAGGTTGCTCAATAGCTCATAACTCTTTTAGCAAACACTATTTGCCGGCAATATACATTTTCATATTGGCATTGATGGTAAAGCATTGGCAATTGGTGGCAATATTATGCCAACATCTAATACGCATTAAAAGTTAACCCTAAATAAACACTCAATTGCCAATAAATTTTACATGCAGGCGAATTGCCGGCAAGCATACAAAATGGCGGCATACCAATCCTGATTAAATAAAGCATGCCTTTTGTTGCAGGCAAATAAATATTGATTTTTGAAGGCAAACCTTCAACGCATATTTATACTTTTCAAACCATATTATTAACATTGGTATTTAACTAACATTCGAGCAATTTTTTTGATCTGTTTTATTTATAATGGCGGCTAAACAACATTATTTTATGTTTTTTACATAATTTAAAGGAAATGGCCTTTTCCTAACATTTTATTGATACAAATCATGCAAATAAAAATTAAGTCAAACAAAATGTTTATTATGTATTTTTGAGAGAATAAAAATAAAATGATGGTAAAATTAGCTAGGTTAATTTCGACGATTTCGACCGAAGGTGATAAATTCAAATTTCCCGCTTAGCCGAAATACAAGATTTGACAATTTGACAGATGAGGCAACCTTGCTTTTGTTTGGCCGCTTTGTGCAATTGTTTTCTACGTGGTTTTCTAGCTTTTTAGTTTCTTTTTTAAAGAAAAGAGTTTTTAGTAGACATAATTAAGTGTATTCATTACCTAATTAGTGTGTGTTGTGTAATTAATTGGTGATGGCTAGTCAAGAAGGCGGGTTATTCAAGTAGACTGTTAGGAGCTGTAAACATTTCGTTTAAAAACCTTTTAAATTTGTAGTTACCTAAAAAAATTATATGAAATCAGGGAGTTGCCTTATTAAAAGTTTTAAAGACGTGTTAATAAAAAAAATTATATATATTTAATAGTTTTTTTTGACATTTAACTCCTTTAAAATATTTCTCCCTATGTTTTGGATCTGAAAATTGAGTGTAAGTGTCCCTTAAATACTTACTATTTTAAAGTGTTTTCTTTTGATTTACTATCTTTTTTAAATTTTATTACATACTTTTTTTTTTTTTTTTGGTTTATTGTTACGGTATAAAAATTTATATTATGTAATTTTTTTATTGATAAAGTTTTCCTGCCTTTTTTTCTCATTTTTTCGATTACAAAATTCTAAATATGTTATTTAACTTTTGGGACATTCAACTTATAAAACTTGCAATACTTATTTAATGATAAATGCCATTATCCTAAACGCATTTTTTGCCAATAACTTATTAATGATGGATGCCATCATCCTAAACGCATTTTTGGCATAACTTATTAATGATGGATGCCATCATCCTAAACGCATTTTTCATCATAAATTATTAATGACGGATGCCATCACATTATCTGCAACACGTGGCCTAATAACGGCCAATTGCCCACTTTCGCGTCTTTTTGATACCTTTTTGCCAATGCCTTGCCATTAAAGAGTGTTGGCAATGCCAGTAAATTAAATGTACAACGCCGGCAAAAAATCTTAAAAGATTTAAACAATGACACACATACAAATTCCATTGTCAGACAATGGTGTAAGTAGAGCAGGGCCGTATGCAGAAAGTAACTTTTGGGAGAGGGGGCAACAGCCGTCCCCAGTAAAACAAGCTATCTTTAAGAGGTCTTCTTTCATGCTCCTGGGTGAGGGGGGCAAATGCCCCCGTTGGCCCCCCCTGCATACAACGCCCTCTGGCAGGTTTAATTCTCCTTAAGATTATCATCTTATTCCCTAAAATACCCCGTATATAGCTTAAACATGGTCATACAGGATGTAAATGTTTTAAATCTAGATATCTCAAAAACGGCTTTTTAACTCAACTTTCACCACGTGTACCCTTTACGTAAAATATGTTAAAGAATAAGAGATTTTATTTAAAGGTTGCCTATATAGTTGCTTAAATAAGTTATTTCTTTTTAATTTATGTAAACATATTTGAAGTCAGCCTCTGTTTTTACCGATAGATTGGAGATTGCAAAAAGTTTAATAGGATTTTGAGAAAAATAGAATAGAGCTGAATTTTTGATAAATAAAATAATGGTTTTAATATCGTGAAGTTATCTTAAATTTAATTTTTAAGATGATTGAAAAAAAATTAGGTGGATTTTTCCACATAACATTTTTTTGCCGGCTAGGCATTGGCAAAAGGTATCAAAAGACGATTCAAAATTCGGCAACTGGCCGTTATTGGGCCAATGTGTTGCAAAAATGTGACATGGCGCCCATCATTAATAAGTTATGATGAAAAAAGTGCGTTTAGGATGATGGCATCCATCATTAATAAGTTATGCTGGAAAATCGCATTTAGGATGATGGCATCCATCATTAAAAAGGCGTATGCAGAAAGAGTGCCTTTTTAGATGATGGCATGGTTATTTTTTTCCTTTATTAACACAGGCCTGCATTTTTCCAGGCAGGAACTAAAATGTGCATAAACAACGCACATAGAGCTAATGTGTGCTTATGCACAGGGTGTCCCATATAAAAATTAAACAACTATAATCTTTGGAAAACCATAAGAGATACAATAAAAATACTAAAAAAAAACATTTCACTGAACAACTTCTGCATTTAACTTTTTCTTGTATCTCTTATGGTTTTTCCAAAATTATAGTATTTAATTTTATATGGGACACCCTGTACATAAACACACATTATGCATGTGCATTATTTATGCACATTTTAGTTCCCTGGACGGTAAAAATGCATTTTATTGTCATTAGGAAAAAATGATGTAATGCCATCATCTAAAAGGCACCTTTTAATGATGGATGCCATCATCCTAAACGCTGATGGATGCCATCACATTTTCTGCAACATGTGGCCTAATAACGGCCAATTGCCCATTTTGATGTCTTTTTGATACCTTTTTACCAATGCCTTGCCGGCAAAAATGTTATATGGGTTAGCACCCCACACAATAATTTTATTTACCAAAAATTTTATTGGCCACTATTTATTTTTTTCTCCAGATTAAAAAAAATTGGGGCTGGATTTCGGAGGTACGGTTCACCCCTTAAAAGTGTTTTCTTGTTAGATCACTTAACACTTCCACTCTACAATTATTGCCAGTGTTTCCTATTAATGGTTTATAGGCAACAACAAAGCACGACCGATAGGTCAATGGTATCAGGAAATCTTTACATGCCGGCATTCTTTGTTTAATCTCTACTTGTTATTGTTTTACACGCGGTATTGTCTTTTTATAAACATTGCCTATAAACCATTTACAGTGATTAAACGTGTTTCGTAGTTTTAATCTTAAAGTATTTAAGAATGTTTGAATCTGTGTAAAAAAATAAGTGTATAAATAATTAAACAAATCCAGCAAACACTATTTGCCGGCAATGTACATTTTTCATATTGGCATTGATGGTAAAGCATTGGCAATTGGTGGCAATATTATGCCAACATCTTATACGCATTAAAAAGTCAAGCCTAAATAAACACTTAAATGCCAATAAATTTTACATGCAGGCGAATTGCCGGCAAGCATACAAAAATGGCGGCATACCAATCCTGATTAAATAAAGCACGCGTTTTTGTTTCAGGCAAATAAATATTGGATTTTTGAAGGCAAACCTTTAACGCATATTCATACTTTTTAAACCATATTATTAACATTGGTATTTAACTAACATTCGAGAATTTTTTTGATCTGTTTTATTTATAATGGCAGCTAAACAACATTATTTTATGTTTTTTACATAATCTAAAGGAAATGGCCTTTTCATAACATTTTATTGTTAAAAATCATGCAAATAAAAATTAGGTCAAACAAAATGTTTATTATGTATTTTGGAGCGAATAAAAATAAAATGATGGTAAAATTAGCTACGTTAATTTCGACCGAAAGTGACCTCTTTGTGCATTTGTTTTCTACGTGGTTTTCTAGCTTTTTAGTTTCTTTTTTAAAGAAAAGAGTTTTTTAATAGACATAATTAAATGTATTTATTCCCTAATAAGTGTGTGTTGTGTGATTAATTGGTGATGACTAGTCGAGAAGGCAAGATATTCAAGTAGACTGTTAGGAGCTGTAAACATTTTGTTTAAAACTTTATTAAAAGTTTTAAAGACGTGTTAATAAAAAATATTATATATATTTAATAGTTTTTTGAAATACCGATAGATGGCGTAATGGACAATAAACTACTACGTTTCTGCAATATCTTCGCTTTTTATCGTCTAAACCGTACCCATTAGACAAAAATATTCGAGAGCGGTCTGCGGTAGGTGATCTCACTTAGCTTTGAAAGAAATATCTTCGGCTAGTGTAAAAATCTGCATCTCCAAGTTGGACAGTGTTCCGAGAGATGGTACTTTGCATTGCAAGGAAATTGCATGCAGTAAGGAGTTTTTCCTATTTTAATTTTCAAATAAAATATCATTTTAGCTTTAAAAAAAAGTATATGCGACAATTTTTGTCAATAAGACGTGAGCTTGCTGCTTGGGAGTATCTGCATTTGCCCATTTTCGTGTCTTTTTGTTATCTTTTTGCCAATAACTTATTAATGATGGATTCCATCATCTTAAACGCATTTTTTTGCCAGTAACTTATTAATGACGGATGCCATCACATTATCTGCAACACGTGGCCTAATAACGGCCAATTGCCCACTTTCGCGTCTATTTGATACCTTTTTGCCAATGCCTTGCCATTAAAGAGTGTTGGCAATGCCATTAAATTAAATGTACAACGCCGACAAAAAATGTTATATGGGAAGTTAATAATTTTTTTCAAGGCTATCAGCCCGAATGAGATCAAGGGTGGGTATAACCCCTGAATACGCCACTGGTAGCGGAGAAGTCAGAACAATACGTTTTTACCCTATATCAGGGCTTTAAAAGTGCCAATCACTTTTTTTGCTAACACTACAAAAGCTATTGTTTATACACTTTAAATATAGATCTCTTTATCCTCGCCCTTTTCAAAAGGTTCTATTTATAAAAAAAACCTTTAGAATATTTTAACATTGTTGAGTGTTTGATTGTTATATACTTAGGTATTTACTAAAATAATTATTTATTTATAGCTAATGCGACATATTGTCGCGCCTTTTACGATATTATGTTTACCCAGAGACCCAGACAGGGTGGCACTTTGTTAAATAATTGATTTTTATTCAATATTCCCTTGGGCTTTGTACAAACGACATGTGCTCGATATTAATGCCAGGCAATTTGATAAAAAATGATGTATAAAAAATATTGAACTAAGTAGAGTAAACATCTATAGTAAAAAAGCCACAAGCATCATACAAACTACCCAGCAAACACTATTTCCCTGCAATATACATTTTTCATATTGGCATTGATGGTAAAGCATTGGCAATTGGTGGCAATATTATGCCAATATCTAATAGGCATAAAAAGTCAACCCTAAATAAACACTTCATTGCCAATAAATTTTACATGCAGGCGAATTGCCGGCAAGCATACAAAAATGGCGGCATACCAATCCTGATTAAATAAAGCATGCCTTTTTGTGCAGGCAAATAAATATTGGATTTTTGAAGGCAAACCTTCAACGCATATTTATACTTTTCAAACCATATTATTAACATTGGTATTTAACTAACATTGGAGCAATTTTTTGTTTGTTTTATTTATAATGGCGGCTAAACAACATTATTTTATGTTTTTTTACATAATTTAAAGGAAATGGCCTTTTCCTAATATTTTATTAATACAAATCATGCAAATAAAAATAAAATGATGGTAAAATTAGCTAGGTTAATTTCGACGATTTCGACCGAAGGTGATAAATTCAAATTTCCCGCTTAGCGGAAATACAAGATTTGATAATTTGACAGATGAGGCAACCTTGCTTTTGTTTGGCCGCTTTGTGCAATTGTTTTCTACGTGGTTTTCTAGCTTTTTAGTTTCTTTTTTAAAGAAAAGAGTTTTAGTAGAAATAATTAAGTGTATTCATTACCTAATTAGTGTATGTTGTGTAATTAATTGGTGATGACTAGTCAAGAAGGCGGGTTATTCAAGTAGACTGTTAGGAGCTGTAAACATTTTGTTTAAAACCTTTTAAATTTGTAGTTACCTAAAAAAATATATGAAATCAGAGAGTTGCCTTATTAAACGTTTTAAAGACGTGTTAATAAAAAAAATTATATATATTTAATAGTTTTTTTTTGACATTTAACTCCTTTAAAATATTTCTCCCTATGTTTTAGATCTGAAAATTTAGTGTAAGTGTCCCTTAAATACTTACTATTTTAAAGTGTTTTCTTTTGATTTACTATCTTTTTTAAATTTTATTACATACTTTTTATTTTTATTTTTTTGGTTTATTGTTACGGTATAAAAATTTATATTATAAAAAATTTTTATTGCTATGAAGTTTTCCTGCCTTTTTTTCTCATTTTTTTCGATTACAAAATTCTAAATGTGTTATTTAACTTTTGGGCCATTCAACTTATAAAACTTGCAATACTTATTTAATGATAAATGCCATTATCCTAAACGCATTTTTTTATCATAAATTATTAATGACGGATGCCATTACATTATCTGCAACACGTGGCCTAATAACGGCCAATTGCCTACTTTCGCGTCTTTTTGATACCTTTTTGCCAAAGCTTTGCCATTAAAGAGTGTTGGCAATGCCAGTAAATTAAATGTAAAACGCCGGCAAAAAATGTTATATGGGAACTATAAGGATGGCAATCAACTATTTCTGTCTAAACGCGTCGTTTAAATAGTGTGCGAGCAACAAAAAGGAAATACTTTGAAAGTGAGACAGAACTGATGACCGCGTGGCTTTTTTACTATTGATGTTTAGCTACTCTAAACAGCAAAAGAGCTTAAAGATGTATTTAAATCAAATATCGAAAAACATTTTTTTGGATGGTTATGATAAAATTCAAAAGCCCTCATCTAGATACGCGGCTGCCGGCAGCGTGTCAAGCCAAGTTCACGCGCGCCGAGTGTCCACTTGCGGTACTACTTTTGACCCCTCCATAACTCCAAAAGTCGTCAATTTTCCACTGACTGACTGTCATATACATCAAAAACCTAACCCACCTCCAGATGACCTAGAAAGATAATATTTGGAATCCAGCTCGGTAATTGTGTGTAAGCAAAGGAAAAAATCTGAAAATAAAAAGAGTTAACAAAATAGGTGGGAGGGGGTCGCAACAAAAAGTTTTTTAATTAATTGTAAAAATTTAATTATAGTGCCGAAATCTCAAAAACCATCGAACTTTTACTGAGGTCATTCTATGTTTTTTAATGCTTATAAGTTGTTCCATCTGCCCCTTTAATATTATCTTTGATATTCCAGACAACATGTATGTATATTAAAAAAGTAGCAGTATGTGGATATATCTGAGGGATAAAAACAAACACATGATTTTCTTAAAATTTTTATTATTTAAATATAAACATATAAATATTTTTTCTTCCAGGTAAAACTACCAAATGGGACGGGTAAAATAAAACAATAATCATAAAGTTTAAAGCCAATTTTACATACATTTAATTTAAATACCTAAAATGCTTTTAAAAATACTTAAAAATTTTAGGGAAAATATCAAATCAAATCAAATCAAAATATGCTTTATTGTTTAAAGATTTATCTTATTAACAAAGCTGTTATAAAAAAATAGTATAAAATAAAGTTGGTTAAATAAAAGTACAGTAGATTAAACATAAAATAAAGACAATAAGTAGATTTAGCAAGTTCGAGCCACGTAATATAAATAAGACAATTAAAATTTAAAAAATTGATAAAAAACTAATAATGACATATAATAGTAAAAGGCACACAATAAAAAAATGTCATACACACAGACTGTTCAGGCAACTGATATAAATAAAACTATTATATTAGAAACAAATAAAAGTGGATAAAAAACATATACTGGTAAAATGTACACACAAAAAATGTCGGTAAAAACATATACACACATCTAAACGGAACTATTAAATTTTAAAATAAAACGAGATAACGACATATACTGATAAAATGTACATAAAACAATAAAGTGTCACACGAATATATAAACTAGATTTGATGTCAACAAATAAAATATAAATACAACTAAAAAGTTATTAGTCAGAATAAAATATATGTACATATACAAGCATACATAAATATTAAAGAATTAAGTAAGCGCTACTATATTTAAAAAGTGTCGTCATAAAATTCCTGCAGCGTATAATAAGGCCTTGCTACAATTTGATCTTTAATCTTCCGCTCATCGGAAATTTGTCTAAATGACATTGGAAGATGATTATACATTTTAATGCTCTCAAAAATAATAGATCTTTTAGTTAATGTAGTTTTTGGGATGGGTAGAGGAAGGCCATCTTGTACCAGCAAATTAGAAATATCCCATAAATGTCATTAAGTGTTTATGGCAATAGCATATGTTAGTCGGTTTCCCTAAGTCACTAAAGATTATTTTTAATAGGTTTAAGAAATACAAAACGAAGGGGCCTATTTATGGTTTTCTGTAAATATTATCGTCCAGATGACAAATATATCACCCTCAGATAAAAACACCCTAAAATGTTTATAGCCTGAAACTTAAAACTTTTCAGAATCTAGACAAGGGTTCTCAAACTAGAGAAGACCCATATTATGTTATCCATAAAAATTTGTTATGATTAAAACAGAATTGTCAAATAAAAGGAAACAAAGAAAATAATTTTTAATATAATATGTACTGTTTATAATATTTTTAATGGTATGGACAATAATTATAATACAGAAAGATATAGAAAAGAGACTACAAACATTAAATACACCTGTAACTACAAATCAAAGACCAAGCTCATTTTTGTTTATATTTTTATGTTGATATCATAAGTTTTGAAGATTAAGGTCGGACTGACCGGTTGTTTTATTAAAAGTTTTGTTTATTGTGAATTAAAAGGGAAATTCTTATTTTATTCTAAAACCAGGAAGGTAACGCCATCTAGAACTTTAAACTCAAACTATAGAAAAGACTACCCTTATGTCGGTAACACCCTAACCAATAGAATTGACTTAATGTGTATTAAAGGGATGCTGCCTGGACCGTAATATAAACCCTAATTGGTCATGTGTTTTTATGTTACAGTGGGTTCAATATTTTATTGGAACCTTTGAGAATTTTAAGTAATTTTATGACAATATTGGGGGTGGCTTTTAAAGGACAGCCCTTGCCCAGAAGTCACAATAGGAAGTTTCATTAAATTGAAAAGTCAGTCTGTCTATAATGTTCCTTAGTTAAAAGTCTGCCTCTACTTTTAATAGTTTAAAGTCTGTCTATAATGTTCGTTAGTTAATAGTATGTCTCTACTTTTCTATAGTTTTAAAAGTCTGTCTATAATGTTGGTTAGTTAAAAATCTGCCTCTAATTTTCTTTACTTTTAAGTCTGTCTATAGTTTTCAATAGAGTAAGTTTTGTTAATTAGTTAAATATTAGTCTCACTATGTCTTTCTTTGAGTTCTGGTTAGTCTTGCTTTAACCGTTTTTTTAAGTGAAAATTTAAGCCTTCTTATAGTTTTTATGTTAACCCGCACAATGATTTTCTTTAGAGTTCGGTTGATTTTCTAAGTTTTCATTTTAACTTTTTACTTTTATTTTTATTTTATATCATTCTCATATTTTTATACATTTTTTAGTTCTTTATTAAAATTCTAGTTAATTTTGTTTAAACATTTCTTTTAATTTAACATTCATCTCCTATTACTAACCTTGAAAAGACAGCTTTTGTGTAAATTGTGTGGCAAAACGTTAAAAGAAGCAGTACAAGTTAGCAACAGAGAAATTAGGTAAGTGTAACTTGGAATAAGCTAACATGTACTAACTAAGTATTGTTCTACAAGATCTTCATGCTACCAGAGTGTCTTAATCAAATTATATTTTTTGTTCTTCTTAATTTTGTTGCATCATGACTTGGACACTGTTTGCTAGTTGCCGCGCTACCACTTATTTAATAGGACTAGCTCACTGTCTGAGTAATATAATAGTAACAGGGAAGACGTCATTCTGTTACAATCTCCTCGCGTATTATGTGGATTAGGCGGTATAAAATGTTTGTACTTTTTATGAATTAAACACACAGTCTCTAATAATAAAAATACCTATAACAGTCAAAATCCTGCATCTAGTTCTAAATAGGTATCTCACTGGTCGCTTCTGTAAAATTAGAATGGAATTCATTAATTGATTATTACAAAAACCCCAGAAAGCTATTCCATATCTAACATGAGATTCGAACAATGCAAAATAAACTGTGCGAGCAATTGTGATATCTAGCTCTCTTGACACTGTCCTTAAGGCATAACAAGCCGCTGACAATTTTTTGCATAGTTCTGCTATATGTATTTCACACCTTAATTTATTGTCAATAAAAATACCCAAAAACTTTGTCACAGATCTATTCTCTACCACGTCATTTTCTAACATTAAATCATCACAAAAAAATCTAAAACTTAATACTCCAGTCTTGGCAACATTAAGAGACAAACAGTTTGCACCACACCACTCATTGACTCTACTTAAATCGTTCTTAATGATTTCCTTAAAATATTATTTTCTAATTTTTTTATTTATTTTCACCAACAGACATACCGGGTGCCCACGCGATTACTAGCAAGCCTCTTATTTTTTTTAAAAGTGTTACACGATTTGTCGGGGCGCTAGACTTGTATTAATATATTATTATATATAAAATGGTTGATGAAACAACTAGGAATGCACTTAGTTTCTCGCATTTTAATACTCGTTCTCTTTATCCCAGTTATGATTTATTTTCTGCTTTTATTGACGATGAGCAGAGTGATGTTATAGGGTTATCGGAAACATGGCTTAAACCCAATACTGCTGATAGTGACTTACAAATTTCGGGATACAGGCTATTCCGAGTTGATCGTACTGATGGCCGCGGAGGGGGTGTGGCTTTTTACGTAAGGGACATTTTTAATGTTAAAGTCTTGGATCAACAACAAGGCTTGAGCGATTTGGAAAGCATCTGGTTGCAAATAAAGATAAACGGTAAAAATATTTGTTTTGGTTCTTTGTATAGACAACCTCATTCTAATTTAAAGCTATGTTTGGACGATCTAGAAAACATATTGACAAATTTTATACCTCAATTTGATCAAGTTATTCTCGGTGGTGACTTTAACGTCAACACAAAACTAAGAGTGACTACTTATTATTTCAGACATTTTTTAATAAATATAGTCTATATCAGCTAATATCTGATCCCACTCGCGTCACTGCAGCGTCAAGTACTCTAATTGATTTGGTTATCTCTACTTCTAAAGATAATTTTATAAACGCCGAGGTTGTCGATATGTCTGACATATCGGATCATTTTATAGTTACTTGCTACTTTAATATAGTCAAAAATAAGCCTCCTGTTAAGTATAGAACTTATAGGGACTACAAAAATTTTGTTTACGAAGATTTTCTTAACGATCTTTATAAGTTAAATTGGAATGAATTTAATGAGTCAAATGATGTTAACAAAAACCTGAACTTATTTAATGAAAAAGTAGATTCTGTACTTAATGTCCATGCACCTCTTAAAACAAGGAAATGTACTAAAGCTCCCGCCCCTTGGCTTACTGCCAACATTAGGTTGTTGATTAAGCTGCGGAAAAAAGCCTTAAGCAAATATAGAAAACTAAAACTGAAGCTGCTAAAAATGAATATAAACAATACCGAAATCTTGTAACCCAATCTATACGTAACGAGAAAAAAGCTTTTTTATGTCATAAATTTAGAACAGATCCCAAAAACTTTTGGTGTACTTTAAAATATTTAAATATTAATAACAAAAGCCATGATTCGTTACAAATTAAAAATCCAAATATTCTAAATAATTTTTTTATTGATAGTTTTCCCGTCTTAAATGATGTTGACAATGAATTAATAGAAAGATTTTATATAAATAAAAACATCCCAATGTTAATAAGGAATTTAGTTTTCATCCTGTAAGTGAGCGTCAAGTTTCCAACATTATTTCTGGTATTAAGTCAAATGCCAAAGGCGTCGATGGAATGGATATTAAGATCTTGTCCTTAATTACTCCTTGTCTCGTTCCACAAATAACATTTCTTATAAACCAGAGTTTATCTTCAAATATATTTCCTTCAATGTGGAAAAAAGCTATTATAATCCCAATTCCCAAAGTTAGTAACCCAAGTGAACCCTCCCATTATCGACCAATCAGCATTCTCTGCACGATTTCCAAAATACTCGAGAAAATTATGTACGAGCAAATAAACCAGCATATAAAGCCATGTAAAATACTTCCAAGTACCCAATCTGGTTTTCGTGATTTTCACGGAACAACAACTGCTCTCCTACATGTCCAAGACGATATCCTTAGAGCCCTCGATACCGATAAAAATACTTGCCTTATCTTGCTCGACTATAGTAAAGCCTTTGACGTTCTCTCTCACAAGATTCTTCTAGTAAAGTTGAAATATTATGGTTTCTCAGAAGCCTCTATTAAATTGATGGGAAGTTACCTTGAAGGGAGAAGTCAGTGTATTTCATCATTATCCAGAGATCCTTCTGAATTTTTATCTACCAAAAGGGGAGTTCCGCAGGGTAGTGTTTTGGGACCTCTTCTCTTTTCCTTATATACAGCCGACTTTACCAGCCATCTTCAGTATTGCTCATCACATCAGTATGCCGATGATACGCAGTTGTATATTTCATTTGATCAAAATAACATAAACCAAATATCTGAATATATAAATAATGACTTAAAAACTATATCACAGTTATCATCGGCACATGGATTGATATTAAATGGTGCTAAGACTAAAATGCTTATATTTGGAAAGACTAAGGAAATGTTCTCTAATAACAATAATTTTAATATTATTCTTGATGGCATACGACTGACACCATCAGCCGTAGCAAAAAATTTGGGACTTATTATTGACGCAAATTTACGCTTTCATCAACATGTTTCTGAATTGGTTCAAAAGTGCTATTTTAAACTTAAACTATTATATAGATATAGGGAAAACTTTAACAGAGATATTAAACTACGTTTATCAGATTCTTTGGTACTATCTACTTTGTCAAACGGATTTCCAGTATATTGGCCGATGCTAACTGTCGCAAATAAATACACTTTACAAAAACTGCAAAATGCATGTTTGCGGTACTGTTACGGCATCCGTAAATTTGATCACATAACTCCAGTTTTTCAAAATTCAGGATGGCTTAACCTTCATGAACGGTATATATCCAGTGTAACAAAAATAGTTTTTACAATTTCAAAGACTCAACAACCTGAGTATTTGGCTAATAAACTCATTAAAGGTTGTGACGTACACGGACGAATGACTAGAAATCGTGGTTTGTATACTGTTCCTAAGCATAGAACATCAATTTTTCAACGTTCCTTTTCATTTAATGCAATTAAATATTATAACAAATTACCTGATGACATCAAGGACTGCTCCTCTTCTTTCACTTTTAAAAAGAAATTAAAACTTTATTTAAAGAGTGCGAGGGGCTAAGTGTTTGCCTCTTATATATACTCTACCATTTTTTCCGTTTCTCTTATTACTATTTTCATCATTACTATTATTATTATTTTTTCATCTTACTATTGTTTTTTATTTAAACTGTTTTATTTATATGGATATTAACTTGTTACTTATTATCTAATTAGATAATCTAGGGTTTATTATAAAACATTATTAAATGAGTGTTTTTATATTTACTTTAATTTCGGTGGTTAGGTAGAATAGCATTGCTAGACCTCGCCACCATTTTGTATTCTTTCTGTTTTTTGTATTCTAATTTTATATTGAAATAAAAGACCTCTTTATTTATTATTTATTTATTTATTTTAAAATTTTGGTCGGATGTATGGTTGAATAGGATTGCAGACTTATGATGTTTTAGATTTTAAATGGCACATCCGGTCTAACCGATCGGGCTCTTAATTTGTCAATTTAAATGGAAAACCCAAATATGTTTTCAAAAATCAGTTCTACAGGCAATTCCAAGACAATACATGTACTACAAATAAACCTATCTTAATTAGTTTTTGAGAAAATGGCATTGGAAAATGTCATGTTAGCAGCCATTTTTATGGATCTGTTTAAAAACAAATGATGCTAGAAAAGGGCTAATGCGATTTTTTAACATCTTTAATGAACCTTATACCCTATTACTGTAAAAATACAATTCCGGTTTAACCGAAAGTAACATAGAAACTTACTTTTGGCAGCAAAGAGATAATAGTAAAATGTTAAAAAATATATAGTATTATTATTTTCTTCGCTATTTTTAAGACAGTCTAGCGTTTTACAATTATTATCTTAAAAACTATTGGGTTTAAAGATAGGATATAATTAACAAAAAAGATTATGAAATAAGTTTTAGGTTTAAATTTATGCCTTAAGACAGTGGTCACCATGTGAATTATTAAAGTTCTTTAATGCCGAAACTAAATTAGGTACTGTTTCGCTTCCGTTTAAACCGAAAAATGTATTTTTACGGTAATTACGGTCAAAGCCGTACCCAGCAAACACTATTTGCCGGCAATGTACATTTTTCATATTGGCATTGATGGTAAAGCATTGGCAATTGGTGGCAATATTATACCAACATCTTATACGCATTAAAAAGTCAACCCTAAATAAACACTTAATTGCCAATAAATTTTACATGCAGGCGAATTGCCGGCAAGCATACAAAAATGGCGGCATACCAATCCTGATTAAATAGGGCACGCGTTTTTGTTGCAGGCAAATAAATATTGGATTTTTGAAGGCAAACCTTCAACGCATATTCATACTTTTTAAACCATATTATTAACATTGGTATTTAACCAACATTAAAGCAATTTTTTGATCTGTTTTATTTACAATGGCAGCTAAACAACATTATTTTATGTTTTTTTACATAATTTAAAGGAAATGGCCTTTTCATAACATTTTATTGTTAAAAATCATGCAAATAAAAATAAGGTCAAACAAAATGGTTATTATGTATTTTGGAGCGAATAAAAATAAAATGATGTTAAAATTAGCTACGTTAATTTCGACCGTAGGTGACCGCTTTGTGCATTTGTTTTCTACGTGGTTTTCTAGCTTTTTAGTTTCTTTTTTAAAGAAAAGAGTTTTTTAATAGACATAATTAAATGTATTCATTACCTAATAAGTGTGTGTTGTGTGATTAATTGGTGATGGCTAGTCGAGAAGGCAAGATATTCAAGTAGACTGTTAGGAACTGTAAACATTTGGTTTAAAACTTTATTAAAAGTTTTAAAGACGTGTTAATAAAAATATTATATATATTTAATAGTTTTTTGACATACCCATAGATGGCGCAATGGACAATAAACTACTACGTTTCTGCAATATCTTCGCTTTTTATCGTCTAAACCGTACCCATTAGACAAAAATAATTCGAGAGCGGTCTGCGGTAGGTGATCTCACTTAGCTTTAAAAGAAATATCTTTGGCTAGTGTAAAAATCTGCATCTCCAAGTTGGACAGTGTTCCGAGAGATTTTCAAATAAAATATCGCATCATTTTAGCTTTTAAAAAAGTATATGCGACAATTTTCGTCAATAAGACGTCAGCTTGCTGCTTGGGAGTATCTGCATTTGCCCACTTTCGTGTCTTTTTGTTATCTTTTTGCCAATAACTTATTAATGATCGATGCCATCATCTTAAACGCATTTTTTGCCAATAACTTATTAATGACGGATGCCATCACTTTATCTGCAACACGTGGCCTAATAATGGCCAATTGCCCACTTCCGCGTCTTTTTGATACCTTTTTGCCAATGCCTTGCCATTAAAGAGTGTTGGCAATGCCAGTAAATTAAATGTACCATGCCGGCAAAAAATGTTATGTGGGGTATTAACTGTTTGAAGCGCCCTAGGCTAGAATTCCCGGAGCGCTCGCGCCTATTTCATTCAAAAGCACTTTATTCACAGAGAAATTAGTCACCCAAAAATACCCACTCAACCTAAACTTTTTTAAATACTCCCTGTCTGGCGCCTATTTTTTCATGGCGCCCTAGGCTGTAGCCTAATGGATAATACGGCCCTGATTACGGTTCATTAATGTATAAAAAATCCGCATTAGCTCTTTTCTAGCATCATTTGTATTTTAACAAATCCATAAAAATGGCGGTTAACATGATATTTTCAAACGCCATTTTCTCAAAAACTAATTAAGATAAGTATAACATGTGGTAATGTGTTTTCTTGGCATAGCCGTACAAGGTTTTCATATCTATTTTGCCACCTACTATATAACTATAACCAAGCAGGATCAATAGTTTCATATAAGTGCTGTAGGTAGATATAATGGAAATTATATCTACTATTTTTCAGATTTAGGTGGTATTTTTGTAACTTTTTAAAAGACTTTTTTAATGGTGTCATAATATAGAGGGTGTATCATTTAATGTTTTCCTGTATAAGTTTTTGATGTTCATTTGTTTCTTTTTTATGCTCAAAAGATAATAAATGAAAACGTACAAAAATTGTTTGTTTTTTAATTTTGGATTTTATATTATACAGTTTATGGATACTTTTTTAGTATGTGTAGTAAGTGGCTTAAATTTTTTTCTTGAAAACAAAGCTAGATACGAAGAAAATACAAGTGACAAAAGTTGCATTTTTAATTGCTAAATTGGAAAAAAATATAAAAATTTATAAAAAGCCAGTAGCATACATTTTTCTATATAATATTGGCTGTGGTGCCCATGAGACGCCACTGGACCAAATAATCTTAATCTTGGTAAAGCCTTACAAGCGCCTTATTACATTAAATAAACATACAAAATTTTATTCAAATCGGTTAAAGCGTTTTTAAGATGGTTAAAAAATACCGATTTTTTTTAATTTTAATGTCCTGTATCTCAGAAATGAAGAAATTCCAGACATATGTTCATAGGAACTTTTTTCATAAAAAGATATTATAAATCCCCCTTTTAAGTTTCGTACCGTAGTTAGAAAAACACCCTGTATTAATGTTGCTGCTGTTTATGATACTGCTTAGTTGCAATATTCACTGGAATTAAAATTTTGTGTTGGAAGAATTTTTACTAACTCACAAAAGTAAAATTTTGTATATGCTTTGTTTTAAAGTACGTCTTTTACAAAAAAAATTAAGATGACTTTTTTAAACAATCTAATTTAGTTAATCGCATCTGGTTAAATAAAAATAATATTATTAGTCTGGTACAACATATGTTACAGAAGTTATTTCCAAATCATCGCTAGTTTTTCGTCTTTTCGGAGTCAAACTAAGTCCCACAACAGGTTCCTCTAGATCAGATCTCAAACGTAAACTTTTACGAGGAGATAATGGCAGACGACTTGCTGAACTGCTGCGCGTTATTCTTAACAAATCCGTATTTCTGGCCTCTAATTCTTTTGCTTCCACATCACTATCAGAGTCTAGGTTATTATTATTGCAAGGCAATCTCTCCTCTGGCATCCAATCAGGATCTTCTTCGTCATTTTGTGATTTAACAACAGTTACTCCTTTAAAAAAATTTGTTAATACATTTCTAAATTTTCTTGAAAGACCCTCTGTATCTGGGCTATCTGTATCTCTTTCTTTATTCTTTATCTTTTTTGAGGTATTTTCTACAGAAGTTTCTGCTTTATTTTTAAGTTTTGTACTAACTGAAGATGCTCCTAATGAATCTAAGGAATCCCTAGATACTTCTTCAGCCTTTTTTCTTCTTAAGGCATTTCCTACTAATTTCTCAGGTAGCTTTTTTAAATCTGAAGAAGTGGAGTCAACTTGCTGGGCTTCTTTTTCTGTACTTAGTTCTCCATCAGAGTCTGACATGAGTACTACCTCTTCAAGTTCTTTTTCTTTGGATTTCTGGATATTTGAAGTACTTGCAGCATTACATTGGTCATCTTCAGAGTCAGACAAATCGATAGGTGCGCTATATGCGGTTTTATTTCTAGATTTTCTGTAAAAACTATCTGTTGAAATTGCAGAAAATGTATTTAAACTTCCTGCTTTTTGCGACATGTCATTGGAATCTGGAATATTTATTAGTGCACCTTTCTCTATAACATCTTCAGAATCTGAATCTGAAGACACTATAGCTACACCTACAGCTTCTTTTTCTTTGTTTTCTTGACAACAAATTGCTTCTTCTAAAGATGAGCTTGGCATTTTATCAAGCACGACCATTAGGGATTTTTTCTTTGAATCTTCAGAATCTGAGCACATTAATATGACATCCTTATTAAGTTTTTGTTTACTTATTGGAGGATTTAAAGAGGAAGATCGGCCTTTTGAAGTATTTGGCATTTTATCAATCACAACCACCAGAGATTTCTCTGCTGAGTCTTCAGAATCTGAGTCTTGACCTGTTTGATTATTTGAAGTAGTAGTTGTTGCTTTTGAAGTGTTTGAAATTTTATCAATCATAACCACTAATGATTTCTTTGGAGTTTGTGGAGGTGATTTGACTTCAGCTTTTGAAGTGTCTTGTATTTTATCAATCACAACAATTAGTGACCTTTCAGACAGATCCTCAATAAGACCTTTCCATAAATGATATTTTTTTGTAAAATCTAGGGATGAATGGGTCAGCATTTCCAGTTTATTTATTATATCTTTCTTGGACTGTAGTTCTAAAAAAAAAGAAAATGAGAACCTTAGGTCTTCACATAATAGTTTAGGATGAAAAATTTATATTCTTGATTAAATTATTTTAATTAAATATGGCATTAGGGTTATTCATCAACAATTTTTTAAGAAAATAACTACTCTTGACATTTTAATAAAAAAGATTTAAACAATTTCGTAACAAAAATTTACAGAAAACCTACACATACAAATAGATACTTAAACTTTAACTCAAATCACCCCATAATGGTTAAAAAGGGAGTTGTAAAAAGTCTATTTGATAGAATTAAAGTCATTTGTTCTAATCAAAATATAAACAATGAAAAAGATTATTTAAAAGATATTTTAATTCAAAATAATTATCCTCTTGATTTTATAAATAATTGTTTTCTTGAATTTGAAAATCCAAATATAAGACAAAATCAAAATAGACCTATTACAAATTTATTTTTACCATACATTCCCGGACTATCAAATAAAATTCAACGAATAGGAAATAAATTTAATATTCGCACAATCTTTAAAACACAAAACACCATTAGATCTCATTTCACAAAAACAAAACCATACAACTTAAATGAAAATACAAAAATGTCATTTATAAAATACCTTGCGAATGCGATAAGTTTTATATAGGTGAAACTTGTAGACCATTAGCTAAACGCATAAAAGAACACAGATCATACATTAAAAACACAGAATTTCATAAATCAAAAATCTGCCAACACGCATTTGATAACAATCATAGAATAAACTGGGATGCTTCGAGTATTTTAGTAAAGGAAACTTGTTCTAAAAAACGCAAAATCAAAGAAAGTGCATATATATTATTAAATAAAGATAATTGTGTAGCATCAATTTCAGTTAATTTAAATAACACTTGGTTGCCTTTGCTCGATACTGAAGTATCTTCAGGAAAAAAAAATCAACTAACTTATTACCTTTTTTGTCCTACAAATAATAAATACACCAGTTACTTGTCACTCATGACACATATGTCAAACTATTTTCAGTTTGAGATATAAAAATAATCTAAATTTTAATCATTTCTAATTTAGATATTAGTTAATATTTTATTTTTATTTTTTAACTTAATTTTTTATCTTGACAACGGTGGCAGACTTGCCACCGAAACGTCGTTTTTAATTAGAATTTTTGGGTTTTTTGGGGGTTTTTCTTTTATTTTGTTTCAGGCGATCGGCCAGTTCATAGGGGTCAATAGGGCTGAACAGGGTCAGCCCGTATACCCCGGGACCAGGACCGAAGCGGTCCCATTCTTTCCAGGCGTGTACTCAACAAGAAGACCATCCAACAATTTATAAAATTACATAATTTAGTAAGATTTTAAAAATTTAATATTTTAATGTGAATATGTATTTTGAAGTACTCCTAGTAATTATTTTAAATAATATAAGACATGCTCCTTAAAATATTTTATCATAATTCAAATTTTTTTTACCAATAGTCATCAAAACAGAAAAAACCACATCTATGGTTTAAAAAAAATGTCTTAATTTTAACAATGTAAGTAAACTTAATTTTTGTTTTTTTATATAATAAATCTATAATATTTATTATTATTATTATTATAAATCTATAATTATTATTATTATTATTATTATAATATAAAAGCCCGCCATAATTCTGAAAACGCCAATCGGAATGAATGACGTCACAAGTAGATGAAGTGCGTTCAATATACAGATTCAAGATAGTTATTTAAGGTACCTTTAGATCATACACCTACTAGAGGTAGCTTTGCTAATGGCTAACAGCTTTGGTAAAGGCACCCCTGTTTATTGGTGATGTCACATTTATATAAACAGCAGCGCTATGATAAAATATATGTTTTACTGGGTATTTAAAGCTTTAAATTAAAATCATACTTTTTCTTCTACCAAACCATTATTTCTTTGCAACACAAGTAGTGACATATTATCGGTTTCTTTTAAAATATTTAGTTCAAATACTGCTTGAACATTACTTGAAAAAAAAAAAAAATTTGTGCATAGGAGAATGGCTTCTAATGCAGTGGCTGTATACCAAATTTCTTTGAAATATTTAGAGTGGTATCACATAAAAAGATAATTTTTACCACCAAATTCCTCACAAGTTTAGAACCTTAGGACATAAGTTTATTTGAACTTTTCTTCTTAAAATCACCTAAGCATTCACACATCATTAGCATCTTATTTCGAAACACCCTGTTTAATTACACCAAGGTACTGAGATGGGTTAGAAAAATATTTAAATTATTAAAATGTTCTTTGGTAAACTTTAAATCTGGCGCTTGGCAAAAAACCGGCTCTTTGTGTAGTGGTGGCTGGATTTTTGGCTTTTTGTTTAGCTTTTTGGAGTTTTTTTTTTTTAATCGTTGGACAATCCACGAAGGCTGAAAGCCTAAATACTAACGTACCGTGGGTGTCTTAAGCAAGGTAAGAGGAAGTTTGTTAACACGGTACTTAAAAACTTGAAGATTTGGGGGAAGGAAAGACCTTCGCTGGCAGTAGGTTCCACAGTCTAGAAACTCTGGGGGTAAAAGAACAAACGAAATGGGAACCGTATAGGGATGCATACATGCAACACCACAAGTTTCTCTGTTAGGAGCTGCAAGAGGGCGGACTATACTGGATAATTCGTCGGAGCAGAAGCCGTAAAAGTATCTATAAAAGAGCGATAGATCTCCCACAGCTGACGATGGGCAAGAGAAGGAAGTCTTTGAGTAAGTAAAAAATCGTTAATAAGACGAACAGCTCTTCTTTGAATGGCATCAAGAATGCTGAGGGTTGTAGGGGATGCCATTCCCCAGACATGAGAACAATATTCCAGAGAAGGTCGAATTTGGGACACATACAAAGTGGGGGAAAAAGGGAGAAAAACACTCTTTGGCTCGGAAAAGGAACCCAAGCTTTTTGAAGCCGCGGTGGCTATAGATACAATGTGTTTATGCCAGTTAAGGTTATTTTCAAATGTGACGCCCACAAGGTTAAATGTGTCGCCGCTCTGCAAAACCTGGCCACTCATAAGCAAAGGGTGAGTGTTTGATGATTTTTTTCGCGACAAGGAACATGATTGTGTTTTGGATGCATTAAATTGAACGAGATTTTTGGTGCCCCAATCCAATATCAGATTGAGATCCTGTGAAAGAGATATCTGCATCGCCCTGCGTTTGCTTTCCAAGTCGGGTTAAGAGATTGGTTTGAGAACCTGAAAAGTGGAGTAAAGGGTACTATCGTCAGCATAACTATGAAGGATTTTTGTGTTTTTCTAAATTTTTGACCGTCCTCACCTCAAATTTTAATATCAAATCGGCAAATTAGCAAATTGGCGGCAGACAAAAAAATGTCTTGGAATAATCTACTTATTTCATACAAATTTACCTGCTGTTACGAATAAAAGACACTGAACTGTATTCCAAAATCATTGTTTAAAACTTCTGTATTAAACAGTATTCCAGCATATAGTAAGTGGTGGCAAACTGTCAAATCTAAATTTAATTATTTAATAAAAAAGATAATAATTTAATTAAAATGACAGATTTACTTTACATCTCCATAGTTGCCCCGCAGCATTTGCTTTTTTGTAGACAATATTTAATACTTATAGATTTGTCTGGAATGACTTAAAAACAGTCTTTATCCAGAGAAAGTTCCCAAACTTGTAAAATTATTGGGTATTATCATTATCTATGTTATTTTAGTATTCTATAATAAGTACTTTTTTATTTTTTATGTTTTTAATAAATTTCCGTAAAAAATAGTTTGTTTACTGGACTTTTGTATGGATTTTTGTG
Organism: Listronotus bonariensis; assembly: GCA_014170235.1. Classification (NCBI taxonomy): domain Eukaryota; kingdom Metazoa; phylum Arthropoda; class Insecta; order Coleoptera; family Curculionidae; genus Listronotus; species Listronotus bonariensis. The sequence continues at coordinate 26,871 of JACEGR010000422.1, forward strand.
TGGTGGCTTTTTCTTTAAAATTATAGTGGTTTTTCCCACAAAAAGCCAGTGGCTTTTTATTTTGCCAACCCTGCTTTAAATTAGGTTGTTAACAAAGATGTAACTGTATGTAGGTAATAGTTCGATATAGCGGTTTTCACTATTATAAGAGATTTTTGAAAAATTCTTTTTCAGCGCGTTTTTGTAGATCGATTATGACACAAATCTGTGTGCGCGTTTTCCAAAATCCATTTCTATAATTTATTATTAATAAAAACATATTTACGGGACGGAGGAGTGAACAGGGGTGCTGGGTGGGGACGAAACAGTAGAAATCCTACATTAAACGCCCAAAAACAGTATTTCACAGTACACACCGCACTTTCTGTTTACAAAAATATCCAAAGAATTGTTTAAAAAAATTAAAAATAAATAATAGTACAACAATCCCGCCATAGCTGTCACTGCATAAAAAGAAGAGCTTGGAATAGAATTGTAAATGTCTTGCGATGTTGCCAAATAAAGTGAGAAAGTGTCAATAGCTTAAAAAAAGGAAGATACAGGACAAAATTCATATGAAAAATTAAGTTATTCCTTCTTCCTATTATAATTTGTAGAGAAAAAGAAAAATACCTAAACAAAAGAAGGAGGCATTTCTAAAAAATATCATTGTTCCTCATGGAAATGGTGGATAATCCCTGAAATAGGCTTGGTGCTCGGCTTGGTGTTAATTCTTCATAAGAAGTTTGGCAACGCCGCTTTTATCAAGACTGTCATTTTCATAGTGACGAACTTCATGTTATCAGCTGACCAAAATGAAGGCTTTTTTTTCCTTCTTTAATTAATGGCGGACGAGATATCTCATATGTTTTTCGAAAAATTTAATACGTTTCAAAATTAATTCACATTTTTCATGTGCCCCGAGTGCAGTGTATTAATGTTTTCTTGTGTTTGACGTTGGTTTTATACTGTTTTGTCCCCACCCAGCACCCCTGTTCACTCCACCATCCCGTAATATGTTTTTATTAATAATAAATTATGGAAATGGATTTTGGAAAATGCGCACACAGATTTGTGTCATAATCGACCTATAGAAACACTCTGAAAAAGAATTTTTCGAAAATCTCTTATAATAGCGAAAACTGCTATATCGAACTATTACCTGTATGTACTTACCAACAACCTTGTAATAAACTTCAACAACATCCTTCACTTTAAGCACTGAACTGCACTGAATACTCCAAAAAATTCCAAGTTTTATATTTCTTATTTCATCAGAATAAACAATTATAATACCACCATCCTTATTTTGTTCTATCTTAATATTGCGATTTTTCTTTAAAATCAAATCACATATTAACCTTCGAGATTCAATAAATCGTGCAAATGTAATGAGAGTTGTAAACATCAAGTTCAAGTTTCTTCTTCGTTGAAGGGCATTACAACAGTACTCCAATTCTTTTTGTACATTATTGGTTTCTGGTTGAATGTCAAGTTTTAAGATTTCAGATTTATTATCCTACAAAAATTCATTGGATGATATAATAATACTTGTTATATCTTATGTACTTACATACTGAAAAGTCATGAGTTTTACAAGGAAGACTGTGTTGTATGTTACAAAAACAAATTTGTATAACACAGACTCATTTTCTCCAAAAAAGGAGCTCTTGTATTTTTCTTTATGCCGGGAAAAGTCAAATTCTAAGAACTTTACTTCTTTTTCATCTCTTTCGAATTTATGTCAAAATTTTTTAAAGCTTGGATAACAATTTCATAGTCAACTGTATTTTCAGTCCTTACTGAATTAGTTACAGAGGTATACAAATTAACAGGATGTTCGTTCATTGTGTACACTTTAAATTAAATCATTATTTTGTTGAATATAAAAATAAAAATAATTTTTTTGGCATGTTTTGAAAAAAAAACAGCTGTTTTTGACAACCCTACCATTCCTCATCATTTGTATTATCTATGGCGTTGCTCTGATGCAACTTGCCAACTCAAGAAGTAGAGGCTGCCTAACCTTGGAGGCTGCCAGATTACCTCAAGATTCCAGCAAGTGAATGCTGTAACAAAATAAAAAGGAATTTTTCTTTTCTGTCAATGCTTTCTCCGCTTTAAGCTTGGTTCATAAGCTTGCGAAATGCGAATCGCGTTCTGATTGGTCAGTTTGTAACGAAATATTTGAAAGTCGTTACAAATTGGCCAATGAGAACAAGTTTCGCAATCCGCAAATCGCATTTCGCAAGCTTATGAACTAAGCTTTAAAGTAAAGGACATTTCTTTTCTATTTTGTTATAGAATCCGCCTGCAGAGGCTCAAAAACTTTCCGTTACGATTCACTCTGTGCTCTCATATGTTGCTGTCATATATTAGTGTATTCCTTTTACCTTGTAGAATCGTTCTGAACCGTTCTCTGAACTATCAATAGTGTCAAGAACGGTTCTACAACATAAAAAAATGTAAAAAAATTGTAAAAGGAACACTTATGGTGTCGTTCCGGACGGTTCTGGAGCATAAAAGGAATATAGCATATAAGAACAGTCCCCACAGACGACGAAATCACGCTGTGGTAAAAATGAGGCTTTAGAAATCACCATAAACCATGTTTAATGTGGAAAGACTACAGCTCTCACAAGGAAAGACGAAGAAGCTTTTAAAAGACATCATAACCTCAATTTATTGTTGACTAACAATAAGTTTCATTAAAATTTAAAAATATAAATTTTAAAATGGATCAACAAACAAATCCATATAGAAAAATGATAGCAGTATCAATTTCCAGTATTTTAAAGGAAGCAGGGTTTGATTCAGTTGAAAAAGAAGCTTTGGGAACACTGACTGAAATGATGCAAGCTTGTAAGAATCTCCAATTAGTTTTTTTAGATATTTAAGGAGCAGTACTGCTAACCACAAAGTTTTTTAAGTTTAATTTTTATTACTTGTGTTTTAGTTATATCAGAAATTGGAGTTTTAAGCAAAAATTACTGTGAATTGTCTGGCCGTGTCGAACCTCTTGTAGCTGATGTAATTCTAGGTTTTACTGAAATGGGTATGTTAAAAACATTATTAAAACCAAATGAAAGTAATAAATTAAAAACTTTTCTAGGCTATAACTTCAGTTCACTGGATACCTACATTAAATCTGGCAAGCACACAGTACTACCAACTTTGCAGCCACAGCAGCCGCAAAAGCAACTAAACATGCTTTCAGCAGGGTCAAAGCAGCCATTGCCCAGCTATATACCTCAGCATTTACCCCCTTTCCCGATCCCCATGCTTATGTTAGGACTCCTGTAAGTATTTTTTTTTAAATAACACCAGTTACATTTATTTTGAAACTTTTGTATAAAATTAAACTCATTGTTTCTAATTATTTTAAATAAATTTATGTTTCTGTTATTTTAAGACTCATAAGCAACCCATCATAGACTATGAATCTGTCAGAGAAAAAGCTGCAGTGCAGAAAAAAGACATTGAGAAAGCTCTTACAAAGTTCTTGGCTAAAACGAGTCCTACACATAATCTTTTTGATACTGAAGAAGGAAACCTTTTTCCATGTAAGTTTATCTTTCTTGTTTTACAAAATTGTATACTAAAAAGCATTTATTATTATCTCTTTCTAGTAATTGCCATTAAGCCTCCATATCCACCATACCTAAGTGCCCTATTACCTCAAGATCAAATATTTGATCCAGAAGACTTGGATTTCGACCCTAAAAGTCAAATATTACAGCAGCAAAAAGAGCACAAGGAGGCACAAAATATTAAAAAGGAAAAGGAGGAAGAAGAAATGGATGAAGGCGGGGAACACAAACCAAATGACACAATTAAGAGTGAAGATAATAATCAGACTAACGTGTTTATTGATAATCCTTATTTGGCAGCAACAAAAATGCCGGCCAAAGATACGAGTAAAGAACACATTGAAGTATGTTAGGAATAGTAGCAGACATATTAATATTAATTAAATGTATTTTAATGTTAATTTAGTTTATTAATATATTGTGATATTTATTTTTTGTACTAGAGTGTAGGTGTTTTATAATATAATTTTATAAAAATAATCCACTCTATTTTCTTGTTTTTGTCATAATTGTAATATTATTTTTTTGCAAACTGTACCTCTGGTAAAGCGGAAAGGCAGCATCTAGTAAGTATATGCTCTAAGGAGACAACAGATGCAAAAAGTTTAGTTATTCTGTGACAGATGTATATGTATAGCCATTGTCTTTAAATTAAATAGTATAGCTTATTATTGTAAAGCAGTTTAATTAATTAGTTTTTTGTTATTAGTACTCTCATATTAAATGTCCATTATAATTTTGGTCATGCATAAAATTAAATTTGAACTACTTTCTGAAATCTCCCTGTTCTCTTTTTTTTATCATCCTTCTATATTATCAAAACTACTTTCATTTAGGTGTCTGCCAAATTTGAAATTTTGAACAAATATTGCTTTCAAATTATTATTAAAATAAAAATCTTGTTTATGTAAGTTTTAAAACGAGAAATTAACATTAGGTAATTATAAATTATTTATTTCCACATACAAAACACATCTTAAAAGTTTAATTTTAAAAATCGCGTACATGCGCAACAATGCGCCATATTTTGTGTTGTGATTGAACTGTTCATAGAAGTTTACCACTTATTTCTTCCATATTCTACTTTTTATATATTGTTTTATAAGAATTTAAAATGACTCTTACATATTTTAACGATATTAGCGTGTACTTTCACATGAAAAACCACTATAGAATGCTTAAACATGTCAAAAGTGTTATTGATACTTCTCTTCCACAGAGTTTATTAAAATCACCATTGGCTATGCAGAGTTTGGACAAACGGATTAAAGGGGCCGCCAATGAGAACCTAAGGTAATAATTTATCCCTAATTAAATTTATTTTGGTAATAATTGTTATATTGTTTTTTTTTATTAGAAAAATATACAATAGTCCTATTTACATACCAAAAGAGGGGGTCGAGTAAAGAAACACAGTTGTTTAAATTCAGAAGCAAAAAGTGAGGCTTCTTTAAAAGCAGACAGTCTTCCCTCTAGACCTGCCACTAGAAGAAATCCAATTATAACAGCTAAAAAAACTGTAAGAATGTTTTTCTTAATGATAATAATTAAAAATGATTAAAATTAGATAGTTGTTAGTTTCGTAGGCACTTAAAACACATAACTAAAATATTTAATGTATCTTTCAGCTACCTCCCAGATCATGCTCAGTGGGTCCACCTTCAAAAATCGACAACATGTTTAATTTTAAGCAAAGAAAAAGATCCTCAAGTACCAGAAGCACTAACTCAGAAAATCAAAATGCCAATTTGATGCTGGATTTACAGAAAGAAAATCCTAAAAGTCCTACTGGAAGTGCCCCTTGTAGTAAGAGATCTCAAAGTGAAAAAAATAGTAAAACTGCAAGTCCGGAGAAATCACCCAAGTCACCAAATAACAATAAGTTTTTTAAAGAAAGGTAAAGTTTTACAATGTTAAGATTTTGTTATCTACACAGGTTTTTTTAGGAAACGACGACTATAGGCTCAAAAACCTGTGCAATATGGTCCAAAGAACACTTTCCCCTCTCCGACAAGTAGGCGGCGAGTTTTCATATTTCATATGGGTGCCATGTCAAAAAAAAAAAATAAAAAAAAGGACCTTAACTTCAAACCACCCACTGACTCAATCTGTTCTGACCCAAAAAAAATACAGAGCATAAAATAAAGCTCCTTACCCTTCAAAACTTACTTCTTATCTAACAAAACTTTTTGACAAAACTTTTATGTTGTTCGCACGGCAACGCGCAAGGCTGCCTCTAGATATGCTTTAAGGCAGGGGTTCCTACATACATGGATCGAAACTACCGAAACTTTTTCCTATTTAAACTGCATATAATTAGTTTCTTTGCCTCTCTATGCATGTAGGATACTGTAATTTCTATAGTTAATGTAACCATCAATACTATTTTTAATAAATTTTTTTAGTTCTGAAGAGCATGAATACCTTCTATTTTTACTTCGAATAACTGAGGATATAATAGTAAATGATTTTTACTCTAACAATGATATTAAACAGGTTTTTAGATTCCATATTGAAGCAAATAAGGGAAGGTTAAATATGGTAAGTGGTAATTAAAGCAAGTCATCACTCCATTACACTGTTCTAGCTTTAGAAAAATTAAAAACACCATTTTTTTTTCTTTGGACAAACCACGAAGGCTAAAAACCTAAATACTACCGTACCGTGGGTGTCTTAAGCGAGGTAAGAGGAAGTTTGTAGACACGGGACTTAAATACTTGAAGATTTGGGGGAAGAAAAGACCTCCGCGGGCAGCAGGTTCCACAATCTAGAAACTCTAGGGATAAAAGAACGAACAAAGTGGGAAGTTCGGGGCCTGTCCAGTTGGACTGTATAGGGAGGACCATAGCACATTTTTTTGTGTTGTGTCTGTAAGGCGGAATAAAAGTCGGAGGTCACTTATTTATGCTTTTTATTAAGTTAAAGCTTGTCGTCGTAAAATAGTTACATAAAACATTAAAAGTACTCAAGAGACAAACAAGAACACGGGACAAAATAACTATCTACAACTTTTGTAGGTGGGAGCACGAGGCAAACTTCCTGTGATGAGGAAATACGTAGTGTACGATTAACGGTCATGTGACTTATCAAGTTCAATTATTAAGCATGTGCGATATTTAAATATTTGGCGCCACTACATTTTAGAGGCCGTGGAATCAATAACTGTATTGGCATTAGCCCATTACATTCCGCGAAATTTTTCTCGCGGATCATCGTCGCGCATTGGGTCTCCAAAACGACAGGGAATGAAATTTGCGATTCAGTGCCGCATCAAGTGAAGGCCGTGAAGCGACCGCTTCAGCGCCAGATCGAGAGAGCGCAATTTTTAATTTTTTGTACGATCGAAATTTGTTTTTTGGCAACACTGATCAAAAGATCTACTTCAGTAGAAAATAGACCTCGATCCGGCACTGGTGCGATTCAACAAAGAGATTATGGGTCTAAACAAGGCAAGATTAGTAGGCCTTGCAACATTGGGGCAATCCCTACTTTTTCCAGTTTGGCCCCTCCCATTTTCTGTTGTTCACCCGCCCACTTTCAAATATTTGGCTTCTCGCAGAGACTCGTTCTAACTAATGGGATTTTCTCCTATTAAACTTTTTGTTAAAAATTTCATAAAAAGTTTTACCTAATTTTGTCAGTATTTCTAAAAAGGAATGTCTCATTGACGGGTTGTCCAAATAAGTTCTTTTCAATACAGGGAGTAAAAAATGGGTTCTTGAGTGTCAGATATCTAGTACATCCCTACAACTGCACCTAATTTACAACACTTACTTTAATACTAAGTTGAAGAATCTTACTGAGTATTGTCTTATTAAAATTAAATTGGAATATACATGGAACACCATATTTTTCTTCCCTTCTTAGTTCTAAAAAAGTATATTTTCTTTTGTAGAGAAAAATGCATCTCCACATAGGAAACCTATGCAAAGAACTCAATATAGAGTGTAAAGACTACGAAATTCCAGAAATAGAAGAATTGAATTCGCCAGGAAAATTTAAAAACTCTCCACAGTCCCGAGTTTACTTAAATAACGAAGCTTTTCTAAAATGTCAGGATTGTTCAAATATTAGAACATCTCCCTTATACACATCGCAATTTGGAGAAAGAATGGGTGATAGTAAAATAAGTTTTTCATCTACAGAACTCAATATGGATGCCACCATTAGTCCAAGTCTGTTAAAACTATTGGATAAATTAAGTTTAGGTATGTAAAAAATGGTGGGTGTAATAATAAAACGGTATCTTTAGGAAACATAAACAAAAAATAATCTTTTATTTTTTAAAATTAAGGTATGGTAACGAAATTTGGTTTTGTACAATATAATTAACCTTTTTATCACTAAGTATATTACCCACTGCTTGACAAAGGGTTAAGAAGGAACTACAGATCACCTGATGGAAGAACTTGGAAAATGGAAAAAGAGGCAAAAAAAGACTAACTTGAATTTGTTGAAACTTTGTTATTTTGAGGGATTTTTATAATTTTTTCCTAAAAAATTCTGTCAAGCACTCGACACACCAAAACGAATGTTTATTGCTTAGAAGCCTATTCACTGTAGTTCGAAAGACTAAAAGAATCTTGATGCGTCTAGTGCTTAAAAGATTTTTTTAGAAGAAAATTCGAAAAGTCGCTCAAAATAACAAAATTTTAACAAATGAACCAAGTTTAGACTACTTCTGTAAACATGTTAAGACCAATACCTAAACTTCTTATACATATAATAAATTAATTTTAATAGGAAGTTTTAATTTTCATGACTATGAAGGGCGAAAAAGGGCTGATCTTTACCCACCTCCTTTAAATTATGGTACAACCAGAAGTGCTAAAAGTACAACTCTTTTTAGGACGAGTTACAGAGTGTACAGAACCCGCTCCATCCACAAGCACTATGAATTCTCCAAATTTTCGAATGTCGAGTAATTTCGGTAAAGAAGAAAGCAAAATTTTTGAATTCGCGGAAGAATCTCCAATGGATTTTGATACGTTTGTTAAAGAATTGAATTCTGAGGAAAATATGAAAAAAGTAAGTTGTATATAATATTGATAAAAAAATTACATACTCCTACATACTGTACTTAACATTATTTTAGGTAATAATATTACCAATGAAGTTGCATTACCAAGCAAAGATATTATTGCTCTGGAAAGTCCACCTATAGAGATTTATACTACTTTAATTAGGGATAATCCTCTAGAGAATACAGACTTAAAAGAAAATCAAACAAGTCCCTCGAGTCCCAAAGTTTTGTTTCCTAATTTGTTAGCAACACCAAAACTTGAAGATGGAGGAAGCAAGTCTGAGATAGAATTATCAGAAAAAGACCTCAGAAGCCTCAGTAATTCTGAAAAGTACAGATCTGAATTTGAGAAATTCAGTTCTAGCAATAGTGTCTCACAATCTGATAAAAGTGACGAAGAGAAGGCTGAAAATGGTGGGAAGAAACAAGAGTGTGATGATGAAGTGAGTCTTGTAAAATTAGTTACTGCTCCAACTATTAATATAGAAGATGATATAAAGAAAACAGAAAAAATGATAAAGGGTGATGTTGAATCTAATGTTTTAGTTGCAAAAATCAATCTTCAGAGAAACCGTTTTCTCTAGAAACTAACGAATCAAGAGATAAAAATCTGTTACTGCCATTAAATTTTCCGATTTCAAATAAAAGGTCCTCTGTGTCAGATACGAAGGAAGAGAATCATGATACAGAAGAAATTACAAAAGCAGAAAATCCAATAATTCAAAACGAGACAGACAAAATGTTAATACATGTTAATACTTTCAATAATGCTGCCTCACATATCAAAAATATAGATGACAATGAATCTATTAATAATAAATCCTTACAAGGTACTAGTAGAATATCTGCAAAGCAGTCAGAAGAGCAAAAAGGTAAAAGTAAAGCTTCAGAACTTTCAGAAATGCAGTATAACGAAAAACAAGATACAATATTAAAAGTCATCTTACAAGGTTCATTGGATGACAGTGACTATGTCATGGTGAAAGGCCCTGTTTATATTTACAAACCACTGCTCGAATCTGACCCTAAGCTAGTTGTTTTCGACAATAAAAATAATCAGAACTCGAGAAGAAATTCTGTTGATAGTCAGCACAGCAACAGAACTTTCACAGTTGATAACAGTCATGTTCAAGAACAGCCAGATGTTCATCAACGTGTTGAACATGATAAAGTTGATGATACCATTCCATTCGACATTAGTTTGCATTCTTTGGAAGTAGATAATTCTATGGAAAATATTCTGGAGTTGAGTAGAAGAGCATACAGTCAATTTAATGACTCAAAACTGTTGCTTTCCGACTATGATTTGACACCTCAGAAAGACAGTACTGGCAGTGATAAATACCACCATTTAATGATGGACGCCACCACCAGTATTTCTGGTGTTAACATTAAAGAAAGTTTGTTGCTCGGAGATAATTATTTAGTGAAAACCGACGAAAATCCGGAAAAATTCAGTAATAATATCATTGATGCAGAAGCTGTGAAAGTAGCTGAAGATAATATTGCTAAAGACATTGATAATTATTTAAAATTTGAACCAAAATTGTATGAAAATGATTATGTTATTTACAGCCAAAGAAATCTCACGTCGAGTGTCAGTATGCCCAAGTTGAAATTGAATGATAGCAAACTGACAAGTTATAATTCTAGAGAAAGGCTGTGTAACTCATCAGGTGGAAAAGAAAATTTGCTGGGAAGCGATTCAAGACATAACAAGGATAAAGGCTCAACTGATCTAATACAATTTGATGTACCTTCTCAAGATTCATCACTAAGGTATTTTTACATTTTTAAAATATCTAAATAAGAAAAGCAAATATCTGATACTAATAATCGTTTTTTAACACTCTATTTTTTTAGATCAGAGGGGAGACTTGTCATCATATTGACAAGGTAAACAGTGGGATTCCTTGGAGTAGTTACCTTAATTGAAACGAGTGCAATAAAAATGGATGTAACTAAGAAGTTTGTTTTTATTTAGAACAGTTTTATACACAAGGTGTTATGTAATTGATTTACTATAGGAATTGGGGCCCTATTCCACTGTTCATACGCGCCTTTTTGTATGCGTTTTATTAGTTTTTTTCTTTATTTTCTCTAGGCTCTTATGAAAACAAAAAGGTCTTCGTTCGTGCATAGTCACCTTCACAAATTGGCGGACAACACCGCATTAAAATTAAAAATATGACAGATTTGTCAAAGTCAAGCGTACTTTTTATCTCATGCAAACCCTAAATAGTAAAATTTGCTACTCAATTTTGATTTTATTACTAAAGTTAAAACTTATTTAAAAGAATCCACTGATCTTCACGGTGTAAACTAGGCTATCAGTCAGTAGGTAGCTAACCCACTGATCTGAAGGAGGCTCAGGTATCGCTTCACGAACTCTTTTTGGTTATAGGTTATGATTTAGAAACTATTTTGCTTACAAATGATTATTCTGGCTGCGGAGGACCATGCTTATTATTTATTTGCTTCTTGTATTTCAATTAAACTGTATACTTTGTTTTTAATAGCTTAGTTAACTGATTTTTTCAACTTTAATTTCACATTAAAGGCATTTTAGGTTATGTAATGACTTTGAATTTTGTCAGATGTCAGATGGTAATACAGATTTCTGTTTTATGACCGCCTGTTTTGAAAAACCAGTGAAGGTTAAACGTTAAACAAAAACAGATGAAGGTTATACGCTCCCGGAACGTATACGTTCAGCGAACGAATGAGTTCAATTTAGCAGAATTGAGCCCCTGGTTGGTTAACAAAAAAAAAGGAAAAATTATATGTCAGAATAGTCAAATTACAATATTAAAGTTTTTAGTGTTTTTGAAAAAAACTGTCATTTACATCGACAGGTATTACAAATTTATATTCATATACAGAATAAAAAGAGGTTGTTTTTAGAACACTGTTTTACCTAAAAACTAGTCTGTTTTTAATTAGATACAAAAAACTAAATTTAGACATATAAACACATAATTTTCTTATTATTATCATTTATTAAGTCCTCTTATTTAACGAAACAATGATTTTGAAAGATTTAACAAAATTGGGTGTTTACAACTTTACAATTAACAACTAAATAGTTTTTTACCGAAACCTCAATTTTTTTCTAAATGTCACTTATAAAAACTTTTTAATGGTCAAAACTATCCGGCTAATCCTGGAATCGGTCAATACTAAAGATATATATAAAAAAAAACAAAATAATAAAAAATATACACCATAAAAAACTTAATAATATTGGAATCACTTACATGAAAAACGTTAAATATTCTTAAAATTAATCAACAATAATAACAAATACATTTTTAAACAATTTATGGTAGTAAAGAGTGAAAAAGGACGTTCCTGCAGTTATGTATGGTCAGACCTCTAATTGTAGTACTGGTAATAATATACAGGAATTAAAGTGTATATTTTTAATGAAGCACCCTGTATATGATATCACCATTTAAAAGATCTTTTAAAGAGCCTTAAGAAAATACCACATTAAGTATATCTAACTTTATTAGTTTCGGAAATATGGCCATACAAATCAGGTAATAAGTAATATTTAAAGTATCCCCATTTTGCAGCAGATAAAGATATTGGCTGTAAGGTTAGAAAGTACTCGTCAGGAGCTTTAAAATGATGTATCATGCGATCCCCCTTCTTATTTAAGAATTTTGGGGTGGTGGCCCTAGTGGTTAAAGCTTGAAGGGCGCCGTACATTTTTAGTCAAAAATTTGTCTCTTTTCTTTGATAACTTGAGTGGTAAGTTTTTAAATAAACACCCTGTATGACCACTTTGTATGCGCCTCCTCTTCAGAGATATTGGCTTACAAAGACCTTCAACAACCAAGTGTTTTAGACATAATTAATAAACCACAAGGTTTATTTTTATTTTACTATTGTACCAGAAAAACTGCATTAATTATTAACTACCGCCTGATCCAGAAATCCGCACGCCTATGGTTGAATACGACAAAAACTTTAAAGATATTTTTTCGGGTGATCAGGTTTTAGACCAGCGAAGTAAAATCGTTCTTTTCAGTGTTAGGCGTGGAAAGAGAACGCAGTGCGCTAGTAGCCTTTGTGGCGTAATCTCCAAATTTTGATATATCATCATTACTGGGACGTGTCCTGGTACTAGGTAGGTGGTAGAAATTCTCTTTTTAACTAAGATCTTTTTTAATAGGTATATAACTTTAAACGTAATAATTGTCATGATATTTGTAGTTTTGTTGGTACAAATTTGTGTATTATCTTTTAGTGTACTCCTGCTCATCATCCACGTCAATAAAATTTCAATTTACTGGATCCCAGACTTTTATTGCTCTCACCAAATCTCATAAAAAAAACAACCCCCTACAGTATGTTGCGTGAATAAACTAAATAAAAACAATGGAAGTCCGATTTTCTTCTAATATTATTATTAGAAATTTTTACTTTATAGTCATTTATAAAACCATAAAAAAACTTTTAGCTATAACTTTCTTTAACTGATATTAATTTTTAAGTTGTTAATCATAACATCCCAATTCCACCCTCTCTGGAATATCTTTCTCATGTCTGGGGAATGGCATCCCCTACAACCTTCAGCATTCTTGATGCCATTCATAGAAGAGCTGTTCGTCTTATTAATGATCCTTTACTTACTCAACAGCTTCCTTCTCTTGCCCATCGTCGAGCTGTGGGAGATCTATCTCTCTTTTATATATACTTTTACGGTTTCTGCTCCGACGAATTATCCAATATAGCCCCTTCTCTTGCAGCTCCCAACAGAGGAACTTGTGGTGCCGCATGTATGCTTTATACGGTCTAACTGGACAGGTCCCGAACTTCCCATTTCGTTCGTTCTTTTATCCCTAGAGTTTCTAGACTGTGGAACCTACTGCCAGCGAAGGTGTTTCCTTCTCCCCCAAATATTCAAGTTTTAAAGACCCGTGTTAATAAACTTCCCCTTCCCTTGCTTAAGACACCCACGGTACGTTAGTATTTAGGCTTTCAGCCTTCGTCGATTGTCCAAAGATATAAAAAAAACATGTATTTTTCTAAAAACAAAAATAAGGTTACGAATTCATAGCTTAGGAACTACCTTTTTCACTCTTTTATCTCCGATCTAACTTTGTGACAACAAAGTACAAAGGCATCGGTAACGAGAATTTAGTTTGTAATGAAGGAAGACAATGATATTTGCATCCAATTAAATTAGAGAGTGGGTCAATCATAGCGTTCTTGGTACGATCGTTCCATTTTTTCTATGATGCTCTATGGGAGTAAAACACAGAATAAGACATTCCTGCCTTTCATCAGAGCACTAATGAAAAAACTGTCACTTTGGTTTGGTTTAAAAAAATAAACAAAAATTTCTTAACTAGTCTCACTGTTTATGTTCTCCCTTGACACCACAGACGCAAAAATACAATGAGAAACTCGAAATTGATTATATTTTTTAAGAATTATAATAAGTAGCGACCTAGCTACATTTTATTGAGAACAAACAGTTTGTTTAGCCCTTATACATTTTCGCCACAATTAGATACAATACCAAACTTTCCACTGGGCAATCCCCCATATAAGTGGAGCACGGGTCTCGCGATGCTTTATGTTCGCTCCACAGCTTAACCATTGTTTGGTAGTATAGCCCAAAGTCGGTCTATATAAGGTCACGACATTCGGACATATTGCTTGGACGTGTTATGACGTCACATCTCCCATTTTTCGGCCATGTTGTTCAGTGCCGGAGATATACAGTTTATTGTATTAGTAGAACAACCGTTTATACAACAGTTTTTAATTGTTATTAAGTTGTAAAGTCTTCTACTTTAAATAAAAACATTTGGAATTACATCTTTTAACAAATATCACTTCCAAAACAATGCAAAATGAAATGCGCAAATTCTAGACGCCACTGGATTGATCTTCAGCTTTGAATTTTACCCAGTCTTACCAACTTTTCTCCGAGAAGTGCCCTTCCTTGCGTCCCCGACCTCGATACGCCTAAAAGTTAAGGATATGTCGCAACCTTATAAATATAAACTAATCTTGGTGTAGCCCAGCTTTGCAGCAAGGTCAACAAATGGTGTGGACGCATGCTTTACTTATATGGCGAATTGCTCAATGGAAAGTTTGTGCTGTTTGGGTATTTTACGATTAGAACAATATAACAATCAAATTATAGGAAAATGTTAGATTTGTCACAACTTTAAACATAAAACTATGGCGGTTTTAATGGGGTAATTTAAAAAAATTACAATTAACTATAAAATAATCGTTTTGGCTGGCCACCTATTTATTTATTGCAGAAAAAAAGGGGAAAAGTTTATGATTCACAGTGTAAACCAGGATTCACTAACTACTTTTATTGGGGGGGCTTTTTAAAAATAACATGACCGTCACGGTCTGAAAAGAAAATCGTCACCCTATAGATAGGCATAACACTTAAAATGACAATGACATTAACAGCGCGGAAATAATGAAATTGCATACTTAACAAGTTCCGCACAATATAGGAAGGTGACCCCTGGTGTAAACTATTAATCTGTAAGAGGACCTGTAGTTTAGTATAGTTAGAAATCCCTTGTCCATTTTGACGAGACGACCAAGTTTTTCTTTACAACAATTTTTGTTGGTGGTAGCTAGCAGGATGACGTACAGTGACGGAATTAAAATCTCGTACACCTAATTTTTCCCAGTGTGATGTTGGCTTTTGCGTACCTGGATCACCTGGATGTACACCTTACTTGACAAATTATTATCTGTCACACATTTCAAAATTATATTATTTTAATTTTGGAAAATGAATGAACTAGATAAGGCGAGAGTAATTACTCTATTCGAAGAAGGTGTTTCTCTGGGAAGAACAGCTCAGCAAGTTGGGAAACCAAGAAGTACTATTCAAAGCCTCAGAACTAAATGGGAAAATACAGGATCATTGGAGAGGAGGGCTGGAAGTGGTAGAAGAAAAATTTCAAACGAAAATCAAGATAATGATCTGATGGATTTTTGTGAAACAATCCATTCCAGACAGCTGTAGACGCACACAACCAAACTAATTTTCCTGGGACAGTAAGAACGGCAAGAAATCGTATTAGGAAAAATTCGGAATTGAGAAGCAGTGTAGCTGCTAAAAAGCCATTTTTGACCAATATGAATAAAGAGCAAAGAATTTGCTGGGGTTTGCACTGGAATATTTACCGCAAGGTATGGATTTTTGGGGAAGGGTAGTATTTACCGATGAGAATATTTTTCAATCTTATTATAGCGGGCAGATTAGAGTGAATAGGCCGCAAAATACACGGTATGAAGAAAGATATACCCAACATGTTAAAACAAGTGGAAGATTTTCTGGGGGTATATGTCTTTCAGAGGGCTAGGCATATGCCACCGTATTTGAGAAAGAATAGTCAGGCTTATATACACATACTCCAAAATGTTATATTGCCATCGGTAAACAATATATTTAAACAAGAAAATTTTATATACCAGCATGACAACTGCCCCGTCCATACAGCAAGGAGAGTTTCGGACTGGCTACTGGGGAAAATAACATTTAATTGTTACCTTGGCCCTCAAGCAGCCCTGATATCAATTCAATCGAAAACGTTTGGGGATATATCGTAAAGGAAATTAACAAGACATCACAAAACAGTGGTGATTTGTGGAATAAAATTAAAGAAACCTGGAATAATTACAATGTTCACCATGCACAAATGCTGATTGCATCAATGCCCACACGTTTAAACTTATTAGTGGAAAAAATTGTGCCGCTTTGAAATATTAAGCCAGTGTTTTTTCTTTAATATTTGAATAAAATAAAGTATATATTTATTTTGGAGTCATGTATTTTATTGAATATTAATTAAGGTGAGAAAAAGGTAAAAAGCCAAGTTTACCAAAATATTGAAAATTGACATAAAATGTTAACCTAAGTGTACGAAATTTTATTTCCGTCACTGTACCTCTCAATTTGTAGGACAATGTGGGGGGAAAATTAGCTGGTTAGTACTAATTTTTCACAATATCGTTAACCATACATGTTGGTAGTAGGGGACTCTTTAATGAAACCTTACATTTTATAGGACAAATTTTTTTCGGTTTATTATATATTATAAGATAATTATCCTTAAAATTAACAGAGAAAGCCTTGATATTTGTCAAATCAACATATTTAATCTCTGCTACCCCTGTAAGCTACAACCAACGAAAATTGTTGCAAGGAAAAAGTTGGGCGTCTCGTCAAAATGAAGCTACTTACGAAAAATTAGCTTTTTAGTAATGATTGGTAAAAATAGGCCAGGGATCCCTAACTAATAATGCTATTACATAACATATGAAGAGTGGTAATTAACAACTTTCCTCTGAAAGTTTTAACACCAGCTTCAATAAAAGCCAAAATTTGGAAGTAAGGCACATAAATGCATATTTATAAACTTCAAAAGAATAATTTGTTCTTTTTTATTTGTTCAATACGACTTATTTTTTAAAACTGTGAATATACCTATAAACCTGTAATAAAAGGTAATTTGTTTTTTCAAAATATCTGTCCACCCAGTAGTCCAAGTTTAAAGCCAATAGATTTATTTGTAAATTAAGATATGAACAGCACTTATTTACGAAATGTTTCCTTTTCTCTAAAATCCTTTATCACCTAATCCACATATAGTATATTTATTAATACAACTGGTATAAAATTATAATCTTATTCTAATTTATACTTAAATTTAGTGTTAAGATCCGCATTTGTTGCCCCTATATTCGAAATTCCATCCATTCCATATTATTTTATTCTTTTTAATTAGGTAGTTTTAAAATTATTAAGTTTTGAACATGCCAACTAATTTTACTTTTTGAGACTTCAAGTTACCCTTTTATAATTATCTCTCTAACCGGCGCCCATGAGCCGAATGTCAATACCGATTTTTATGTTTCCAAAAAACAGAGGAAAATGCTAGAGAAAGGATGCCGTAGCACGTTAAATTGCGCGATTCGCTGCCGTTTTTTAAATATTTGTTTTGGAAAAAAGTTGTATATAGAAAAGTTTGGTAATAGTTCGATATAGCGGTTTTCGCTATTATAAGAGATTTTTGAAAAATTCTTTTTCAGGGCGTTTCTATAGGTCGATTTTGACATAAATCTGTGTGCGCGTTTTCCAAAATCCATTTCTATAATTTATTATTAATAAAAACATATTAACGGGACGGTGTAGTGAACAGGGGTGCTGGGTGGGGACGAAACAGTAGAAATCCTACATTAAACGCCCAAAAACAGTAATTCACAGTACACACCGCGCTTTTTGTTTACAAAAATGTCCAAAAAATTGTTTAAAAAATTAAAAATAAATAATAGAACAACAATCCCGCCATGGCTGTCACTGCATAAAAAAGAAGAGTTTGCAAAAGAACTGTAAATGTCTTGCGATGTTGCCAAATAAAGTGAGAAAGTATCAATAGCTTAAAAAAAGGAAGATACAGAACAAAATTCATATGAAAAATTAAGTTATTCCTTCTTCCTATTATAATTTGTAAAGAAAAAGGAAAATACCTAAACATAAAGAAGGAGGCATTTCTACAAAAAATACCATTGTTTCTCATGGAAATGGTGGATAATCCCCGAAATAGCCTTGGTGTTAATTCTTCATAAGAAGTTTGGCAACGCTGCTTCTATCAAGACTGTCATTTTCATAATGACGAACTTCATGTTATCAGCTGACCAAAATGAATGCGCCTATTTTCCTTCTTTAATTGATGGCGGACTCATGTGTGGGATAGTTTTTCGAAAAATTTAATACTTTTCAAAATTAATTTACATTTTTCATGTGCCCCGAGTGCAGTGTATTAATGTTTTCTTGTGTTTGACGTTGGATTTATACTGTTTTGTCCCCACCCAGCACCCCTGTTCACTCCACCGTCCCGTAAATATGTTTTTATTAATAATAAATTATAGAAATGGATTTTGGCGCACACAGATTTGCGTCATAATCGACCTATAGAAACGCCCTGAAAAAGAATTTTTCGAAAATCTCTTATAATAGCGAAAACCGCTATATCGAACTATTACCAAAAGTTTTTCAAGAAGATCCAAAGATTATCGGAAAGTTAATTGATTTTTGGTAATGTTAATAATTAACACATGAAATTTCCCAAAATTACAAAACCGTAAAAATAAGCAACTTTCCGATAATCTTTGGATCATTTTAAAAACTTTTCTATATACAACTTTTTTCCCAAACAAATATTTAAAAACGGCAGCGAATCGCGTTTTAGCACAATTTAACGTGCTACAGCATCCTCTTAATACTTCAATTAAAAAAAATCTTTGTGTCCAACTTTTTGGCAGCCACAACTCTCGTCAAGCACAGCCATCTCAAATAACGGTGTGACGTCAAATATAAAGGGTCAAAGGCGGATTTTAACAATGCTGATAATGGCAATATACTTATATTTATTTTTTTGACTAGTTTATTCTGAAACCTTTATGAAGTTTTTCAGCGCACTTGAGAAACCTGTAAATGATCATAAAATTATCGAAATTCTTTCAGAATGGTTTTTAATAGATAGAGTTTCTCATAAGATATACATAAATACAGGGTGTCCGAACTCAATGTATACATAAAATAACTTCGCCCCTGTACAACATGCGAAAAGAAACTCAAAATAATAAAATGGTTTTTTTTTGATATTCTAATTTTATTGATGGTATTGGGAAACATAGAAGTCTTAACACCAAAATTTTTATTGTCAATTAAGTTTTTACAAGATTAAATATCCTGGATATTTTGACAAATTGTCACTGCTTATCGAATTTTACATCAGCACATAATATGACTGGTGTTTTAGATATCAACAGCATGTTGATATATCAAGGGTCAAACTTTCTTAAGCACGCCACTTAAAATCAACTATTCGATTTTAATGTATTTGCTAACATATTTTTGTATGAAGTTACCCAAAGTCGGTCTATATAAGGTCACGACATTCGGCCATATTGCTTTGACGTGTTATGACGTCACATCTCCCATTTTTCGGCCATGTTGTTCAGTGCCGGAGATATACAGTTTATTGTATTAGTAGAACAACCGTTTACACAACAGTTTTTAATTATTATTAAGTTGTAAATTCTTTTACTTTAAATAAAAAACATTTGGAATTACATCTTTCAACAAATATCACTTCCAAAACAATGCAAAATGAAACGCGCAAATTCTAGACGCCACTGGATTGATCATCAGCTTTGATTTTATCCAGTCTTGCCAACTTTTCTCCGTGGAGTGCCCTTCCTTGCGTCCCCGACCTCGAACCGCCTAAAAGTTGAGGATATGTCGCAATCTTATAAATATAAACTAACCTTGGAAGTTACCAAAGTATATTTACATTTTAGTGCTCTCTTGCCAGAAAAAAATATATAAACGATTTAATGTGTCAGACACCGGTATTATTTAGCCGATTTGTCCATTAAATTTGCTAAACAGTGTCCAAGGCGGAGGCGCTCCTCCGAGCGCTCTGTCTTACGCCGAGTCTTCGAACACACTACTACCTTCTGCGGATTTCCAGACTAAATAAAACCGGTGTCTAGTGCATTAAGGCGTTTATATCTTTTTTTTTTTTTGTTAATTCTTAGGAATCCCTGGACCGTTTTTCCAAGTCAACTAGCTAATTTCTCGTTAGTAGCTTCATTTTGACGAGACGCCCAACTTTTTGCTTACCACAATTTTCATTGGTGGTAGCTTACAGGGGTAGCAGGAATTAAAAGTGTTGATTTGACAGATATCAAAAATGTATTACAAACAGGGATTTTTTCTGTACATTTTTAAGAAAATTCCACACCACTGTTTTTTGACCAATCAAATGTGTAGTTTTGGATGCATTACCATGACAATACAAGTATTTATCGGAATTTTTTTCTCCTGCCTGGGGTACCCTGGAGCGAATTATATTGGAAATTCTTTGACATAATCATTGAATTTGTTTTAACGTCATGTCTGTCATTCACATATATAATTAAAGAAAATGTTATTTTGTACCAGTTGTAGTATTTCCGACATAACATAATATAAAATAATGTAAGGTTTTAAGACCCCAAATGACAATTTTATACAACTACAGTTGGTAAAATAATATCATAATACTGAAGTACTAGACATAAGTGAAGAGCAAACGAAAGCAACGTATGGATCCAAAAAATTAAAATAAACTATTTTTACCAACTGTAGTAATATAAGGTATATAAATATAAAAGAATAAACAATGATAAGATCTAAAATTACATATATTTGCAACTACAATTGGTAAAATGGAAAATATTTATTTTATATATATATATATATATATTAATTTAAAAGAATATTATTTAACACAAACTTGGTGTGAAATTCTCTTACCAAATACCACACGTGCTTAAATTATTCCGGGAAATTTTTCTCGTACACGAATATTTTAAGAAAATTCAATTTTCAAAATATTCGTGGCCTTGAAAAAATTTCCGGAAATAAATTTAGCACTAGTGGTATTACAAGTGATAATTATCTTAATAAACCAAAAAAAAGTGTCCTACAAAATGTAAGGTTTCCCTACCACCAACATGTATGGTTAACGATATCGTGAAAAATAACTACTAACCATCTGATTTTTTTTTCTGTTATATAAATATATTTATATAACTTAACACCCACATTGTTCAACAAATTTCGTGGTACGCCATCCAGTTTTTGTTTAATATTTATGAAATCAACATATTTAATATCTGCTACCCCTGTATGCTACCACCAATGAAAATTGTTAAAAGGAAAAAAGTTGGTCGTCTCGTCAAAATGAAGCAACTCACAAAAATTTAGCTTGTTAGTAATGACTTGAAAAAATGGTCCAGAGATCCCTAACTTTAAGAGAGCACCAAAATTTTCTTTTGCCATCATTTAGTTAATAGATTTACTAATATTTCTATAAAAGAAATTCTTCTACAACACCGAGAAGATAGATAAAGTACCATTTGTTTATTATAAAATTTATTATTTACCAAGCAATTATTTTTTAACACGGAAGTAACGGAATCTTTAAGCTTAATTTTCACCAACTTCCAGCGATTCTATTTCTTTGAAACTTTGCACACGTATAGAGGACCCATGACAATGCAATAATCTGCAAACAGTATCCCGTTATCCTGATTAGGATCGCCGGGATAAATAAATTCCTTTATAGATTTTCTGTAGGAGAGTAACAGAGAAAGAGCTAGTGCGCGATCTGCGCATGCGTGCAGTTTCGGACGTACTCTCAGCATAAGGTTGACAGAAACTTGTTCGGAGTAGTTGCGTTCTGAGACCCCATGCAACAGTGAAGCTTTAAATGAAATGATTAGATTACGAAATAGTTCGTGAAACATTTCAATATCACATGTCCGCAGAAAACTAATTGATATATCGAACCAAAAATGAAAAATAAATACTAGTTTAAAAAACTAAAAACACGCTTTTATATGCAACCGAACTAAAAATTAGAAAATAATTTTTCATTACAAAGAGTTTGTATTACAGTAATAAAATGTCAAACAATGAATCATAATTATATACCTCAAAATAGAATTATAATAAAATTTAAGATAATAACAGAATAATTCACTTCAGAATAAAAGCGTGGGGTGCTTAATATATTAAATTTTATAATTATTTCATTTGTAAATATCTATGAGGGAAAAGTTATGAAAAAATAGTAAAATGCACCCCACGCTTTTTACTCCAAAGTGAATTATTCTGTTATTATCTTGAATTTTATTATAATTCTATTTTGAGGTATATAATTATGATTCATTGTTTGACCTTTTATTACTGTAATACAAACTCTTTTTAATGAGAAATTATTTTCTAATTTTTAGTTCGGTTGCATATAAAAGCGTGTTTTTTTAGTTTTTTTAAACTATTATTTATTTTTTGAATTTTTTTTCACTTCTCTACTATTCCTATGTCACAACCTATTCTTATTAAATCCAGTTATTATTATAGATAACCTACATTTAGATCCGCAGTGGCAAAAAGCATTTTTCTGATTTTAACGACCTCGCACAGTAAACAAATATATGGATGGAAGAACATGCGCACTTAAAAGCCGTGGCAAAATAGAAACACCGGCACCCCGTACCCTCCGTCCGCGGTCTGACCGTGACGCTCATTAGCTACCGTACTTCGAACAGAAAACCAGGACGCCGTCGACAAATTCTTTCCGATAATGCGGATAGTGTGTTTGGCGCCAGCTGCGTTTACCCTCAACTTACTTGCGCACAAACCGGTTTTTTTGCCCATGAAATGTAACTTTTGTTTCGCGCAGGTAATAACATTGGCAATCCATCGAGATAAGTGGTAATTATTCGATGATGGTAAAGTACATTCATACTTATTCCGTTCTCACTTCTTGAGGCCAATAAATGACCCTTTTATCCCCTATTGTCGGCCTGCGCATCTGGCTAGATGTTACCTGCTATAAAATTTGAACGGAACAGGGTGGAATTTACTTTTTTATAGGAAAAAATAGAAACACATTGATAATCACATATTTTATTATTAATAGGAACAAAAATATTATTTATAAAATATACCTAGGGATACTATAATTTATTTTTTTAAACAGTATCATCACGTGACTAACTGACGACTTTGTAATAGCGTTTTTCGACATCGCTTTCGTTTAATGTTTATGGAGAATGACAAAGAAAGAATATAATTTACTTGTCGTTGATCATTGCGTCAAAAAGTCACGTGATGGCAATGTATAAAAAAATAAATTGTACCTACTTAGTCATTTAAAAATATCGTCCCAACCTTTGATGGCATGTCATGGCTATCGTACCACGTTTCGACCAAGTAAATGATCGACCTTCCTTGACTTCTATACATATCTATTTTCGTAAGATATTCTTATCTCCATTCCCGAAGTCGTTGCGATTCCATCAGCACCTGTTTTGTGTCAATCTTCTTAAATTTGAATCCTAGTTTTATTCACAGTCTTCCACAATGTTGTTCTGCCACACTGTATGCCACTTTCGTCCATTTCTAGTCTCTTCATTAAGGTGTCCAATGTTGGTGCATTTTGCTCTTCATACATTTTATAGATTTTTCGTCGAATTAGGTCTTTATCACTTACATCAAGTTTTGTGGCAGTACCAGAATCGCATCTTTTCTTTCTCTTGACTATCGGTTTTTAACAATATCGCGTATGGTAGACTTTGGTATTTTCGTTAACCTGCACGTTTCTTAAAGTTGAATATACATTCTTTAGCATCAACAGAAAGATGCTTTCTCTTGCTGCTTGCTGCTCGTTGTCGCTTGCTTCACCGTCAGATTCACTCCACGTTCGCCACATTTTGGAAAATACTAAGCCATTTACTGTTCTAAGGGCATATATATACCCAAACTTCTTTTAAAACATTCAGGTAGGTATAGGTAATTAATGTATATTGGGTTTACACCTTTATTTTTATTACAATTGATTTTTGCCTACCGAAATTTATTTTTAAGGTACCTACCTACCTGTACCTATTTATTAAATTACACAAAAGGCCAAGTGGTTTTCATTATACCTTTACTTAATTAGGTAGGTAACCATATTATTCATATTATTTCCTTAAAAATTCAAATTGTAATAAAAGTTACCTAGTACCCAAAATTATGTTTAGAAAACTACTACATACTTGTTTGCACATTTTTACATATTTTTAGACAATTTATATCTATCTATCAATATTTCAATAATTGCTTCTCAATGTAAAAGTAAAAAGTCCACTCCGGCCCTGCCTGCAGCTGGACGGAATCTGCCGGCCGGTAGGAAGATTTATTGGTGGCAATATAATCGAAGTCCTTAAGTCAGAACGGTATAAGTATGAATTTACAATACTGGAACTTTTTATTCACTCACAAATTTTTGGAAATTAAAATTTTCAACAACTCTTTCGGGGTATTATTTTCAACCTATGTATGAAGCTACCAAAAATGTTAATAAATCGAACAGTCGTTTTTTAGTGGCCCACTTAAGAAATTTTGACACATATTAAAGACAAAAAGTAAAGTAAGTAAGTAAATACTTTGGTTCTAATTATTAAAAAAAAAATAAATCTGGCACTATAAGAATGGCAAATCACATAATCACATGCAACTAATTATATTTAATTGTAGGAACTACTAATGGGTAAGTCAGCTATTTAGTTTTTTTAGATCCATATTCACATACTTAGCCTACATTCACTACTTTATTTCGAATAGTTGAAGCTAGCTTGAGTTAAAGCGGCTTTTAAAAGTGGCTTGAAAAAAGCGAATAAACCTGCTTGAAAGTGACTTGAATCGTTCAAGTAAAGTCTGAAAATAAGTAGGATTGACTTGGACTGAGCGGGCTTAATAACTGCCTAACTTCAGATGAATGCTTCCTCGAACGTCATCAGTGTTAATTTCATATATGATTTTGACACTTTTATGAAAAATATGAGTTGGAAAACAGGTGAAAAAACTTTAAAACACGCTCATACTAACAACAGCACACAAACCGGGACGAATTAAAAAGTGAGGTTTGTTTTTTATTTGATGTCTACTGTGAAGTTGGATGCAAAACTGCCTCATGCGTACGACGATGGCCTGAAATGTGCTTGACCTCGATTTTCAATCGACTTTCAAGCCACCGAAATAAACACGTAGACTTGGAAATCGCTTCAAAGCCGCTTTGTTTTCAAGCCAGCTTTAACTATTCGATATAAACGTAGTAATTTATGATGTAGAATTTCAGAGTCAAATTTTGGTAATACAGAAGGTGTATACAATTTTAAAAACCTATTTGAAAATGTAAATTTTGTTTTTCAGACACCTTATATATTTGCAAATACTGTAAATAAAATTAGTGTATTCAAACATTTTTTACCTTAGGTTTAATTTTTGTACCTTGTACAAGAGCGACGTTATTTCATGTATAGAGATGGTTGGTACACCCCGATATGTTATATTTGTTATTCTTTTAAAAAATAGAATTTAGCCTGCAATTCAATTTATTTAGTGAAGATCCAAAAAATCGCCGAGGTTATATTAAAATCGGGCATATTCATTTGAAAATGACGAAACCAGAAACAATTCTTAAATTAAAATGACCTGATTTTGAATGAAGATACTGGTTCTGTTTAAACTAGGGCTGACAAAAACCGGAAAAACAATACCGGTTAACCGGTTTTTAAAACCGATTTTAAAAACCTGTTTTTAAAACCGAAAACCGAAAACGGTTTTCAAAACTGATACACTGAAATCGGTTTTTAAAACTGAAAACAGAAAACGGTCTTTAAAACCGAAAACCAAAAACGGTTCTCAAAACCGAAAAAGGCTTTTCTAAACCACAGTTAACAGAAAATCGGAAAGTAATTATTCTCTATTAATCGTTTTTGCGTTGATTACGAATTTGCCCATGAGCTGTGGTGTTAAGTGATAATCATTATTCATCCTAGAATATTCTTTAAAAAAATTGGTTAAATATAAATAGGAATAAAAATATAACAGCCCTGTTAATAAAATGCAAGATTCTCAAAGGTGATGTAAAAATTCCATACATACATACATAATTTATTTTTTCCTCTTTATTTAAAATTGGTATTCTATATTCGGTGTTTTTTCTTGGTTTATTGGTTAATAAAAAACAGAAAAGAAAAAGAGGTGATTTTTAAATTTTAATTTAGTGTATTATTATAGTAAGTTGTAGTTTTTAATTTTTACTAGAAATATTTTCTTCTAAAATGCGCCGTTTTCTGGTTATTTGCCTGTCTAAGGTTAAATAACCACCCTGTATAATCTGTCAACCAATATTCCATTTTACAAAATGAACGGTTTATCTTTTTTAGATATAAACCACAATCAACCAAAAACCTATTAGTTGATATTCGAAGAACCGCTTTTCGATTTTGGTCCAATTATCCAAAAAATCGGTATTTGAAAACCGATTATCCGAAAAACCGGTATTTGAAAACCGCTTTTTAAAACCGGTTTACCGATATTCGAAAACCGGTTTTCAAATACCAGTTTACCAATATTCGAAACCGGTTTGCGAATACCGGTTTTCGGTTTTGGCCCAAACCGCGGTTAACCGAAAAACCGGTTTCGGTTGCCAGCCCTAGTTTAAACCGCATGACACAACAAAATCAATATTTGTGTGGTGTCTCTGTGGGAAGATGTAAGAAGTAACAAATATGTCCCTCTTAAGACAATGGAACTCCAAGAAAGTAGTATTATTGAAAAATAATGCATCTTCCCTAAAAATATTACACTTAAAGGACACCTTAATACCTGTAACATTTGATATCTATAGCATCTAAGTAAAGCTTGACTTGTCACAATTTGTTTAACCTAATCATTTACTCGCGCTTTTTAAACATTCGTTCACCTAACCTATCCCACTTCTGATATCAGGATCTCGCTCTAAAATACTTCGTGTGTAAAGCTTCAGTTTCTATTTTTAATTTTTTGCAGTTTATCTTGCAAAAGTCGGTTATTTGTTTTCTAGCTTCTTCTTCTGTTGCATTTTGGGCTTTTAAAGCTTGCACCTTAAATAAGGAAGATTATTAGAAAACTATTAGCTATTCAAATTAAGAAACAGTGTTGCAACATGGTCAAACAGCTAATAAAAATGGGTATCTACAGTGTGTCCCGCCTTTCAGGGATATGTTGCAGGCAAATGGTTATTTTAGACAAATGGCTTCTGCCTAGGCAAATGCTCTTCTGCCTGGGCAAAGACTTCATGAAAATAATTTTTATTTAAAAGCCATTTGCCTAGGTAAATGCATTTGCCATGGTCGTTTTTAGGCAAATGACTGTAATATATTTGATAACATATTGGCGTACAGTGTGTTTTTCAGACTACAGTAAAAACGCAAAAGCACATGTAATTTGATTGGTTCGAAGCGCTATAGACGGTCATGCAAAACTGTCACATTGGGGCGGTCATGGTTAGTTTTGGTTAGTTAAATATATATATTTTTAATTTGTTTTATTAAGAAATAAAAAAAAATAACTAACCAGAAATAACTATGACCCCTCAATGTGACAGTTTTGCAAGATCGTCTGGTTATGCAAATATTTCTATTTCCATTTGCCTAAAAATTGCTTAGGCAAATAGAATTTGACTAAGCAAATAGCATTTGAAAATAAAAATACACCATTTACCCAGGCAGAAGGCATTTGCCTAGACAGAAGTCATTTGCCTAAAATAACCATTTGCCTGTGACAAATACTATGATATCTCAGTTATGACTAATGCAATTTTCTTCAAATTGTATTATTGTTGATTGTATGTTAATAAAATGAAATATTTGATATACTCAAAACTTTTATTCGCCATTGACCATGCGGTCTTGGAGAAAAAAACTATTTTTTAGGAAAAGGATATTGGGGCTTCTTCCAATTTATATTCAAAACCGGTTTTTCAAAACCGGTTAACCGGTAATAGAAACCGGTATTCGAAACCGGTTTTCAAATACCGGTTTTCGGTTTTGGCCAAAACCGCGGTTAACCGAAAACCGGTTAACCGGTTTCGGTTGCGAGACCTAGTATGGACTACCTAGTACTGGTCCTTCATACCGAACCTTACCTTCATGGGCTTTCTTTAAAGATGAAAAAATCTTACCATTTCAGTCATATCTATTGGTTCCCCATAATTAAATGTTAAATGTTTCTTTAACTTAAGCATATATGGCGGTTCATTTGGCAGTACATCATCCATACCAATGTGCCATATTGGCACCACTACTGGAGAGACAGGGGCTTCAAAAATCATTCTGCCTACTCCCCATTTCATTCGGATATTTTCTTTTGTCATGTTCACTTTACCTTTAAATAAAAACAGTTTTTAGGGTTAAATACGTGGTGTTTCCTAACTATGATACAAAATCTAAAGGAGTGATTTGTTAAATCGTCTAATAAAAAAGTTTCTATAATCCTATGTTTGGAATTACTTCGCTTCTGAGACAGAGGGCTTTAAAGTTTTTTTTTTTTAAAAGACGGTATTTTATAAATATCTTAAATATCCCTAAACCAATTTGGTTTAAATTTGGTACAGGGTTATTCATTTTAAAATAAACAGGGCCTAATTTTTGAACTTCTCTTTACTTAAAAAAAACAACAAAAGGTTGGATTTGGGACACATATAAAGTGTATAAATTAGAAGGGGAAAAATACTTTTGGCTCAAAAGAGAAATCCAAGCTTTTTAAAGCTGCCGAGGCTATAGATACAATGTGTTTATGCCAGTTAAGGTTACTTACAAATGTGACGCCCACAAGATTGAAGGTGTCTTTGCTCTGTAAAACTAGGCCGCTCATAAGTAGAGGATGAGTATTTGATGACTCTTTTTGCGACAAGGAACATAATTGTGTTTTGGATGCATTAAAATGGACGAGATTTTTCGCTCCCCAATCAAAGATTAAATTAAGATCCTGCGAAAGAGATATCCGCATCGCTCTGCGTTTGTTTTCCAAATCAGGTTTAGTGATGGGTTTAGGAACCTGAAAACTGGGTGGCTTTGCAGTGACGAAAATTTTTGTGCTTCACGCTCCAGGGCTTGAAGCTCTTGAACTGCTCTAAAAGTTAGTCACTGGAACGCATCCTTAGACAAGGAAAGATAGATACTTTAGGAAATTTTAAAATTTCGTTGTTTTTAACCTTTCTTGGCTTTATAATAATAATCTCTTTTTCATACCTAATTCCATTTTAAATAAATAATTTTAAAAATCCATCATTAACCATAAAAAAACACGTTTGAAGCACAAAAACCAAAAGAGGGGTTGGTGCATAAGGGGCAAGGGGAAAGAAAAACGGAGTAGCTCAGGTGCATAACACTTTCCGTCACTGGAACGCCATAAAGTAGAACGAAATGCTCCTGAGCTACTCGGGAGCGCTCTGTTTGCGTCACTGGAAAGCCACTCTGGAGTGAAGGGTACTATCGTCGGCGAAACTATGAATGGAATTAGTTGTGGACAAGAGAAGGTCGTTGATGTGAAGAAGAAATAATGTTGGTGCCAGAACTGAGCCCTGATTCACTTCAGCATTTACTTGGTGAAAGCTTAAAGAATGGCCGTCCACAATAACTGATATACGACGATCAGATAGATAACTAAAGAGCCAAGTACAGAGTCTAGTTGAAAGATCATAGGAGGGAAGTTTATTAAGAAGTACGGCATGCCAGACCTGGCCAAAAGCTTTAGATAAATCAAGAGCAACGATCTGGGACTCACCTAGAAACTCAAGAGATTAGTAGATCTTTTGTGGCGAAATCCATACTGCCTGTCATGCAAAATTTTGTGTTTTTCTAAATACTTAAGAATTTGTGAATTAATTAATTTTTCCATTACTTTACAAAGAACTGACAGAATTGAAAGTGGCCTACAGTTAAATGGAAGGGATTTAAATCCTTTCTTTGTAATAGGTTGAATAGGTGCAGCTTTCCAGCTCTCCGGAAAGATATCTGTGTCGTAAGAACTTCGAAAGAGCCGAGTTAAGATTGGTGCAAGTTCTGGAGCACATTTTTTAAAACGACTGCCGGTATGCCGTCAAGCCCAGACGATTTCTTGGTGTTAAGGGAAGAAAGGATACGCTTAATGTGTTTTACCTTAAAAATAATATCGGGCATTTTATGAGAAACTGGGGTAACCACTGGAATTGGATGATTTACGGGAGGGTCAAGGGTTGAATTGGCAGCAAATTGTTTAAAGTAATAAGGCGCTTATTTAGCCCTGGTATTGATGAAGTTTAATATAGCTATAAATTATTGTTTTACTTAATTAATTTTATACTATTTGGATGAACGCTAAAAGCCTCAACTTCAATATTAATACAAAATCTTACCTTCCGGAAAAATATGTACCCACGCTCCTTTGGCGAGCAGTTCAATCATAAAATCCACTGCCTCCTGATACACCCCCGCCCCTCGAATGACCGGGACACATTTTCCCAAACTGAAGAAGTAGGAGTGTTGGGGGCAAGTGAAGCATATATCGTGGGCTGCAAGCGACCACCGCATCCCCGCTGCAGACAGAAGATGGCGAAGTTTGAGAGTACCTTAAAAAATAATAAGAAAATCCATGTAAGATAAAAATGTATAACACATCTTACAGGAGGCATTTCGGGGGCGTAGTTTAGCCCCACAAGACGACGATAACCCAGTCCCCCTGAAGTCAAAAAGCAACAGTGTTTTTCAAAACATATACATTGTAAACTGGGGCGGGATTCCCCCCAAAAAAAACAAAAAAATCGGCCCGCTAGGTGCGCCGTTAAGGTTAGGGGAGAAGCGGGTGTAGAGGCTTAAAAAAATACATTATTAAGGTATTTTTTAAAAGTATTCAGAAAAAAATCATAAAGAAATATTGTTAAATGGCAGCCGTGGTATTAGTTTAAAGAGGACCCCTCGAAAAAAATGTCTTCTTCGGTGGACATTATTTCTTAAGAACTATTTACCCGATTTGCACCAAATTTTAACCAGTAGTTTTTAGTTGTATTATCTTGACCGTGATCGAAGGTTTGTGCAAAATTTTTATTAGAAAAAAGTTATTAAAAAAAACGGTGAACGTTTTTGCAAAAAATCGATTTTTTCTTTAAACTTTCGCCAAATTTACAAAAAAATTTTTCCCAATACTTCGATTACGGTCTGAATAGGGGTATAAATTTTAATTTTTTTATCTTTTTGACATCCCACGAAGGCATATGCCTAAATACCAGAGTACCGTGAGTGTCGGGCTATTAGATGTTTAACCCATCGTTCCCCCTGTTCCGTCAACGTTGTCCAAGCACTGAAACATACAGTTATGCATTTCACAGCACCTTTTAGACAACGCGGTAGTGCCACCACGGTCGTTATTTTTAAATAACTACTACCTAAATATGTCTCCCCGCTGGGAATCGAACCGGCGACCTCTGGTTTCGAAGATCAAAGTTCTGTCCACTGCGCCACGAGAGAGAAATAAGAGACTGTCCAAATTAAACTGTTTTGTTTTTAAATTGCCATCCTGTATATAACAGATAATATTATTAGATTGTTAGTATGAAATAGTAGCTTATGTAAAAAATGCATAAAATTACATTTTTTTACGAATCGAAGGTTTGACAGCAACAGCAATTTCATGAGTAAAGACATTTTATGCATATGTGTTGCATACTAATTTGTTTCTACGACCGTATAAATTTAATTTTATCCAACACTTACATATAATATCTACATAATTGATCAGATTTTGAGGATATAAAGTGTACTATAAGTCACTAGTGAGCTAAAGTACC
Organism: Listronotus bonariensis; assembly: GCA_014170235.1. NCBI lineage: Eukaryota > Metazoa > Arthropoda > Insecta > Coleoptera > Curculionidae > Listronotus > Listronotus bonariensis. The sequence goes on from JACEGR010000422.1 coordinate 58,715, forward strand.
CTTTAGCTCACTAGTGAATTACAGACAATATACAAAATTTTGTTGCTGGTGTTGACAATGACAAGTAACAAATAATGGATGACGTTTTCAAATTATTTTCGATATTAAAAACGATTTATACGAAAGTGTTGGATAAAATTTTGTATTAGACACGTGAGTTATTACCTCTCTCGCCCTTCGGGCTCGAGAGTTAAACTTTTCTTGCGTGACTTATATGTAATATAACTCACTTATCCAATAAATAACTATTTTTTTGAGTTATCCGAATTAATTATTATTAACTATTAAAATTTAATTATTTGAATTAAATTTGTCCGCAAACTGGTAAATTTTTAATTTATTTTTTTTTTGATATAAACGACAACAATAAAAATTACCAAAGTCATCCATGAATATGAATTAAAAGTAGGATATCAACTTTCATAATTTAACCTTTTTTTTTTAAAAAAAACGCTTTTAATTCTAGGCGTGAAGTTAAGTTCAATGTTTAAATAAATACAAAGTACCTAGTTAAAACTAAAAATACATTTACGGGTCAAAGATCGCTAAGCCATTTAAAAAAAGGGTCACATATTCATAAATAATAAACATTAAAGTTAGTTTTTTTTTAATCATATGCGCATAATTCTTGATTTAATGCTAAACTCGCACTCGATATTTCATTTCCACTTCCTAAAAACCAATTTTTCCATTTATTTTACCCCTTTTTTTCATAAAATTGTAAAGCTTCACTTTCAATCACAGTAACCATGGGGGCTGTGATTAAAATGATTGCAATTTCATGGAAAATTGGGTTTTAAGAGGTGGAAATGAAATATTAAGTGCTAAATTAGCAGAAAGCTCAAAAATTGCGTGCAAATAGAAGGGAAATGTTGTTCCGAAACACCTCGTATAAAAACACGTGTCCGTTTTTATACCTTTATTAACAATGGAACGTAACTATGATTACAACAACGACAAAATATTCACTTGTCAATGTCTCGAGTTTACAGTACAAAAGTCGAATCTATACTAATCATTTGAAGGTTTTCTGTCGCCCTTTTATAGTAATATGGAAGAGAGAGGAATGATCTAGAATTTTGGAGAAATATCGCGAAAATTCCATAGTACAGGATGGCATAAAAGTTCTCAATGGATAATTCGGGCGGTTTCGGAAACCTTCGAAGGTGATGAAAGAACTTGGAAGAATAAAGGTAAATTATTTAAATTAATTAACAAACCAAATTAAATGATCCTAACTCTTTAAAATTCTGTAACGCAAATACATTTTTGAAAGTCTGTAACAATATGGTGAATTTAGGTTTCTATTCAAGATTGATGATGAATATCTCGAGAAAAAACGTTACCAACTAAAAATCCTTTCAAATTTGTATTCAGCGTCCCAAAAACCCCTGTGTGCCTAAAATCATCACAATTGGCGTGGCGTCCGGTAAGTAAACAATTACCAATATTGAGACATCTTGGTTCTTGGGTTTGGACCGCGTCAAAGTAAAATCATTTACCGACGCTTCGCCATCGATTGCATAAGCCATTTTGAGGGATCTGTACTATGCACACTGAATGTTCAGTTTTCATTTCATTCTCGCAGAGTACAGATCCTTGAAGATGCCTCGTGCGAAACGTTGTTAAACGATTTTAATTTGACGCGGTCCAAACCTAAGAACCAAGATTCCTCAGTTGACCAAGGCCTTCTTGAGTTTTTGATGTTTATTTCTTTCTCTTTTTATGCTTAAAAGATAATAGTTTTTTTTCGCCCTTTCGGGGTCATCCCACCCAGGCCCGACGACCGCCCCCTAGGTGGTGCACTGCAGCCTGAAGGATTATTGTACCTTGACCCCTACTCCTTCCCATTCACACACCATTCATTCCATAACTTGGATGGTTGTTGCTCGGTCCGTTCGTTCACCCCCGAGCAGAACACCGCGTGCCGTTGCCCAAAACCGACAACGCCGGTCACCCATCCAAGTTATGGGCGCGCACTTCACTGCTTAACTCCGGAGATCGACGCTGCCGATACAACCGGAGCAGCCACAAGCGCGCCTAAGATAATAGTTAAAAAAGTATGAAACTTTTATACAGGTCGTATTTTTCTATTCTTCTTGGTTATAGCTAAAATGGGTGGCAAAATATAAATGAAAACCACGTACAATGTAGTTTTTTATTTCTTTGAGTGGCGTTTAAGCGGACTGATTATTTTTTTGTTTTTAAATATGGTACGCTACTGCTTGTTCTTACAAAAACTATTTTTATAATTTCCATTTACTTATGAGCATATTTAATTTGATCTCTGGATTTTCTATCGTCGGCGTCTGGTCTAAGCGTAAAAAAATAAGAAGCAATTATCTCTCTCTCTGTCTCTCTCTCTCCCTCTTTCTCATGTGACTGTAACGTAATTGATAAAACAGGCCTTTTTGGTGGTTTAAAGATTGTAAAAAGTGTTCTACAAGAAAGGTAAAAGTTTTAAAAGAGATAGTCTTTCCCAAGGTTAGTTTATATTTATAAGGTTGCGACACATCCTCAACTTTTAGCAAAGAATACCAATCCAATGTGGAATTCTACCACAAGTGAGATTTCAGCATACCCTAAAAAATTTTAGTACCTACCGCGACCAACAGATGGCGAAAGTAGTACGATGTCGCTTTGCTAATACGATTACCATCAGAAATTGATAGCAGTCGCTGACGAGCAGTCGGCCGGATCAGTTAGAGTGAGGATATACGCAAATTTTAATAAAAATATAATCCCCGATAAATGGACCCTGTATCAATAAGATTATTAAATTTATTATTTCAGAATAGGATATATCGATGCGTTTTTACAAAACATCGTAAGCGAGCGACATTCGCCAATTTTAAGGGAAACGATTTTTCTTCCCATCGCGTTATTTTTAACGAAAAACCGAGATCTGAATGTTTTTATTTTAGATTTCTTCTTAATTTGAATTAGAAAACAAACATATTTAACATTTAATGTCAAAATTTTCAGAATCTCCTAAAAAAAGCTAAAAATTTTAAAATTCTAAACCTAAAAAATAGTTAATTTTTAAATTTTTTATTTTTATTTAATTTTTCTTGACAACGGTGGCAGACTTGCCACCAAAACGTCGATTTTTAGTTCTCTATTTACTTGCTTTATTTTTTTGGTTTTTTGGTACTATTAATTTATTTTTTGGCGTGTACCCAAATAACTACCATTAAATAAACCGCTGAACCAATATAGAACATATCTTCATCTGAAATAAAGCCAATGAAAAAAAAAAACGTTTCCCGTAAAACTGACGAATGTCGCTTACGATGTTTTGTCAAAAACCCATCGATATATCCTATTCTGAAATCATAAATTTAATAATCTTATGGATACTACTATTTATCGGGGATTTTATTTTTATTAAATTTTGCGTATATCCTCACTCTAACTGATCGGGCCGACTGCTCGTCAGCGACTGCTATCAATTTCTGATGGTAATCGTATTAGCAAAGCGACATCGTACTACTTTCGCCATCTGTTGGTCGCGGTAGATACTAAAAATTTTAGGGTACGCTGAAATCTCACTTGTGGGGTTCTATGGATTGGTATTGGTATCTTTTAGGTGGTTCGAGGTTGGGGACCCAAGGAAGGGCACTCCACGGCGAAAAGTTGGCAACACTGGGTAAAATCAAAGCTGATGATCAATCCAGTGGCGTCTAGAATTTGCGCATTTCATTCTGCATTGTCTTGGAAGTGATATTTGTTGAAAGATGTAATTCCAAATGTTTTTTATTTAAAGTAAAAGAATTTACAACTTAATAATAATTAAAAACTGTTGTGTAAACGGTTGTTCTACAAATACAATAATTTGTATATCTCCGGCACTGAACAACATGGCCGAAAAATGGGAGATGTGACGTCATAACACGTCAAAGCAATATGGCCGAATGTCACGACCCTATATAGACCGACTTTGGCCTTTCCGCCCTTCAAGGACACACTGTATGTACAATAGATATTTAATTTTCGCGTTAAATTAATAAGACCAAAAACTAGTATAACTTTTACTCTTTATTTTATAAAATTAAAATGACATTCTGATTCTATTTTAAATTTTATCATTTTAGTTTGGGATATCTTTAGATCTTAAATAATATAAACTTTAAAGAAATGTTTTTACAAGTATGGTTTTGAAATATTTAATTACATGTTATGAAACTGTGTCTATGAGCACTTGCAATAGGTCAAATGCACAACATTTAACAGCATATTATGCAAAAAGCTGCATTTTTAACACGCTTTTATTAACTTGGGTTGTAACTATCTATCAATCTGGCTGGCTATGTAACGGAATCTTTGAGCCTAATTTTAACCAACTTCCAGCTATTTGATTTCTTTGAAACTTTGCACACGTATTAAGGACCCATGACAATGCAATAATCTGCAAACAGTATCCCGTTATCCTGCTTTGGAAAAAAAATTATATTATTATAACCACTGCTTGATACAACCAAGTGTCATCTGTCCTAGAAAACTGGGTTAATTTTCTTTGTCATCTGTCACCTGTACGTCCCAGTGGTACCAACCACCGGCCATTTCAAGAGTTCGATCTGAATCGATTTTACTCAAATTTTATATTAGGTTATTTTCAGAAAGTCTATCTGAAAAACTTTGCTATTCTTGACAAAGAAAAATAATTAATAGTTTAAAAAAACTAAAGAAACACGCTTTTATATGCAACCGAACTAAAAATTAGAAAAATTTAAAAACAGTATCCCGTTAAGTTCCAGCATTTTCTAGGAAAATAGGAAAAGTGAAAAATCGTACGTTCTGGCGGATGCGCCAGATTAGACAATTGAATAATCGAACTTGACAACATTTGCCGACGGGTTGGGGACCAGGGGCTCAATTCTGCTAAACTGAACTCATTCGTTCCGGGAGCGTATAACCTTCATCTGTTTTTTTAACACGCTTTTTTAACGAACGAATAACCTTCACTTGTTTTTAAAACAGGCGGTCATAAAACAGAAATCTGTATTACCAACTGACATCTGACAAAATTCACAGTCATAACATAACCTAAAATTCCTTTAATGTGAAATTAAAGTTTCAGTTAACTAAGCTATTAAAAACAAAGTATACACTTTAATTGAAATACAAGAAGCAAATAAAAGTAACTAACAAGTTATTGCATATAACTTTTATACCATCTTCCATTTATACTTTCTAAAAGGCCTTTATTGAGTGTTAGAAACTTGTACCGAATGTTAGATTAGGACAAAGACTGGAAATGGAGATTAGCAAACTACATTAAAATATCACTTAAGGTAAGTAAACTAAAGTAAACTCATATTTAGAAAAAAACATTTATGGTAAATTTCTTTTTAGTTTAAAAAGGTAATATTTTAAAAAATATTTGTCTTATTTATGCAAATTGGGTAATTGTTTCGAAAGTTGGAGCAACCCCCATTTTGACCAAATTTGATATACAGGGGCACAGAACTAATAAAAAAGGGGCTGGTTATTTTCAACCAAGTGTCATCTGTCACCTGTACGTCCCAGTGGTACCAACCACCGGCCATTTCAAGAGTTCGATCTGAATTGATTTTACTCAAATTTTATATTAGGGTATTTTCAGAAAGTAAATCTGAAAAACTTTGCTAATCTTGACAAAATGGCGAAAAAATTTTTTAGTGAATAAACTGGAGCATTTATTTTTAAAAAATTAATTGATATAACGAACTAAAAAATGAAAAATAATTAATAGTTTAAAAAACTAAAAAACACGCTTTTATATGCAACCGAATTAAAAATTAAAAAATAATTTTTTATTAAAAAAATATTTTCACTTCATAGTAAAAAGCGTGGGGTGCTTAATATATTAAATGTTATAATTATTATATTTGCCAATATCTATGATGGAAAAGTTATGAAAAAATAGTAAAATGCACCCCACGCTTTTTACTATGAAGTGAAAATATTTTTTTAATGAAAAATTATTTTTTAATTTTTAGTTCGGTTGCATATAAAAGCGTGTTTTTTAGTTTTTTTAAACTATTAATTATTACTAGTTTTAATATTTTTCTTTTCGTCGCGAAATTTTTTTAAACATTTTATTTGTATTATCAAGGACTAAAATGTGACTTTTAAAAAAATTATGTTTTTCCAGTAAATCCAGTAATTTTTTCCGTCTCGAGTTGATTGTCTACCATACTATATAAACTAGGAACAAGTTACACTTGAAAACGGACAGAGATAGGACTGCTCGAAACGTTGTGTGAATAGTTAAAATAAAGACAATGGAATTGAAGATATGTTCTATATTGCTTCGGCGGATTCATTGACATTCTAATAAAAAAGACCTAAACAATTTTGAAACAAAAATTTAAAGAAACCCTACACATACAAATGGTTAAAAGGGGAGTTGTAAAAATTCTATTTGATAGAATTAAAATAATTTGTTCTAATGAAAATATAAAAACTGAAAAATATTTTTTAAAAGATATTTTAATTCAAAACAATTATCCTCTTGATGTTATAAAAAATGTTTTCTTGAATTTGATAATCAAAACCAAAGACAAAATCAAAATAGACCTATTACAAATTTATTTTTACCATACATTCCCGGCCTATCAAATAAAGTTCACCGAGTAGGAAATAAATTTAATATTCGTACAATCTTTAAAACACAAAACAATATAAGATCTCAATTAAAAAAAAAACAAAACCACACAACATAAATGAAAGTATAAAAAATGTTATCTATAAAAACCTTGTGGATGTGATAAATTTTATATAGAAACTTGTAGGCCATTAGCTAAACGCATAAAAGAACACAAAACATACATAAAAACACAGAATTTCACAAATCTAAAATTTGTCAACACGCATTTGAAAACAATCGCAGAATAAACTGGAATGCTTCAAGTATTTTAGCAAAGGAAACATGTTCTAAAAAACGCAAAATTAAAGAAAGTGCATACATATTATTAAAAAAGATAAATATGTAGCATCAATATCTGTTAATTTAAATAACACATGGTTACCTTTGCTAGATGCTAAAGTCTCTTCAGGAAAACTCAAAATTAACTAACTTATAACTTTTTGTATTATACATAATAAATACACCAGCAACCAGTTATGTACGTCAACTATGACACTAGGAATTCAATTGGACCCAAAACAAACATGATGTGAGCACGGGGATGTGCTTGCCAAATCTCTGACTAGAGTAGTGTATGCTTTACGCCAACTATCGCAAAGAGCACACAAAGACATAGTCAGGACGGCATACTTTGCTATGTACCACTCCAAAATGTCATATGCTGTACTTGCATGGGGACACGCGGCTGTAAGACACCAAATCTTTGGACTCCAAAGAAGAGCTGTGCCTATTGTTGCTGGGCTTGGATATCGAGATGACACCAGGGAATCTTTCAGACGTGAAGGAATCCTCACATTGCCTGCGGCTTTTGCACTGGAAAGTATCCTATATATTCAAGGGCATTTAGATCAGTATAAAACTCACGCCGATTTGCATGGCTACAGAACAAGATACAAAAATAATATATAATCCACCAACATAAGGTAAAAAGGGCCCAAACTGGTGTAAACTACTTTGGCTGTCATAAACTGGACGAATCAATAAGGATGTTAACTCCAACAAAACTAAAGTCGGAACTCAAAAGCTATTTTTGCAGGTTTCTCATTTCTCCTTGGAAGAAATTGATAGGATTGTTTCCGATTATTCAGTAACTTAGTATAACTTTGCTTGTTCCTAACGTTTTCACTTGTTCATTTATTTCTTTAATGCCTATTTGTACTTGTTCGTTACCGATAATCTGTGCATTATGTATTATATAACTACTTGTTTTTTAGTTTTAAGTCTTATTTTATATTTACTATTTTATATGACGTATGTAAAAATTGTAATATTTATTGAAATTAATTATTAAACTAAAAAAAACATATTTGACCGCCGCTAGATCTTACAAAACACAATTTCAAAAACTTTCTTGTGATTGGTCAATAGGGGGCTTACATCTGGTTTTACCAGATAAAAATAAAAATAAATATTAAATTTGTTTACTACCGAATGAAATGCAGAACATTACTAAAAAAACTGTACCAAAGTATTCTCAGGCGTCGCGTCGTAATGACGCAGATACGCTTGATAAAAAAATTATTATTATTATTAATAAGTATGAAGTAAGTATGTTCTTGGAACAATGAACCTGTGTCACTTTAATTGGTAGTTCAGCAATCATTTTCTAGCTGTTGAAATAACCTTGAGTTATATTGGCAAAATTTTTGGTAATTTTCTAGAAACCTGCGGCAACTCCGATTTTAACGAAATTTGGTATACGGGGTTTTTGGGGCGCTGATCACGAATTTTTGGCGGAAACGTTTCGTTCTCGAGATATTCATCATCAAAGTTCAAATTTAAACTAATCTCATTTTCACTATATTCGCCCTTCTTTTTGCACACAATTCTTGATTTAAAGCTAAAGTGTCACAAAATATTTAATTTTCACCTTTTAAAACCCCGTTTTTCTACGTTTTTTACATTATTTTTGCATTAAATTGCGTGGTTTTTTTTTGATAATGCGGCAACCATACATACACATAAGGCTTTATGGCACACTGGGGTTGAAATGATTTAAAGTATTGCTATGCAATTTAATGCCAAAATAATGTAAAATACGTAAAAAACGGGGTTTTAAAAGGTGAATATCAAATATTGTGTGCCACTTAAGCTTTAAATCAAGAATTGTGTGCAAAAACGCTTCACGTATAATATTTTTTAAATACTAATAATTATTTTGCAAATCTTTATATTTAAGTAATTTTGTTAATCTCTAAATGATTTAATAATATAGTTAGAATGCATTTTAGTTGTAAGGGTTTTTTTATATAACATCTTTTCGACACGCCCTGTGTGGCAATTCTATATTTTTTATAAACCATAGAAACCTCTGCACAATACCTATAAACACTTTTTTCAATTCAAATCATTGTATGATTTTCTAGTGAATAAAGAGAGTTTGAGTTTGAGTTTGCAATAGTAACGTCAATATCGAATTTTAAATGTTAACTATTATTTAAACACTCTGTATATGTTTTTTGACATTATTATATATATAACCCTTCCCCTTGAATCAGTCTACTATTTTTAAAAAAATCATCAAAATTCGTTGAGTAATATCGAATTTTCAATGTAAACTATTTTCTTTAACACTCTGTATACATTCTTTTCTTTGACATTCTTTTTCTCTCTTGGACGACTGTATTTTTTTTTTTTAATTTTGCGAACATGAATTGAGTCTATGGTCTATTGTCAAATTTTTTTCTGCCAAGGGGTTGGAACTGTCAGAACTTTTTGGCTACCAAGGAAATATTTCCTAATAGGTACCCAAGTAATATATGTATAAAATAGAGCTTTTTTAACACGCTTTTATTAACTTGGGTTGTAACTATCTATCTATCTATCTATCTATCTATCTATCTATCTATCTATCTATCTGTCTAACTATCTATCTATCAGAATATAAATTTGACAGGATTTTTGGTTAATATAAAGGGTTTTCAGAAAATTCCTAACACCCTTCAATTTTCAAAGAAAATCAATCTATTTCCTATTCCAAATTCCATAAATACCAAAATTCAAAATCAAAATAATTTATTGATGTCAACATACACATACAAATGTATTTACACAAGTCAGCAATGTTAAAAAAAAAATAGTTATAAAAGCTTATCCTATACATATTAAAAAAGAAATAAATAACAAACATTATTTTAAACAAACAATATTAAAATACTTATAAAATAATAAATAATTTCTAATTAAAGTTAAAATTATACCTAAGGTATTCCTGTATTGAATAAAAACTGTTTTCAGTCAATATGTGCCTAATTGTGGTAACAAATTTTTTTCTGACAAAATTCTAATACTTTTTGGCAGTACATTAAAAAAATTTATTGCCCATTTTTTTATTTAAACAATTATTATAATACATAAGTTGGTAATTGCCACTTAACAAACATCTTAAAACCATTGTGAATGTATTTCCAAAAAATAAATGAGGCCTGGTGGCAATAAAATTAATTAATTGTATGAAAATGTCTTCAATAAACAAACGTTTTTTATTAGAAATTTATGGGAATTTAAGTGTTATTGTCATAAATTTTAATAAACAAAGTCTTTTTATTGCAACAAAATATTTTTAAAATATTTAATGTGAACAGGAAATTTTACACAGAAAATGAAATGTTTCACAAAAGTATATGATTGGATAGCTGCAATAAATTGTTTATAATAGATTATTTATCAATAATAATCATATTTATTTTCTCCTTTTTTTTTATTGTTCCAGGAACAAGTATTCTGAGTTTTAATACTTTATTTACTAGTCATCAAATAATGTGAAAAACCCCAATATGTTGTAAAAATGTTGATTTATTGATATTTTTGTAGGATATGTCTAGAATGTTCCCAAAATTTTAAGTCAATTGGAGTATATACAATAAACTTATTATGCTTTTGTTCACTTACCCCATATCCCTGGATCATCAAAACAAGAATGGTGATTTGAAACTGTAATTAATGGTTTCGACTGGTCCCTTTTATCTAGTAGATTTGATATATAGTGCCTGTTATGTATTTTGGGTTTATTCAGCCATTCTAAAAAAAAGAAACATGATTTGTAAAATAAAAACCATAAAAAAGCTATTTAAAAAGTACTAAATTACTAAAATTAACACCTAAGTCTATGTAATAAAATGTGAAATCTTGTCTACAATGAGATCATTTTAAGTTATAAGCTGTTAATTTTAAAAACTACTTAAAATATGTAAACAACTTTAACCAATATTATGTAAACAAAACTACCTACAAAGAGGTTCAAAAGAATCCTAATAATGCTGGGTACATAATATTTATAAAAAATAGGAAATATAACTTTCAATTTGTGATTAGCATCCCAAATAACCCCCTTATGAAAGGAATTATCAAAATCGTCCAATAAGACAATTTTTACCTATAATTTTAATACAATTAAAAAAAAATTAAAAACAAGCCTGGTTTGGTATGTAAAATTGTCCCACTTTTACATCAAAATCTTCAACAAAAAACTTTGAGATCTCTACAAGGTATCCAATAAATAAAATTGACAGGGAAATCATGTATCAGCAAGATTGCTAATGATATGAGATAGGTAATCTAAGAAAATAAAACCTATATGGATGGCAACTGATCAACAATATTACTTTAATTAGTTTGTTGAATTAAAGATCTAATCATTTGGATAAAAGTCCATAATACACAATCAATTTAGTATTGTTATAAGAAAAAAAACCTTTTTCTATTTAACTACAATTTAAGTAACAAAGTCGGAGTCTCAAATTTAAAGACTCTGACTTTGTTACTTAAATTGTAGTTAAATCTATGTTGAGTCTCTTTGAGAAAATGGACAGATTCTTAAGTATGAAAAATGCTAGTCAGGCTAATCTTGTCCGCTTTTATAAGAAAAACTTTAAATTGGAGACTCTGACTTTGTTACTTAAATTGTAGTTAAATCTATGTTGAGTCTCTTTGAGAAAATGGACAGATTCTTAAGTACTTTTTTCTATTTGTTTTCCCCTTTTATCCATAAAACTTTAATTTGTTTGTTGAATTAAAGATCTAATCATATGAATAAAAGTAAATAATACACAATCAATTTAGTATTGTTATAAGCAACAAAACTTTTGTTTTACCCATTTTTTTCATAAAATTGCAAAGCTTTACTTTCAATCATCCCAAATGCAAAAGCCATGTCAGCACCTTGGGTTTTTAAGAGGTGGAAATGAAATATTGAATGTCAGTTTAGCAAAAATCCGAGTAGAAATCTTAAGAATTGCGTCCCAAAAGAAGCGAGATGGAGAATTTGATTTAGTATTCTATTTAAGTCTAATGATGAATATCTCGAGAACGAAACATTGCCAACTAATGTTTTTTCATATTCGTGATCAAAGCCCCAAAAACCCCTCGTATGCCAAAAATTATCAAAATCAGCGCGGTTTCCAATAAGTAAACAATTACCAGATAAAATATAAAGAGCTACTGCATCTTTACATAATCTTTGGCCAAAAAAATAAAAAGTAAATTAAAAAAATAGAGTATACTTACTTATTAAAATTTTGCTAAAAAGTCCTACAGCAACCACTGTAATAGTGCTAGCTATTTTCCATAAATTAGAGGGTTTTCTCAACGTAGGGATAATCCAATTAATATTATAAGCCATAAGTATCACTTATTAAAAAATAATTCACTGTGAAATGGAATTTACCCTTATTTTAAGTCAATTTGGTAGCGAATCCTTACTGCATTTGCCCTAAATTACTAGCTGCAGCCCACTTTCATCAACACCAACACTGATTGGGTCAACATTACTTAAATTACATAATTAAATTAACTAATATTAAATAAAATACAATGCCAAGGGCATGTAACATGAGTAAAAACGGCTAAAGCTCGGTTCAAAACTATTATTTACACGATAATTCTCGCATGTAATGCTGGCTAAGCATAAAATGAGTTTAAGAATAATTTGCGCAACCTCATTATGGTTTTATTCGTAAACTATTTAATTTATTTAGGCAATTTTTTAAAATTTTTGAAGTTAAATATAATTTTGACACAGTTTGATTGACGTTTTCAACAAGTAGTATTGTTAAGTTAGCTACTGCTAGTAAACGAAAGTAAGTTTTGACTAATGTTGCAAATAAAGTTGCTACTGACTGTATTTAATTACCACTTTGATGCTACAGAGTGGCTTTCCAGTGACGCAAATAGAGCGCTCCCGAGTAACTCAGGAGCATTTCGTTCTACTTTATGGCGTTCCAGTGACGGAAAGTGTTATGCACCTGAGCTACTCCGTTTTCTTTCCCCCTGCCCCTCATGCACCAACCCCTCTTTTGGTTTTGTGCTTCAAACGTGTTTTTATGGTTAATGATGGATTTTTAAAATTATTTATTTAAAATTGAATTAGATATTAAAAAGAGATTATTATTATTATAAAGCCCAGAAAGGTTAAAAACAACGAAATTTTAAAATTTCTTAAATTATCTCTATATCCTTGTCTAAGGATGCGTTCCAGTGACTAACTTTTTAGAGCAGTTCAAGAGCTTGAAGCCTTGGAGCGTGACGCACAAAATTTTTCGTCACTGGAAAGCTACCCAGGATACTTAGGATATAGCGTTTTCCAATAATTAGTATATTCCTTTTACCTTGTAGAACCGTTCTGAACCGTTCTCTGAACTGTCAATAGTGTCAAGAACGGTTCTACAACTATGAAAAAATGTCTAAAAAATTGTAAAAGGAACACTTATGGTGTCGTTCCGGGCGGTTCTAGAGCATAAAAGGAATACAGCAAATTATTATATTTCTTTTACCTTGTAGAACCCAAGGTTGGTTTATATTTATAAGGTTGCGACATATCCTCAACTTTTAGGCGGTTCGAGGTCGGGGACGCAAGGAAGGACGGAGAAAAGTTGGCAAGACTGGGTAAAATCCAAGCTGATAATCAATTCAGTGGCGTCTAGAATTTGCGCATTTCATTTTGCATTGTTTTGGAAGGGATATTTGTTGAAAGATGTAATTCCCAATGTTTTTAAAGCAAAAGAATTTATAACTTAATGATAATAAAAAACTGTTGTGTAAACGGTTGTTCTACTAATACAATAAACTGTATATCTCCGGCACTGAACAACATGGCCGAAAAATGGGAGATGTGACGTCATAACACGTCAAAGCAATAGGGCCGAATGTCGTGACCCTATATAGACTGACTTTGGAACCGTTCTCTGAACTGTCAATAGTGTCAAGAAAGGTTCTGCAACATGAAAAAATGTCACAAAATTGTAAAAGGAACACTTTTGGTGTGAAGAATGGTTTAGAACGGTTCTACAAGGTAAAAGGAATACACTAAAATAATGGAACTAGTGTGTATTTGTATCTTGGAGCTTAAACCCCTAGAGGTAGCTTTATCGCTCGACGGTGGTAGTAAGAAATAACCTTTTTCTATTTCTTCTAAATAAATATAAAAAAATAAACAAACAAAATCTATTATATTTTTTACTTTTTATTTTAGTTAGAAAACAACTAACTATAATATAAATCAAATATAAAATTGGAATGAAGGCACCACTATATAAAATATTATAAAGAAAAACATATTTGCTATAAAATTTACAACATTAATAAATAAGAAATAAGGTTTCCTGGTTCTTAAGATTATAAATACGTTTCATAGGTATAAAGTGTATGGGTACTTTTAAAAATAAATAAATGCCTATCCGGACATCACTAGTTTCACAAATTCTTCATAATTTACATTGCCTTGAGAGTCTTCTTGGCCTTGTAATAATTCTCCAACCTGGAATTAAAACAAAAAATAAATAAATATAGTAAGAACATTTTAAAAGCGCATATTCGGTACCCTTTGAAAATAATACAAAAAAACATAAAAAAGGCGGCTTGCAATCGGACTATTTTATACAAAGGCGCTGCTATCCTTTACAGCTACGCGCCGATACACTATGGGATAGAAATCCATTATTTTGGCCAAAAAGTAAACTTTGAAATTTGAATGGTTCATGCTGTGTATTTCAAAGTAGATACTTCAAACTACATGTACAAAATTATAAAAGGATATGACGACTTCTATTGAGGTAATAAGAAACTTGAAAATGTATTTTAAGTAAACATAAATATATAACATTTAATCTACTTAGTTTATTATTACTCTTGTTTACTAAAAAAAGTAAAAGAGTTTAAATAATAAGAGCTATTGTTGTGTTTCCAATGCAGTCTCGCTACTTTTGTCAAAGATTTTTTACCTTTTTCCTTATCAGGTTTTGTACTTACAATTGCCTTCCTACTTTTTGCTACTTCTGAGTGTAAGGACAGATACAAGATTTTTAAATAATTTACAAGGTTTTCCATTTTAAAATTTAATATGTTTTGTCCTACACTGTATATCCTAAAAGATAAAAGCATTCTGATGAAAGATATGGATTCTACAGAATCTACCCTACAAAACCGTGTTTTTATTTATTTTATACGTTAAAAAATAAAAAGTTGGGAAGATGTATCTCTATTACGCTTCTAAGAATAATTTAAAATTATTTTTCATATTTGGATGGTCATATTTCCGAAACTAATTGAGATAGACACATCAAATGTAGTATTTTTTAAGCATTTTAAAAGATTTTTTGGTGGTGATATAATATTCAGGGTATTCCATTTAAAAAATCATACCTATTAATTGTCGTACCCTGTATATCATATGAGATAATAATCATCGGATTACTGATTAGAGTACTACCGAATTAACCAAACAAGCTGACATTTTAGTTTATTTTGTACAGTAAAAAATAATAATGTTAAGGGGTGTAAATTTATAATAACATATAATAAGTTTTAGGTTTCCAAAAAGCATTTGTAATAATGTATAATATTTTTCCAGTAAAAAGCACCCCATTTTAAGTTAGATTGGTAAGTTTCAGAATTTTGACCAAAAAATTAATTTCTATCCCATAGTGCGATGACCAGCTGCATTAACCGGCATATCATAAAAGAAATATAGCAAAGGCGGCCGCGAAGTCAAGCATGCCGATTTATTTGCTTTAAACACTTTTGTGATTTTTTCTTATCAAAGAGCACCGAATTTACATTTTTAAACTGTTCCTTCTATACTCTTAATAGGTTTTTGTTATCTCTTAAAAAATCATCATTTGTCATTACTGTTAGCTTAGATAACAAAAGTAAGTATTTAAATTTTAAACAATGGTAAAAAATTTAAAACTATTAAAAATATCTTTGTAATTTTTGATTTGTTTTTTTTTCATTTCAATTAAAATCATTTACCTAGTACCTCATAAAAATAAAATCGTTTGCAATGTTTTGACAAGAAATAAAAAACTCTTATAAAAATTTTATTTAAAAAAATCCATTGTTACCCTCTCTTCTTTACATATCTATAAGATAACAAATTACAGAAACCTGAATCACTTGTTTGACTCAACTCAGTTATAATAAAATATATATTAGTTCAGAGAATTTCAAATTTTAACAAATATTGGTTTCTCTTAAACATTTTTTTATTATATCATGGCAATTTACCAAACACATATTTTTGATTCTTTAACTATATGTATTTAGAATATTTTCTAATTAATTAAAATTTCTGGTTGCAGTGTAAGAATAATTTAAGAATGTTTTGTTTATTACCTCCTCGTCTGTTAATTTCTCTCCTAAGGTGGTCAAAAGGTGACGAAGCTCAGCTGCACTGATATAACCATTGCCGTCTTTGTCAAAATGGCGGAGGCCTTCGATAAAATCATCGGCTGTATCTGCACTTCTTGTTTTGGAAATTTGCTACAAAAAATGAATAAATGGCCTTTTCAAAACAAAAAGATTATATTGAAATAAAAAAAAATCAGTTAAAACAAAATAAATTCAACCAAAATTAATAAACATATTTTAATAAAACATTTTAATCACCAATCAATTTTATAGAAAATATGTTATTGTATGCAACACTAAATACTAGACTTTGACAAAAAAAAATTTTTGTGTGATTATTAGGGAGTTATTGGAATACATATAAGGTCTAGCAGTAATAAATTCAGCAGTATTTTGACATTACGCATGCTCAGTGGTAGTTTTAAATTAAAGAAAATTTATTAAAGTTACTGCTAGACTTTATTTGTGCCAAAATAAAGTCAGTCGTTTGCCTACCTTATTTTGACATTAAAAAAGAATTGAGGTTAGGGTTTAAAATAATCTTTGTTTATTTTCAAATTTTGTTTTGGTTAGTTAAAATAAACTACAAAAATGGAGACTTCTTCTTTAGTAACTATACAAAACTAACACATAAAATTGACTCTAAAAAAAAAAAAATAATATTATATTTTTAGGTTAGAAATAATGCAAGCTTGTTACGCTCATCAATAAGACTTCTTCACATAGGCGCGTAAAGGTTTAGCAGTAATAAAATAAGTAGTTTCCCTTAATACTGCCAGCACTATTTGCTCATTCTAATAATTCCCTAATACCTTTTTCTATTTTATGATTTTAATTGTAACTTATTTACATGAATTAAATTAATTCTGTTACTACTGAAATATTCAGACTGTCCATGGAAAAAAATGGATGAAAAAATTTATTTTTTAAATTCATTCTCTATAAAATTTTTGCTTGTAAAAACATAATTCACATAGAGAAAAATGTTCATTTTGTATACAAGGTTCCTAAAAATTTAAAAAACATAATTTTCTTCCAAGAATAAACTTTCTTTATTTTTTTATTAAGCAAAACGTCAATTTTTTTTTTTTTTTAATTGGCATTAACCATTGAAATGCAAATATTATGAATAACTGTATTTCTTTTATAGGGATAATAAAAAGTTTAATGAAACTGATTTTGGTGCCATCAAAAATTAATTATTTTGAATTTTTTCTTAAAATAATGTAACATTACAACAAATAATAATTTCATAATTTGCTATTGAACAGTGCCGTATTATCCATTAGGCTGACTAGGCTACAGCCTAGGGCGCCATGAAAAAAATAGGCGCCAGACAGGGGAGTAATAGGCGCTAGACAGGGTAGTTTCTAAAAAGTTTAGGTCGGGTGGGGATTAGAAGTAAATTTTCTGCCTGAAAATAAATAAAATAGACGCGAAAAGGAGAGAGAGAGACGCCTTTTATAGGCGCTATGGAGGTAAAGGACCTTTTTTTTTCTCTTCAAAAATTTTTTTAGTGGAAAATAGGCGCTCTGGGAATTCTAGCCTAGGGCGCCTCATACAGTTAATACGGCCCTGCTATTGAAACAATTCCCTCCCACAATTTTTCACCTATAAACAAATGTGATCAAAGCATTTTAGAATTTTAAATTAGCAATTTGAGCCAAATTGTGAAGTTCAATTAAAATATTCTAGTATTATTTTGATCAGTTCATAAATTACGTGAGACATGTTAGGGGGAAGGAGCTCTGTAAAAATCTCACGTAATTTTTGTGTAGGTAAAAAGGGAAAAAAATAATGTGTAATTTAATTGGTGGATGAAAATACAGGGTATGATTCCTTAGCTTATTTAAGGAAGAAAAGTTAATATAAACATATTATTTTTTAACCCCTTAACTTTTGAGATACAGAGTGTTAAAATTCCAAAAAAAAATCTATTTTTAAATATCTTAACTATTCTTTGTCCAATTTTGTTTTTTGGCAATATTATTAATGACTTTAAGGGGGTAATTTATCACTAACTTAATTACATTTAATGGGTACAGTGGCGTCTCGAGGCAGCTGATGGAATATTTCCGACAAAAAAATAGTACACCACTGAGTGTGTAAAATTTTTGTGCTTTCCCTTTTATACCATAAAAGAAGCATTGCGAGATCTTTTTCTTTTAAAAATTAGGTTTTAAAATTTTTAATTAGCAACTATGTAACAAAAATAATAAATATGTATTTTAATATGGTTAATATACAGTATATCAGTTTTTACTAAAATAGGTGTTTTCAAAATTTTTTGGTATGTATATCAAAAAGTTAAGACGTTTAGGTCATATGTTCATATGAACTTCTCTCCCTAAAATAAGCTAAGGAATCATACCCTGTATTTTCAGCCATCAATTAAATTACACCCTGTGTATAGAAATAGATATTTGCTATAAAATAAACATATTTAGTACTTTGTTGGACCAATAATCCAAAACAATTTTGGTAATTTTCTAGAAACCTGCGGCAACTCCGATCTTAACGAAATTTGGTATACGGGGGTTTTTAGGACGCTGATTACGAATCTAAAAGATTTTTTGGCGAAAACGTTTTGTTCTCGAGATATTCATCATCAAAGTTCAAAGTTGAACTAAGCTTATTTTCACTATATTCCCCCTTCTTTTTGCACACAATTCTTGATTTAAAGCTAAAGTGTCACAAAATATTTGATTTTCACTTTTTAAATCCTCGTTTTTCTACGTTTTTACATTATTTTTGTGTTAAATTGCGTGGGTTTTCTTTAATAATGCGGCAACCATACATACACATATGGCTTCATGGCACACTGGGATCGAAATGATTCAAAGTATAGCTATACAATTTAATGCAAAAATAATGTAAAATACGTAAAAAACGGGGTTTTAAACGGTAAAAATCAATATTGTGTGCCACTTTAGCTTTAAATCAAGAATTGTGTGCAAAAAGAAGGGGAAATATTGTAAAAACAGGATTAGTTTAAATTTCAAGTCTGATGATGAATATCGCAAGAACGAAACGTTTCCGCCAAAAATTCTTTTAGATTCATGATCAGCGCCCCAAAAACCCCCATATACCAAATTTCATTGAAATCGGAGTTGCCGCAGGTTTCTAGATAATTACCACAATTTTAAATAATGAATCAGTTAAAAAGAAACTTAAACATAATATTGGACTTTTCATAAAACTTCAGAATTTGTGAGAACAAATTAAAGAGAAAAGATTTTAGTTTGATTGTTCCACAACCAATTTCAGTTGTACTTTGGTTAAAACTATTTTCACAAAATTAAAGAGAAAAGGTTTTTTTAAACTCTTACCTGATAAATGGGTAAAAATACTTCGAATGACACCCTTTCGTCTGGTTTGTACTGGTGTGTGTATTTTTTCACATCAGATTCTGTAGGATTTTGCCCGAGGGCCCTAAGTGCATCTCCTATTTGAGCAACATGGATTTTTCCATCACCTCTGTTGTCAAAAAGCTGGAAGGCTTCTTGGAATTCTGTATTAAAAGAAAATATAGGTCAATTTTTATGTTACTTAGTTTAACTATTAGATATTAAGTTTATTTTAATTGGTAAAATGCTACACTAATCCTAGTATACTATAATCTAAAAGAACCTTCGACAGATGTTAGACTAAGCTTCGAAGGGGGCTCATACAAGTACATTTTTGACTGTTACACTTTGAATTTCTTTTTACAAGTACACAGTATGAACAATATTTCAAGAAAACATCTGTCTCACCTCATTAAACAGATTGCCAGTTAAGAAATCATACCATATTTGGTATAAAAAGAATTTTATGTGATTCACTTTTATAAACATTTTATCATCGACTTCGTTCAATGTTTCTTGGCTTTTAACTACGAAAGTAGCACAAAATTTTGTTGTTTAAGAACTTTAAAACATGTATCAAAAAATTGGTAGACAGTTATAGCTTGCAATTGATTAAAAAACATTAAAATTGTACTCTAAAGTAGCTTTAAAATTAAAAAGAAATTAATATATTTTGAAGTGAATGACCAAGATACATTGAATGATTCACAAGGTGGGGCAACATAGCCTAGATTTTTTTACTTACCGGCCATCTGATCCTCTGTGTAGTTTGCCTGTAAAAGTAAATGAACTGTTTAGTAAGTTTTACATTTTTTCTAATATATTTTAACATAATTATTCGTTTTAACGATGGTTTTCTTACCATTTTGTTGATGTGTCTTTTCGCAAATAATACTGCTGTCAAAATTTGAAGTGGAGAATCGTTGATATGACGTCAGTTGCTAGGAATGCCAGTAGTTCAAATGTCGATGAGCGGGAAGTTTAAATATAATAATAGTCCAGGAGCTTAGTACAATAAGAGACAATCCTATTATTTACATCTTGTTTTGTAATTTTATACTTTGTTAGTAAAGCTATGTAAAAGTAAAACAAATCGGTAATTGTCTAGAAAGTTGCGGCAACTCGGACTTTGGCGAATGTTGGCATACAAGGGTTTTTTGAGACTCTGATCACGTATCTAAAAGCCTTTTTTCGGAATCGTTTTAAATGTGAAATACTCATCATCAAACCTAAAAAATCAAAACGACCTTTTCACTATACAGGATCAGCCAGTCAAATATACATATGGTTACTGCTACTGCTATATACTTGCTGCGACGTTACTTTTTGAATTTGATGATTATGTGTAAAAGTGTCATTGATCGACATTACAGGATATTTTTGAACTAAACATTCATACTTATGATTTGATCACCAGATTTAAATTCCCGGGAGGGATGCTCCCATATAACATTTTTTTCCGGCAAGGCATTGGGAAAAAGGTATCAAAAAGACATCAAAATGGGCAATTGGCCGTTATTGGGCCACGTGTTGCAGAAAATGTGATGGCATCCATCATTAATAAGTTATGATGAAAAAATGCGTTTAGGATGATGGCATCCAACATTAATAAGTTAGGCTGAAAAAATGCATTTAGGATGATGGCATCCATCATTAAAAAGGTTTTGGCAAAAATATGCCATTTAGGTAAAAAATGCATTTTATTGTCATTACGAAAAAATAAGGTAATGCCATCAGGCATATTTTTGCCAAAACCTTTTTAATGATGGATGCCATCATCCTAAACGCATTTTTTACCATAACTTATTAATGATGAATGCCATCACATTTTCTGCAACACGTGGCCCAATAACGGCCAATTGCCCATTTTGATGTCTTTTGATACCTTTTTGCCAATGCTTTGCCGGCAAAAATCTTATATGGGCTGGTGTTACCAAAAGAAAACAATTATCGCTAGAAAAAATGCAGAGCAAAAAAAAGGTCCTCATCCTTCCGTTTAAAACCAAACAAACAAACTTTTAAATTGTATTTATATTTATGGTTTGACTACCAAATTTCATTTGGTCTCCGGTGAATTCGGCAGGTGGCCCCGGGGATAATCTCCCCGGAGCAAAAAAATTCCCCGGAAAAATTTACATATTTACAGCAAACTAAATTTGGGGTGGTAAAAATCACAAGTATGAATGAGATGTTAAAGTGGTTGTTTCTTTGGTTGGTGAAGACCTCTTTTTGACCTTCAACTTTTTGGTGGTATTTTTTTTTTGCATGGACTTGCAGGACCTCCCCGGAAAAACATTTCTGAATTCCACATCGGGAGGAATATTTTTGCACCTGGGGTTTATCCCCCGAATCCCCTCCCCAAATTCAACACTGAATACTAATTTAAGAAAAAAATCAAAAGTTATTGTTTATATTAATTTTCTGGGCAACCTTTAATCTTAAGATTATGTAAACATTCCAGCTATAATAAACAAACGACCCCACCCATGGAAAATATGAAAATAAATTGGCGCTAACCGACTTCTTTGTCTTAACTCGCAGGTATATTCTACACATCCGCGTTGCGAAAACATAGGGTACTGTGCCGTCTCGGTAAGGTAGCGGGTTAACTAAAGTAGGTACTTTCACTTATTTATGTATTCCTAACATTGACCTTGATAATAGAAGACATTTTTGCCCCACCCAAGATTGTCCTTATTGATTTTACAGGAAATCGCATTAATTTTAGTTTTCCATAATTTATATGTAGAGTAGTTAATTAATTATTAAAGGTCAAGATAAATAGGCAAAGTAATTATGAAAACACACTATTTAGGCTTTAAATTATACCGAACGGTTCAAAAGTTAGAAGGGGGACGACTGTATAATTAGCAATGATAAAAGTATCTGGCAATAAAAACATATGTTTGGTAAACCCATCTAAAGACAAGAAATTGAAAATAAGGTTTCCTAACATGTTTTCAAAACCTTGCAGTATTACCTGTACAGGTAGGATGCGAACTAATAAACGCAACCACTACCACCTGCCAGAAAGCCCAGGGTCTATCCAGAAGAGGAAGGAGAACAACATATTAAAAAATCAGCTGACCTGACTTTTTCGACAATGTTGCTTCCTCCGTTATATGGGTAATTTTTAGCTATTTATCATAGCTAAAAATTACCCAAATAACATTTTTGCCGGCAACGCATTGGCAAAAGGTATCAAAAAGACATCAAATTGGGCAATTGGCCGTTATTAGGCCACGTGTTGCAGAAAATGTGATGGCATTTATCATTAATAAGTTATGATAAAAAAATGCGTTTAGGATGATGGCATCCATCATTAATAAGTTATACTGAAAAAATGCATTTAGGATGATGGCATCCATCATTAAAAAGGTTTTGGCAAAAATATGCCTTTTAGATGATGGCATTACATTATTTTTTCCTAATGATAATAAAATGCATTTTTACCGTCCAGGGAACTAAAATGTACATACATAATGCACATGCATAATGTGTGTTTATGTACAGGGTGTCCCATATAAAATTAAATACTATAATTTTGGAAAAACCATAAGAGATACAAGAAAAAGTTAAATGCAGAAGTTGTTCAGTGAAATGTATTTTTTAGTATTTCTATTGTATTTCTTATGGTTTTTCCAAAATTATAGTATTTAATTTTATATGGGACACCTTGTACATAAACACACATTATGCATGTGCATTATTTATGCACATTTTAGTTTCCTGGACGGTAAAAATGCATTTTATTGTCATTAGAAAAAATAATGTAATGCCATCATCTAAAAGGCATATTTTTTCCAAAACCTTTTAATGATGGATGCCATCATCCTAAATGCATTTTTTCAGCATAACTTATTATTGATGGATGCCATCATCCTAAACGCATTTTTTCATCATAACTTATTAATGATAAATGCCATCACATTTTCTGCAACACGTGGCCTATATAATAACGACCAATTGCACATTTTGATGTCTTTTGATACCTTTTGCCAATGCCTTGCCGGCAAAAAATGTTATATGGGTAAGCTCTAAATTTATTTTTCCCATTTTATTATCACTAGCATTAGTGTAATTTTTTGAAGGACACAGGGGACGCCACCTAATAGAAAAAGATGATGTGTTTCTTACCACAAACTCATACAGACATTAAAGTGGCATAGTCCAAAGAAATAAACGATTTAATTTAAACCATGCAGGAAATAAACAGACTAACGGTTTCGAACTTAAAAAACCTGTTTACTGAAAACTGTAATATTTGACTTAGCCAGTTTATGTCCTGTGTCTTTCATTTGGTAAAATTATAATTACCAAAACTCTATTAAAAGAAAAGCTTTGTATATGTTTAAAATAATTTTATTCACAATTGTATACAATAAATTTTTAATGTACAAAAATAACATCCTACCCTGAACACATCACATTTCAATAATACCAGGCAAAATAATTTACTAACTTTAAGTACATTAATATTGGCTTCCGTACAATATTGCTTAGAGTTTGATATATCTTCCTTACAGTGATGGAGATCCTTGAAATAAGTAGTAAGTAAATAGTAGCTTAAGAAGAAGAACAAAGAAGAGAAGAAAAAGAAGAAAGAGGAAAAAATATCAAACAGCAAAAACAAAAAAAGTTGTTTCTAACAATCAGACCTTATAATAAAAATAGTATTTACACAACATGTCGTCAGCTGGATTACGTACTTTGACAGCTGTTATTTAATAACAGTTAACTTTTGACTATAACTTATTTACAGAAGGGGTAGTTGGGGCAGGAACCGGGGTCAACTCCAGCGGGGATTGCTCCAAGACCTGCAGGTGCGTGTTGGGGTACGCCAGCCCACCCTTGTGCTCCATTGTATTGTTGAGCTAAAAAAATAAAAATGCAATTATAAATAACTTACGGTTTTTGAAATATTTTTGCCTGCTATACAGAAATTTGTGGTTAGAACTAACCAGAACTAGACCATCAAGTCACAACTTTTTTCCTAATGATAAAAAAATCTGAATACCTGATTGAGATAGCCATATTTCCGAAATTAATGAAGTTAAATATACATAATGTGATATTTTCTTAAAGGTCTTTTGCAACGACGTATGGACCAGGTTTGTTTACGTTTGAGCTGTTGTCATCAATACATTACAGTAAAAGCGCTAAAATGCGGTCTGCCAAATTTAATTTTTCCACTCTAAACTTACTAACCACAAGTAGTTGTTGGATATGCCTCTATATTAAAGAATTTTGTAATATAACTTTTTAAATGAACAATTGATATATTTTTATCATTTTTAGATATCATAATACAAATAATATGTTCCAATATTATAACTTATTATCTTTTTAAAAAAGCAAAATTCTGAAAATACGTGATTATTTGTTAATCCCGACAACGGCGCCCAGGGATTTTTACTCCATCGTTAATAAAACATGAATGAACTTTTCCTAAACGCTTGTGGGTGACACCCCTATGCCTTGTCATTTCTGTTGGTTTCTGTCATTTGACAATTTGGAAAGCCAAAAGTGATCAAATAAAGCTTATAATGCGTTTTTTTGTGTATTTTCTGGTGTTTGTTGGTGATTAGAAAGTGTTTTTAAAGACAATATGGGTAGGCAGTGCTTTTTTATAGAAGGGTAGACTATTCATTTCCGCACCTCACTTTTCACAGGTAAATAGAGACCAACGTCGTTGGGTGCATACTATCGACCAAGGTCAAAAAGTAAGTCCGCCATTTTCATTTCTCGCTTGCCTCACCCCCTTTGCCTATTAGGATTGTTGGCTTAATGTTTATCATAGAATTATGAATGAAACGCTGGGTCCATACGTCGTTGGTCTTTTAAGTATCCTTTTAATGGTAATAAAATACACAGGCTGCGTCATTAAAAAATATATACTTTTTGTCCTACCCTGTATATTATCACCCATATCACAATAAAATAGATTTTTAAGAGGGCTTTAAGAAAATACTACATTAGGTATATTTAACTTTATTAGTTTCGTAAATAAGGCCGTCCTAATCAGGTATTCAGGTAATTTTTAAAGTACCGCCATTTTATAGTAAATGTATTGACTTGATATTCTAGGGTTATAAGGTACTCGTCAGAAGCTTTAAAATGATGTGCCACAAGACCCCTTCTTCCATTTTATTTTTGTTTTCAAAATGGCGCCCCACTGTCACTTTGACGTTTATAGTGTCATTTCTTGCCTATAATTTGGTTAATGTTGTCTTACTAAAGTCCTCAAATTTTTATAAAAAATACCCAACTATTTAAAAGTTACGAGTGGGGTCCTGACTTAAAACAAGCACTGTATATCTATTTTTAAAAGTTGCCATACTTTTACAGAACACATACAAAATAAACTATAAAACATCAGGTATACTTACAGCCACCATTGTTCCATTGGTTATTGTTGTTCCATCCACCTTGGTTTTCATAACCAGGAGCTAAAGCCTCAGCAAGACCTTCACCATGGTAGTCACCATCTCCAATGTATTCTCCTCTATCCAAAGCATTTTGGTTAGCTGGGTTCCAGGTGTCTGGGACAGCTGGTGCGTTCCAGTTGTTTTGGGGAGCGGAGTTCCAGTTGTTTTGGGCGCCGTTCCAGTTGTTTTGGGCACCGTTCCATTGGTTGTTTCCTGCCCATGCTTGTTGAGGTTGTTGTCCCCAAGGAAGGCCTCCTGGAGCATTGGGGTTAGCGGCTACAGCGGGGTTATTGCAGTGGGGGAAGTTGGGGCAGGCTTGGGGGAAACACCTGCTGGGTAGAGATCAGCTGGTTTGCCACCGGCAAGGGGCCGTTGTAAACGGCACTTGCGGATGCAAGGCAGATAGCTAACGTTACCTGGAAAGATTTACCAAATTAAATACAGACCACGCAACAGATAAAAAAATCAAATTTGCTTAAAAGTAAATGAAAATTATAAAAATAGTGTCCCCTCCAAGAGTCTCCTTTGTTGTTATTATAATTACTCTTATTGATTTTTAGTTAACAAAAGAAAAATCTAATTCAGAAGATTCTACGGCACTGATTTAAACAAATTTATATTGTGGATTATGCTGCAGAACTTAATATTTTTGTATTATTAAATAAATATTAGTTTAAAAAACTAAAAAACACGCTTTTATATGCAACCGAACTAAAAATTAGAAAATAATTTTTCATTACAAAGAGTTTGTCACTTCAGAGTAAAAAGCGTGGGGTGCATTTTACTATTTTTTCATAACTTTTCCCTCATAGATATTTGCAAATAGAATAATTATAACATTTAATATATTAGGCACCCCACGCTTTTATTCTGAAGTGACAAACTCTTTGTAATGAAAAATTATTTTCTAATTTTTAGTTCGGTTGCATATAAAAGCGTGTTTTTTAGTTTTTAAACTATTATTTATTTTTCATTTTTTAGTTCGATATATCAATTCGTTTTTTAAAAGAAATGCTCCAGTTTATTCACTAAGAAATTCCTTCGCCATTTTGTCAAGAGACACAGAGGATCTGTAAAGGAATTTATTTATCCTGGCGGTCCTAATCAGGATAACGGGATACTGTTTTTAAATTATTGCATTGTCATCGGTCCTTGATACGTGTGCAAAGTTTCAAAGAAATAGAATCGCTGGAAGTTGGTAAAACTTAGGCTCAAAAATTCCGTTACATAGATAGATAGATGGATAGATAGATAGATAGTTACAACCCAAGCTAATAAAAGCGTGTTAAAAATATGTATGTTGTTAATTTTAGAAACCTTTATATTTTTTAAAGATAAAGAAGATGTTACCTTTTCAAAAGCGCTATTTTTTATATAACACTAAAAGTTTGTCATAAACACAGCACTGTTAAAATTTAGAAGTTAACCAAAAGATAACAATAAAAACCTTTACCTATACCAGATTTATAAAATTTATAAAAAAATATTAAATGTGTTTTTATTAATAAAAAAAATAGTATTTCTTTTTATAGACATTATAGGAATTATTAATAAAAGTTAAAGAAAAATACATGTATGTATTATTTATTTGGGCAACGTTGACGGAATCGGAAAAAATAGATTAAACAGCTAGAAACCCGGTACCCACGGTACTTGCCTTAGTAGGCTGTTATAAAGATAAAGAAATCAAAAAGGTAAGTTTTTAAAAATTCGTGGTTAAATCGCATTCAACAATTGTGCTCGTTTTATGTTATTTAGTTTACATTTTTTTTATTTAATTAAAACAGTTGAAAATAAAGTAATGTTAAAATATGTTTTACAATCATTAATTGAGATTTAAAAGGTACAATTCTTAAATAGCCATTTTAAGTAAGACTTTAGAATGAACAAGATATTTCAATTAATATTGTTGGTGAATGCAGAGTCTCAATTGAGGGGCCTAACTCCAAAGTGTAAAATCTTAATCTATCTTATCTAATACAAAATTGGGATAAATTCATATAAAAATAAAATAAGATTCAATTTATACGTTTCTTGTATTTTTTTAATATAAAATGTGGCAGTATTGAAGATTTTACACCTTGGAACTAGCTCCCTCAATTTTAAACTCAAATATCACTGTTTCCTTTACACTGTAAATCCAAAAAAACTTAAAACATTTCATCCACTTTGTCACTATTTCACCACAAAAAGTCCTTGTAAATCCACAATTCATCGTCTTCAATAAATCCTCTTCCGCCTGAATTCCAAAATTTTCAAAAATTCACCACTTTTCAAAAACAAAAATAATAACCACAGATAATTTTTGAAATCACTGTACTTACCAGTTTTACAAACATGTTGCGCAAAATAGGTCGACACAAGTGGTCAATGGGTGGAAAATAGTCTATTTATACCTGCGCCACACCCTGTATAATGAAAACACGGTAACAGTGGTGACATTTTTACTTCTTGGCCATGCCCACGTGTGATTGGCATGAACTATTTCTGAGATAAGAGGGGTTGGCAATGATATTTTCAATATTTTTAATTGGTGCTGGGTTGGTGGCAATGATAAGTTCATTTAAGTGCATTAGATAATTTTTATGTATTATTATGTATGGTACAATATAAAGATCATATTGCAAATAATTGCAATATATATATATATATATATATATATATATATATATATATATATATATTAATTTTTAAAAATAAAATTTCTGTTTTTTTTTGCATAAGTACATCTTATTTATAGATGTCAAAAAATTTCAGTTAATTTTATGCACCTTACCTTACAGAAAAAAATATCCGATTTTTTTTTAATTGCTATGGAAACTATAAAAATATATACTATTATTTGGTTAAAAAATGCTGGGATAAAATGTTTATTTAAATAATTAAATAATAAAAAATTGTAGTATCTTTAATAAATTTATTAAACCCTTAAATTTTAACATTTAAAGAAAGTGTGAAACTGTTTATTATAATTATCCTAATGAAAACTTTTTTTTAAGTGTTTTAAAGTGTTTTAAGAATTATACAGACTGTCCACGAATATGGTTTGCACGAGGACAAATGAATAAAACATTTTTTTTTCAAAAAAAAGGAATTCTTGATAAACATTTTTGCTTGTCAAAAATTATGTTTTACGTAGAGAAAATATTGCTTTTGTATACAGGGTTCGCAAAAACTTGTAAAACATTACCCATATAACATTTTTGCCGGCAAGGCATTGGCAAAAAGGTATCAAAAAGACATTAAAATGGGCAATTGGCCGTTATTGGGCCACGTGTTGCAGAAAATGTGATGGCATCCATCATTAATAAGTTATAATGAATGAATGCGTTTAGGATGATGGCATCAATCATTAATAAGGTATGCTGAAAAAATGCATTTAGGATAATGGCATCCATAATTGAAAAGGTTTTGGCAAAAATATGCCTGTTAGATGATGGCATTACATTATTTTTTCCTAATGACAATAAAATGCATTTTTACCGTCCAGGGAACTAAAATGGGCATAAATAATGCACATGCATAATGTATGTTTATGTATAGGGTGTCTCATATAAAATTAAATACTATAATTTTGGAAAAACCATAAGAGATACAATAAAAATACATTTTGCTGAACAACTTCGGCATTTAACTTTTTCTTGTATCTCTTATGGTTTTTCCATAATTATAGTATTTAATTTTATATTTGACACCCTGTACATAAACACACATTATGCATGTGCATTATTTATGCACATTTTAGTTCCATGGACGGTAAAAATGCATTTTATTGTTATTAGGAAAAAATAATGTAATGCCATTATCCTAAACGCATTTTTTCATCATAACTTATTAATGATGGATGCCATCACATTTTCTGCAACACGTGGTCCAATAACAGCCAATTGCCCATTTTGATGTCTTTTTGATACCTTTTGCCAATGACTTGCCGGCAAAAATGTTATATGGGTATGTTTCTCCAAAATGTGTTTTTTTTCATTTGCCCTCTTGTTAAACCTGTATATTTTGAAAAGATATATATCTTTATTTATTCTTTATTTCTAACTATTTTAAAATGATATTTTTTAGTTACGATATATGTGCCAATCGTCTAAGTGGCAAATTAATAAAAAAATTTCATGCTGATATATCCAACAATAGTCTCTAGAACACGTTCATTATATTTGTCATATACAGGGTGTTTTCTAATTTAATGTCAATATTGCAGGAGGTGATTTTTGGGTTTATTTTAAGAAGGAAACTGTATATGAAGGTATGTCCTTAACGTCTTAACTTTTGAGATACAGAGTGTTAACACTTTCAAAAAATCATCTTAATCAACTTAAATTTGTAAGAAAGAAACACCCTGTACAAAGTCATATTTTAATCTTATAATTATAATTCTGAAAGCAAGGCTTTTACATATTTATGCATATAATATTTTTGAGCAAAAAAAGTTTAAATTTTTTAGTTTCCTATTTTTTGATTGATCACGTATTTTTAGTTTTGGTAAACATTAATTTGGTCAACCAAACATTCCGTCTTATTTTTTATTTTTACCAATTAATTAAAATTTGTTTCTAAGGCGTTTTTAAATGACGAGATTATTTGATATTTTCAAGGTATGCAACAAAATTGTTACACTTACTTAATACAATTTTTAATTGGTGTATCCTAATTAGGAGCTAGTTTAATTAAAAATATAATTAAAGGATAAACTTTTCTTCCGTAATTTTTGTTGTTGTTTAGAGAGAGACAATCCAGAGCCGTACGCAGGGCGGATAAAGGGGGCAATTGCCCCTTCCCCTCAGTAGCCCAAAAAGACCTCTTAAAAATGGATTGTTTGCTAAAAGTGGTGCCTAAGCCGCTTTTGTTTACGCACTGGAGCCCTTTTTTTTTTGATAATTGCTTTTTTGCCCTCCCTTCCAAAATCACTTTCGGCGTACGGCTCTGCGAGAATCTGTTGTATATTTTATTTACTTGATAAGAGTTACTACTCCTTAACTAATACTGGACGCTCTTTTTATTTAAGTTAATTATATAGTGACAAACTTTTAAACAATGGTATCTTAAAAATCACCAAAATAATCAGCCAAATAATCAACCAAATAATCAGCAAATTTGCTAGGTTGTTGCAAAAAATAGCGACTGTCGTAAGCTGTTTTTACAGTTTGAAAGATTTCTGGCATGAAATTTTTCTTTCTGCAATTTTTCGATCTGCACACGCGCACTTTGCAGCAATTTTTAAAAAGAGAAAAATGCGCGTGAGCAGATCGAAAAATTGCAGCAAGAAAAATTGCATACAAGAAAACTTTTAAACCATAAGCTGTTATTACAGTTTGAAAGTTTTCTTACATGCAATTCTTTCTTGCTACCAAAGTCGGTCTATATAGGGTCGCGACATTCGGCCATATTGCTTTGACGTGTTATGACGTCACATCTCCCATTTTTCGGCCATGTTCTTCAGTGCCGGAGATATACAATTTATTGTATTAGTAGAACAACCGTTTACACAACAGTTTTTAATTATTATTAAGTTGTAAATTCTTTTACTTTAAATAAAAAACATTTGGAATTACATCTTTCAACAAATATCACTTCCAAAACAATGCAAAATGAAATGCGCAAATTCTAGACGCCACTGGATTGATCATCAGCTTTGATTTTACCCAGTCTTGCCAACTTTTCTCCGTGGAATGCCTTTCCTTGCGTCCCCAACCTTGAACCGCCTAAAATTTGAGGATGTGTCGCAACCTTATAAATATAAACTAACCTTGCTTGCTGCAACCTTTTGATCCGCAAAGGCGCATTTTTCTCTTTTTAAAAATTGCTGCAAAGTGCGCGCATGGAAATCAAAAATTGCAACAAGAAAACTTTCATGGAAGAAATCTTTCAAACTGTAAAAACAGCTGTAGAAACAGCTTTATTCTTCTTGCATAAAAGAAAAGTTAAAAACAGTAAAATGCACTTGCGCAGATAGAAAAATTTAAGAAATCTTTCAATTCTCAGTTTGCGAATAAATTTATTAACAGAAATAGTCGAAAATTATTTAAAAATAATAAATTCGGACGATTCATAAATTTGGAAAATTTTATTATGATCATAGCAAAAATCGAGTATGCAACACATAACGCATAAAGTGTCTTTCTTAAGGTCGTACCAATCAATTTTAATTTATTTTTATCTAGAGATGAAGCCCGGGGCCCACACCCAATATACAAGGTGTTTGTCAACAAAAACGAAAAATTTAAGGAGGTGATTACTTATTTATTATAAAGGGTAGTTTGTTTTATATACATAGGGTCAACAGTAAACCATTAGGGAGCTATCGCAATAAAATTTAAAGAAGAGATGTCCTTATACTTTTTCTTAAAAAGAAAATAAGTATTGAATTTAAACCACCAAGTAATGTCAAATGAAGACATAGTACAAATACCTAAATAGGGGACAGCAGATAAATATATTTTTTTTAAATAAAATTAATTTCCCTGCCCTGGCACGTTATGACGTAAGTTTAATAAAAGAAAAAAAATACAAGAGGTAAAAAAGTTTTTAAACAAACCTGGATATCAAAATTTATATTTTTAGAGGTCATTGCGTAAGTATCTCATAAAATTTAGTTGTCAAAAACGATAGGGGCAGTCTGTTGCCTCCACAATTTTGATAAGCTGTCATATCAACAGAAATAATAGCATTTAGTTCAAACTTTCCAGTTAGAATTAAAGTAAAAATACCTTCAAAAGAAGAAATTACTCGGCCTCTCTTTCTATTTTAAATTTTGGGGACGAGTCTCACCCCTGCCCATATAACATTTTTTGCCGGCGTTGTACATTTAATTTACTGGCATTGCCAACACTCTTTAATGGCAAGGCATTGGCACAAAGGTGTCAAATAGACGCGAAAGTGGGCAATTGGCCGTTATTAGGCCACGTGTTGCAGATAAAGTGATGGCATCCGTCATTAATAGGTTATTGGCAAAAAATGCGTTTAAGATGATGGCATCCATCATTAATAAGTTATTGGCAAAAAGATAACAAAAAGACACGAAAGTGGGCAAATGCAGATACTCCCAAGCAGCAAGTTGACGTCTTATTGACGAAAATTGTCGCATATACTTTTTTTTAAAAGCTAAAATAATGCGATATTTTATTTGAAAATTAAAATAGGAAAAACTCCTTACTGCATGCAATTTCCTTGCAATGCAAAGTACCATCTCTCGGAACACTGTCCAACTTGAAAATGCAGATTTTTACACTAGCCGAAGATATTTCTTTCAAAGCTAAGTGAAATCACCTACCGCAGACCGCTCTCGAATTATTTTTGTCTAATGGGTACGGTTTAGACAATAAAAAGCGAAGATATTGCAGAAACGTAGTAGTTTATTGTCCATTACGCCATCTATCAGTATATGTCAAAAAACCATTAAATATATATAATATTTTTTATTAACACGTCATCAAAACTTTTTATAAGGTTTTAAACAAAATGTTTACAGCCCCTAACAGTCTACTTGAATATCTTGCCTTCTCGACTAGCCATCACCAATTAATCACACAACACACACTTATTAGGTAATGAATACATTTAATTATGTCTATTAAAAAACTCTTTTCTTTAAAAAAGAAACTAAAAAGCTAGAAAACTACGTAGAAAACACATGCACAAAGCGGTCACCTTCGGTCAAAATTAACGTAGCTAATTTTACCATCATTTTATTTTTATTCGCTCCAAAATACGTAATAAACATTTTGTTTGATCTAATTTTTATTTGCATGATTTTTAACAATAAAATGTTATTAAAAGGCCATTTCCTTTAAATTATGTAAAAAAACATAAAACATGTTGTTTTGCTGCCATTATAAATAAAACAGATCAAAAAAATTGCTTTAATGTTAGGTAAATACCAATGTTAATAATATGGTTTAAAAAGTATGAATATGCGTTGAAGGTTTGCCTTCAAAAATCAAATATTTATTTGCCTACAACAAAAACGCGTGCTTTATTTAATCAGAATTGGTATGCCGCCATTTTTGTATGCTTGCCGGCAATTCGTCTGCATGTAAAATTTATTGGCAATGAAGTGTTTATTTAGGGTTGACTTTTTAATGCGTATAAGATCTTGGCATAATATTGCCACCAATTGCCAATGCTTTACCATCAATGCCAATATGAAAAATGTACATTGCCGGCAAATAGTGTTTGCTGGGGTTGGTTGACTTCTGACCCCTGTTTATAAAGCAAACTACCGTTTATTTTAAAAAGGAATCACCTCCAAAAACACCCAGTATAGAGGGCGTTATTGGCCTTAAATGCCTTAAAAATCTTTTTCCCTAAAATCAAAAATTGACGGGTCCGAGCGTTTTTCCTTAAATGACCTGGAGTGCCCAAAATTAGCTCTATTTCGTTTTCAAATGGCCACCCTGTATATTTGGTATGGCTCTCATGTCTCACTTTTAGAATAAAAAAAAATCCGCAAATTTTTTCAGGGTTTACATCAGCTTTATTTTTGGTACACCCCATATATCGTATTCCCATAATGAATTGAACCATGACTGAGCAATACTTAAAAGAGAACCATTTTTCCACGCAATCAATTCTGTCACATTGCAACCAAGGTTCCGCACGATTCATTACCAGCGTTAAAATATTCATTTAGCTAGAATAAGCAAAAAAGGCAGTCTAGGCAACGCTGAAAAAAATCTCATTTGAAATTCTTATGTTAGGTGAGGCAGCTTTGATTTTCCTTATTTTGTGTTGTTCATTGGCGTAGAAAAAGGGAACTACTTCCGTTTGGGTGTTAAAAATTATGTGAGGTAATTTTAAATATAATTTATATATCTAGAAGACCATTGCATGCTTGCAGTGGCGGCTCCTATACTGTCTGTTTCCTAAGGGAGGTTCCCCCTATAATATCTTTCAAGTTAAAAAAAACATTGGCATAAATATGAATTGATTGGGTCTATTCCCTTGTTGACCCGACATTTAATGTTACTTCGAAATTTTAGGTGGTACTACTGGTATATTTTATGTTAGTTTGATAGTATGTGACATTCTGACACATGTAATTTTCTGACACTTCTGCTGTCAAATTTTAATTTAGAGTACCATGATTAAGCTAAGACGTTAACTTGACTGAGTCAAATAGTCATGAAAAATGGAATTAATTGTCTTTTGTTTTTTACGACCTCTTTAGGCGGGGTAAAAGTTTGTAGAATCCTTTTTATGGTTATAACTTCTTTTTTCTCAAATGGAAACAGGTTGGCTTGGTAGCCTATCCTAAAAACCATTTAATTGCAAACAATTTAGTGCTACACATAGACGGTATTGTGGAAATAGCTATTTACGTTACTAGACCGGAAAATGGTATTTTACGGGTCGACGAAAAACATTTAAAGAGCGAGCAGTAGGCGAGTCCTGTAGTTTTGAGGAGACTCGTAAAAATTATTTCCGGTCGAGTATCGTACATAATTTTTTTTTAATTGACCGGAAAAAACTGTGTAAATTTTTAGTGTTATATTTAAACGACAATAAGGCAAGGCTGCTTCAATTATTTCATCTGGATTTTCCATGTCTGACTCCATTTTGGCAAAATGATGCTTTCTTTACTTTACAATATCTTGAACTGTCAAATAGTAACAATTGATCTCTGACAATTTTTGTCATGGCTAAAAGGATTTTTTGATATCAGGGACCGGAAAGTAAATGAGAGACCGGAAAGTAAACTAGGGACCGGAAAGTACATTAGTCCTGTAAAATAGCATTTTCCGCTTAAAAATTGAGTGGAAAATTCAATTTTCCGGTCAATTAAAAAAATGTATTTATTAAAATAATTCTAAACTATCCATTACACTAAATGATAATAACGACATACGACAATATCATTAATATATTAAATACTTTATAGATACTCTTACTTCAAATACCGCCCAGGTGGTTCCAAATTAATTGAAATTAAATGCTTTGAAAAAATATCTCGCCATCACAAAAATATAAAATTAAAATATGTAATTCGCTGTAGTTCTATAATGAAAAAACACTGATAGTTTTAATTTAATAACATAGAAAAAAATAACTAGAAATCTTGCTTATTTCATCTCTCAATCTTACTAAATTTAATGCATCCAAAACATAATCATGGTCTTTGTCACTAAAAAGAAATCTAATGCACATTAGATTAGAATAGAAGATTAGATAGGCTTATTGTGCGCCCTGTTTTTTTACGTCTGGGTGATGTCAGCCAGACGGGACCTACAGCTTAACGTGGGTTCCGAACCACGGTCGTATGAGCGACAACTTAAGACCTCGTCCCCACCCTGGGGGACGTTTTGTACATTCCAAGCAGCAAGCTGACATCTTATTGACGTCTCTTTTTAGTAATTTTTGGTCTCATTTGGTCAGCAAAGACGTCATAAGATGACGACAAAATGACGTTAAATTGACCTCCTAAGTCACAGACAAATGACGTCCCGTTAAGGATGTCATAATGGCGTCTTTAAGATGACGAAAAATTGAGGCATATACTCTTTTTTAAAAGCTAAAATAATACTATATTTTATTTGAAAATTGAAATAAGAAAAAACTCCTTACTGCTTGCAATTTTTTTCCACTGCAAGGTCGCATCTCTCGGGACACTGTCCAACCTGGATGTACAGATTTTTACACAAGCCGAAGATATTTCCTTCAAAGCTAATTGAGATCACCAACTGCAGACCGGTCTCGAAATATTTTGGTCTCATCGGTACGGTGTAGGCAATAAAAAGCGAAGATGTTGAATAAGCGTGGTAGTTTATTGTCCATTACGCCATCTATCGGTAGAGTTTTTTTCCATTTCAATTTTGTAAAATTATTAGTCGTATTTTTCTGTCATATATTTCGGTTGGATTTTGACACAAATCATATAATGTCACAACATTTTTCTGGCGGGTTTTCTAAACATAACGTCATTAGATTTTTATGAGCTAGTATGACAATAAAATGACATCGAAAAGACGCCACTTCAATGACGTCAAAAACACGTCATTAAAATGACGTCCTATGACCAAAAATTACTTAAAAATTACGGGAGCTTGCTGCTTGGGATGCCGTGTGCAACCATTGCACACGGCGTGCGACTGGTAAGGTAGTAGGACACTTCTGTAAGTATTATTGTTAAGGTTGTCTTATTTTCCTTGTTACCGTGTAACATATTTGTCACTGTAATAATATTTGAAAATAATTTTACCTAAAAATCAGATTTTCCTTAATTTAGTGTTTCTTTCACGTAATATGGAGCACACCAGTGAATCTAACGA
Organism: Listronotus bonariensis; assembly: GCA_014170235.1. Classification (NCBI taxonomy): domain Eukaryota; kingdom Metazoa; phylum Arthropoda; class Insecta; order Coleoptera; family Curculionidae; genus Listronotus; species Listronotus bonariensis. The sequence continues at coordinate 96,018 of JACEGR010000422.1, forward strand.
CCCTTTGAAAATAGCGAAGCAAGCTGCAATGATATAGATTGATTGAGCTTATTACCAGAAAAATCGCGAGAGAGGTATGAAATTGCCTATAATAAGTTTATGGCTTGGAGAGACAACAAAAATATTAAATTCGTTTCTGAAAACACGCAGTTAGTCTGTTTTGAAGAACTTTCAAAGAAATATAAGTCATCCACTCTCTGGTCCGAATACTCAATGTTGAAAAGTACGCTGAAGTTTAAAAAAACGTCGATCTGGGTAGTTACATGAAACGGGTTGCCTTCCTCAAAAGAAATTCAAAATTTTGTTGCAAAGAAGTTAAACATTCTTACGGAAAAGGATTTTCATCGGTTCCTATCTACTGCTCCAGACGAAAAATATTTGCTTGTTAAGGTAATTTATATTAGATAATAAAAATTTAATAAATTAGGAGCTAAATTAACTTTTTAGACCGTTGTTGTGGCAATTGGATTAACAGGAGCTTGTAGGCGGGATGAGCTCTGTAGATTAACGATTGAGGATATCAGAAACTTCGATTCAGCATTCATTACTAGAGAAGATAATACACACAAAGAATAAATTACCTAGATCGTTTACCATTACAGGTACTTTTTATAAAATTTGCAAAAATATCTTAACCTTCGTCCCCAAAATATAACAGGTAATAAGGTTTTTTCTTAATTATTGCAACGGCAAATGCACGAAACAAGTTGTTGGTATTAACCAGTGATCTGAAAAATAAAGCGGATAGCTAATAGAAAATGTTCCCCATATATTTTCAATAGACCTGCGCACGAATTTTGACCCACACTGGGAGAGTTGCTGTACACCTTTGCACATGCGCAGTTCTCATAAAAGTTAGTGTTTTTCAATTAAAATCCAATATAGTGTTGGCAACATTGACAAAATTTGCAGTATTTTAATAAATATAGTGGTTGGAACACTGAAAATGTTTACCTACATAGCAACAGGGCCACACTCATGATAATTTGGGATTTTCCGATTGTAAACGCCAGGTAAAATTGACGCCGTCAGCCCACTGATCTGAAAAATAATAAGGATAAATACAGCAAAAGTGACAATAACCCCTACGTGGGCACTGCGCAGTAAACTTGTGGGCATGCGCACTAAAAATTTACAGACTAGCGGAAAACAAACAACAGGACCGGGTTTGGACATTTGGTAAACGAGGGTTTTTGGGGCGCTAATCACGACTTTTTTTGGAAACGTTTCGTTCTCGAGATATTCATCATCAAAGTTGAAATTCAATTCTTAGTTTCACTCTATTCCGCCTTCTTTTTGCACAAAATTCTTGATATAACACCTAACAGGCACACAATATTATATAAACATCTTAAAAACTTTTTTTACACGTTTTTTTCATTAAATTCCAAATCTTTTACCCCTAAAACGCTACAACCATGCATACACCTATGTGTATAATGGTTTCAGACATGGCGACTTGATTTAAAGCAAACTTTTTATATTAATAAAGAAAGGCTAAAAACCAATAAGAAAAACATGTTTTAAAAAGGGTTTTTTATAGTTAAATAAAATATTGTGTGCTAATTTAGTGTTACATCAGTAACTTAGTGCAAAAAAAGGGAATTATAGTAAAAATAAGAACAGTTTGGCCATGATGACGAATATCTCAAGATCGAACCGTTTCCGAAAAAAAATAGATTCGTGATCAGCGCCCCAAAAACCAAGGTATAGCAAATTTCGTCAAAATCGGAGTGGCCGCAACTTTCTAGACAATTACCTAATTTTGTTTCTTGGATATATACACATATTTAAATATTTTATTTTAAGTTTGTACTCGTCTTCCATAGAAGTCCCTAAAAATTAAACCGGTTTAGATATTGGGTACTTTTTTGTCTTGTATAATTTAGTATACGAGAGTGCTTTGAAGCACTAATTCTCAACTTGTTTTTTGCTGGACCCTCTTTGACTAAACCTTAAAACTGCATGATATTTTTGCGTTATTATCTTTCTTCTTAAAACTACTTTGACACAACAAAACTAAATCAATTGGTATTTGATTTATTTTATCATAAAACCAATTAATTTTGGTGTAACTAGTTTGAGGACTCAATTTATACACTGTTATTTCACTTTCGCTGCCGTAGCAGTTTTCGTTCAGTTAAACTTGGCGTGTTGTGCCATTTGTAAACGCCGTTGCCTCATTTGACTTGACCAAGTTATCACCTTTGCCTCTGGTCGTTTGCAAACGTTCGTGATCTTAGAAAATTTTATGCTGAAAATTTTTGACTGACCTCATATTTGCAATCAAAACCACAAGAAAAACCTTCCAATTTCTGCAAAACAACACTATACAATAACTCATTATTTAGTTTTGGTTTATCAAAACTAAAATAAACAAAAGTTAAAAACACCACTGAAAAACAGGAAGACTCGCTAAGCACAAATGTCCTTTTGTGCTTAGCGAGAATACCAAATGACTAGTGGCGCCTTTACCAAAGGCTGAGTAGGCTGAAGCCTATGGCGGCATTTTTAGGGGGCGGCAGACGTTTTTTTGCTCTTCAAAAATATTTCTGAAGGAAAAAAGAAGAAAGGGGCGGCGAAAATAAAATAGCCTACGGGCGGCAAACATGTAAGTGCGCCTCTGCAATGACTAATAACGGTCGACCGTAGATGAGAGGTTGGTTTTTGGGCGGCTGACGGAGTCAATTTTACCTGGCGTTTACAATCGGAAAATCCCAAATTATCATGAGTGTGGCCCTGTTGCTATGTAGGTAAACATTTTCAGTGTTCCAACCACTATATTTATTAAAATACTGCAAATTTTGTCAATGTTGCCAACACTATATTGGATTTTAATTGAAAAACACTAACTTTTATGAGAACTGCGCATGTGCAAAGGTGTACAGCAACTCTCCCAGTGTGGGGTCAAAAATTCGTGCGCAGGTCTATTGAAAATATATGGGGAACATTTTCTATTAGCTATCCGCTTTATTTTTCAGATCATTGCGTCAGCCGCCCAAAAACCAACCTCTCATCTACGGTCGACCGTTATTAGTCATTTGGTATTCTCGCTATGCTCAAAAAGGACATTTGTGCTTAGCGAGTCTTCGTGTTTTTCAGTGGTGTTTTTAACTTTTGTTTATTTTAGTTTTGATAAACCAAAACTAAATAATGAGTTATTGTATAGTGTTGTTTTGCAGAAATTGGAAGGTTTTTCTTGTGGTTTTGATTGCAAATATGAGGTCAGTCAAAAATTTTCAGCATAAAATTTTCTAAGATCACGAACGTTTGCAAACGACCAGAGGCAAAGGTGATAACTTGGTCAAGTCAAATGAGGCAACGGCGTTTACAAATGGCACAACACGCCAAGTTTAACTGAACGAAAACTGCTACGGCAGCGAAAGTGAAATAACAGTGTATAAATTGAGTCCTCAAACTAGTTACACCAAAATTAATTGGTTTTATGATAAAATAAATCAAATACCAATTGATTTAGTTTTGTTGTGTCAAAGTAGTTTTAAGAAGAAAGATAATAACGCAAAAATATCGTGCAGTTTTAAGGTTTAGTCAAAGAGGGTCCAGCAAAAACAAAATTCAAGTTGAGATTAGTGCTTCAAAGCACTCTCGTATACTAAATTATACAAGACAAAAAAAGTACCCAATATCTAAACCGGTTTAATTTTTAGGGACTTCTATGGAAGACGAGTACAAACTTAAAATAAAATATTTAAATATGTGTATATATCCAAGAAACAAAATTAGGTAATTGTCTAGAAAGTTGCGGCCACTCCGATTTTGACGAAATTTGCTATATCTTGGTTTTTGGGGCGCTGATCACGAATCTATTTTTTTTTCGGAAACGGTTCGATCTTGAGATATTCGTCATCATGGCCAAACTGTTCTTATTTTTACTATAATTCCCTTTTTTTGCACTAAGTTACTGATGTAACACTAAATTAGCACACAATATTTTATTTAACTATAAAAAACCCTTTTTAAAACATGTTTTTCTTATTGGTTTTTAGCCTTTCTTTATTAATATAAAAAGTTTGCTTTAAATCAAGTCGCCATGTCTGAAACCATTATACACATAGGTGTATGCATGGTTGTAGCGTTTTAGGGGTAAAAGATTTGGAATTTAATGAAAAAAACGTGTAAAATAACTAAAAAAATTTTTTTTTTTAAGATGTTTATATAATATTGTGTGCCTGTTAGGTGTTATATCAAGAATTTTGTGCAAAAAGAAGGCGGAATAGAGTGAAACTAAGAATTGAATTTCAACTTTGATGATGAATATCTCGAGAACGCAACGTTTCCAAAAAAAAGTCGTGATTAGCGCCCCAAAAACCCTCGTTTACCAAATTTCCAAACCCGGTCCTGTTGTTTGTTTTCCGCCAGTCTGTAAATTTTTAGTGCGCATGCCCACAAGTGTACTGCGCAGTGCCCACGTAGGGGTTATTGTCATTTTTGCTGTATTTATCCTTATTATTTTTCAGATCAGTGGTATTAACAAAATAGGAAGTATTGCGAGAAAACTAGCTGAATTCCTGAATCTGCCGAATTCAGAAAACTACACTGGTCACTGCTTTCGGCGATCATCGGCCATAATATTAGTTAATGCAGGAGGTGACTCGCCGACTTTAAAGCGCCATGGGAGCTGGAATAAAAGTGCCATCGCAGGAGGATATATTGGCGAGTCGATTGAATACAAACTACAAATATCTAATAAAATAATGGAGTTTGTAAAGCCATCGTCGAGCAACATTTCTTTGAAATCCATGATGCAGCCTTTGCCAAGAAGTAACATAGTTCAGAGTTCACATTTATCATAATATTCTTTAAACATTATTAAAAATCATCATAAGAAGAAAAAAGACCTTTCAATAATGAATTTCGGAAACTGTTCGAATATTACAATTAATTATAACTTTCATTAATATTTTATTGTTATTTCACCAATTTATAAAAACTTGTTTAATTATTATTGTAATTAAGGGTAATTTTCTAGAAACCGGCGGCAACTCCGATTTTGACGAAATTTGGTATACGGGGGTTTTGGGGCGCTGATCACGAATCTGAAAGAATTATTTGGCGAAAACGTTTCGTTCTCGAGATATCCATCATCAAAGTTGGTATTTGAACTAAGCTTATTTTCACTATATTCCTCCTTCTTTTTGCAGACAATTCTTGATTTAAAGCTAAAGTGTCACACAATATTTGATTTTCACCTTTTAAAACCCCGTTTTTCTACGTTTTTACATTATTTTTGCAATAAATTGCGTGGCTTTTCTTTGATAATGCGACAACCATACATACACATAGAGCTTCATGGCACACTGGGATTGAAATGATTCAAAGTATAGCTATGCAATTTAATGCAAAAATAATGTAAAATACGTAAAAACGGGGTTTTAAGAGGTGAAAATCAAACATTTTGTGACACTTTAGCTTTAAATTAAGAATTGTGTTCAAAAGAAGGGGAATATAGTGAAAATAAGCATAGTTCAAATTTGAACTTTGATAATGAATATCTCAAGAACGAAACGTTTCCGCCAAATAATTCTTTCAGATTCGTGATCAGCGCCCCAAAAACCCCCGTATATTTTTGTGGATGTAGTTGTTATGCGTGCAGTCGAATAAAAAGTATAGTGTGCAACACATTTGAAATCGCCTTATTTCCCACTCGTGTGACTTACGAAAAACTATCATACCCGTGTGCAAAGAGTCTTTTTAACACGCTTTTATTAGCTTGGGTTGTATCTATCTATCTATCTATCTATCTATCTATCTATCTATCTATCTATCTATCTATGTAACGGAATCTTTGAGCCTAATTTTTACCAACTCCCAGCGATTCAATTTTTTGAAACTTTGCACACGTATCAAGGACCGATGACAATGCAATAATTTAAAAACAGTATCCTGTTATCCTGATTAGGATCGCCAGGATAAATAAATTCCTTTACAGATCCTCTGTGTCCTAATACTACTCTTGACAAAATGGCGAAGGAATTTTTAGTGAATAAACTGTAGCATTTTTACATACATACATGCATATCGAACTAAAAAATGAAAAATAAATAATAGTTTAAAAAAACTAAAAAAACACGCTTTTATATGCAACCGAACTAAAAATTAGAAAATAATTTTTCATTACAAAGAGTTTGTCACTTTAGAATAAAAGCGTGGGGTGCTTAATATATTAAATGTTATAATTATTCTATTTGCAAATATCTATGAGGGAAAAGTTATGAAAAAATAGTAAAATGCACCCCACGCTTTTTACTCTGAAGTGACAAACTCTTTGTAATGAAAAATTATTTTCTAATTTTTAGTTCGGTTGCATATAAAAGCGTGTTTTTTAGTTTTTTAAACTGGTTGCATATAAAAGCGTGTTTTTTAGTTTTTTTAAACTATTATTTATTTAAAACTTGTTACACAATATTCTATTTTCGCACTGCGGTATGTTATACTGTTTGAAAATACTTTTATATCGAACACCTACCTAGTGGCTTTCATTATTTTAAAATTTAATTAAAAGGTCCTCGTTTAAAACAAATTCCATGTTTTTTTTTTTAATGTAATTCCAAATAACAGCCAGATAATTCCAAATTTATTTTAAATAAAACCATGACAGCGATGAAAGCTCTATCTTATACTTTGCAACACTAGTTTGATGAAAGGCATTTTCTATGCATAAAAGCAGTGTGCTATTTGCTATTTTTACATATGGTCGTAGGAAAAGTATTGCCGTCTAAGCTCTATGTCTTTTGTGTATCCCAAACCCGGCTAGAACGATTTTTAGCATTCTTAATGCCCTTCAAAGAAGAGCTTTTATTTGTTTTGGTAATAAATTAATACAGGGTGATTTAAAAATTGATTACGAAACTTAAGGGGGTGATTCTATTTGACAAAATAAGGGTAGAGCTTCATATATTTTTTTTCAAAATGTCATTCGTTTTCGAGTTACAAGCCGTCAAAGTTCAATTTTTATTTTGGTTTATCGCCATATTGCATTTATTTTTTAACCAATCCAGTTGATATTTGGCACACAAATCGAGCTTTGCAGATTATAAAATTTTAAGACAAAATACTTTTTTAAATACCGCCAGAGGGCATTTTACCTTAAACTTAAAATTTATTTACATCATAACTTTTTATTTTGACAGATATCGCATAGATGGGAGCGCCTTTTTATAGACAATCAAAAACTTAAAAAATAAGGTACTTTTTATTAAAGTCGATAAACCTCACCGTTTAGGCACCAATAGACATCAAAGTTTTCATCAATTTCAATCAAATTACCTACATACATACAGGGTGTCCAGTAATTCAACCGAGAAACTTAACCAAACAATTTCTGCAACAAAAACTTCATATAAATATATGTCCTAAACGTCTTAGTTTTTGAACTACAAAGTGTTTAAGAAAAAAAAGATTTTTTTTAAATATTTGACACACCGTAGTTTAAAAACTAAGACATTTAGGACATATATTTATATGAAGTTTTTTTCTTATTTTCTGTTGTAAAATCGCCCTGTAAAATTTGTCGGTTGAGTTATTGGACACCCTGTATGTATGTAGGTAATTTGATTGAAATTGATAAAAGCTTTGATGTCTATTGGTGCCTAAAAGGAGGTTTATCGACTTTAATAAAAAGTACCTTATTTTTAAGTTTTTGATTGTCTATAAAATGGCACTTCCGGATTTGCGATATCTGTCAAAATACAAAAGTTATGATGTAAAGAAATTTTATATTTTAGGTAAAGTGCCCTCTGGTCGCATTTAGAAAAGTACTTTTGTCTTAAAATTTGCAAAGCTCGATTTGTGTGCTAAATATCAACTGGTTGGTTAAAAATAAATGCAATATGGCGAAAAACCAAAATAAAAATAGAACTTTGACGGCTTTTAACTCGAAAACGAATGACATTTAAAAAAATATTTATGAAGCTCTACCCTTATTTTGTCAAGTAGAATGTCCCCCTTAAGTTTTGTGATCGATTTTTGAATCACCCTGTATAGTCTAACCAAAATGGCGGGGTATCATGACCTTAAAAACACACAACTTTAAATGTGGGACAACGTTGACGGAACAAGGAAAAAGATGGGTTAGGTATCTAATAACTCGGCACCCACGGTACTTAGACATAAGCTTTTGTGGACTATCTCACAGAAAAATAATAATACGACATGGACTTTTTTATTTAATATGCATATAAAAATAATACAAAAATACATCACATTGTTACATGGTACCTTAAAAAATGGTTTTATTGGCACTCAATAGCACACCACAACATACATATTACAAACTAATACAAAACAAGTGGGTACGGGCAGAAACATAAAACCAACTTTACCGTACTCCTGGTACTCACATTCATCTAAATTATTTACATTTATCAAGTTTAGGCAAACTACCGAATGATAAAAATCATATCAGTAAACGTCAACATTAAAGTCAACTAAGCCCGCCTAAGCGCATTGGTCAATACCGATTTCTTTTAGTTATAATTGGTTGATCGCCTAAAGATGATTGTTTTCTAAAATAAATATACAGACTCAGTATTAAAATGACGTTTAGGAATGACAGAAAGGATAGTTGGGGCAGGAACTAGGATCAACACCTGCAGGTAACTGCACAGATTCTACAGGCTCAGAACCAGAAGCTACAGGCTGGTAGGCACGAGCCTCATGAACAGGGGCAGGCCGGGAGTATTGAGGGGTGGACGCACCTGGATTGAAAAGACGGGCTCGACTGTATTGTGGAGCAGAGATATATTGAGGGTTTGAGGTTTGCTGAGGGGCTTGAGCGTATTGAGGAGTATATTGAGCAGCTGGACCAGCACTGTATGCCCGGGCGGCTGGTTGTGGTTGATAGGCTGCTGGTTGTGCTTGGTATGCAGCTGGTTGTTGTTGGTAAGTAGCTGGTTGTTGTTGATAGGCTGCTGGTTGTTGTTGGTAAGTAGCTGGTTGTTGTTGATAGGCTGCTGGTTGTTGTTGGTATGCGGCAGCAGGTTGAAGTTGAAGGGTAGTTTGTGGACGGTAGTATTGAGGAGCAGCTACTTGAGGTTGATTTGCGTAGGCAGTAGGAGCTGCAAAAAGTAAAAAAGAAGTTTTAAAATTGAATATTTCTGCACAATCTATTATATTGATACCTTAATACTGATAGGTCGTAAACCAAGCTGTCGGTTGAGTTACTAGACACCCTGTATGTATGTAGGTAATTTGATTGAAATTGATGAAAATTTGATGTCTATTGGTGCCTAAGCGGTGAGGTTTATCGACTTTAATAAAGAGTAGCTTATTTTTAAGTTTTTGATTGTCAATAAAACGGCGCCCCCAGTATTGCGATATCTGTCAAAATAAAAAGTTATGATGCAAATAAATTTTAAGTCTTACGTAATGTGCCCTCTGGCGCTATTTAAAAAAGTGCTTTTGTCATAAAATTTTAGAATCTGCAAAGCTCGTTTTGTGTGCCAAATATCAACTGGATTGGTTAAAAAATAAATGCAATTGGGGAAAAAACCAAAATAAAAATTAAACTTTGACGGCTTGTAACTCGAAAACGAATGACATTTACACTACATACCCTTATTTTGTCAAGTAGAATCAAGTTTCGTGATCGATTTTTGTATCACCCTGTATTAAGGTAGCTCTAATATAGTGGGTTCGTTATAAATTTTGCGCTTGTCATGTACCCCTAAAATTATATTTTTAAAAAATTTAGACATCTTACTTAAAGCTTGAGGTGCCAAAGCTTCAGCTAATCCTTCACCATGGTAATCACCATCCCCAATGTATTCCCCACGGTCTAGTCGTTGTTGAACTTCAGGGGGTACTGGCTTTCAGGTTGAGCTGGGGCACCTTGCTGATACTGTCCTTGTTGACCCTGAAAAATATTAATAATATATGTTTTTTTATATTGCAAGCAATGAAGTTCTTAAAGAAAATAGCATATACAGGGTGTTTTCTTATTGCGTTAATAGGACCGGATTATCACTTTTGGGGCCCATAGGCAATTTACCCAAAAAGGTCACCTCCTTCTTTTGGGGGCCCCTTCCTAATTGAAAGTTGAAGGTCAAGAGAACGAAAAGTTTTCGAGGCTCCCTATAAAAAAACTTAAAGGCCAAAAAAGTAATTACCTTTTCTACGGGCCCCTCTCCGATTAAAAAAAATAGAAAAAATCTTTGGGGGCCCATCTGTACTACACTTCAATACCAAAGGAAAACATCACTTTTCCCATTTCATCCAACAACTTCCAACACTTTACAACTGCGGGCCCCTCTTTAAGTTTAACACCCTGTATCTTAGAAACAAAGCATTTCCGGACATATGGTAATATGAACTTATTTTTATAAAATTGGCTCAAAAATACGCCCTTCAATTTTCTTACCCCAATAAGAAAACACCTTGTATAAAAATTATAATATTAAAATTTATTCAAGTACAAGGTAATTTTATTGGAATTTGCGTAAATAATACCAGTATCTGCTTAATATTTTTGCAATTTTATTTCTGAGCAATAATCCAATATTAAAAATAACTCTTATATTCAGGGCCGTATTAACTGTTTGAGGCGCCCTAGGCTAGAATTCCCGGAACGCCTATTTTATCATCAAAGAAATTTTTGAAGAGCAAAAAAAAGGTGTTTTCCTCCGTAGTGCCTATTTTGAGTGCCAGGTGCCTTACTTTACCACCCGAAATAAAATTTGATTACCAAAAAAAAAAAACAATCATTCCCTCCTTTTCGCGCCTATTTGCCTATTTCATTCCAAAGCACCTAATTCACAGAGAAATTAGTCACCAAAAATCCCCACTTGGCCTACACTTTTTTAAAAAATCCCCTGTCTAGCGCCTATTACTCCCCTATCTGGCGCTTATTTTTTCACGTAGCCTAGTCAGCCTAATGGATAATACGGCCCTGCTTATATTAAGAATTCGTCAAATAAATTGGCACGTCAAAATTTTGCTATATTTTTAATTCAAAGTGCTAACTTTTATTTGGTAATAACATAATAAATTTGGAATTATTAAAGTTCTAAAATATAAGGTATCCTCAAAGTTAAGATATTTTTGTAGCCCCTTATAGAACTTGTAAAGAGAAGTCAAAATTTTGTTGATTTTCGAAAAGAAAATATTGATTTAGTATACAGGGTTCGCAAAAACAAAAAACTTGAGTTTTCTTTAAGGATTAACTAACTTTATTTTTAATTTTTAGGCAAAATTTTATCAGGAAAATTTATTAAGAATAAAGTTTCTAATCGATAAAAATAATAAAACAAAAATTTATTGAACCTCATAATTTGGCAAAAACGCCTTGATTACAATGGTTTACAGATAAAAAAATTGTGTTGTGTAGAAATTTGGAGGAAGCAGGTGTTTAAAAGCAAATAATGGGAGTTTTTTGGGTCATTTAAATTGGAAAAATTTAAAATAATACAATAATAAAGTAATTAAAAATAATATTCCTAATAAATTTTGTTTAATATACAGGGTGGCCCACCATATTCGACACGGTCTGTAGCTAGATAACCATGGGGTTTTTAAAAAAGTAAATACTGAAACATATACAGGTCGGATAAGGCAACAGTATAAAATTATTTTACTCTATACAGGATGTCTCAAAAAAGTGTGACGTAGCAAAGTGACATTTTTAAATGGAACACCCTATATTTTATGACGGTTTTAGATTCTACATAAAAAATAATTTAAGTTTGTTAACAGTACCAAGTGTCTAATCTTATTCGTTTTTGTAATATTTTATTTTTTTCAAAATGCAGGGGTGCAATTAAATTAATTTTATTTTAACGATATAAACCCCTTAAACTTTAAAATTTGTTTCAAGATTAGGAAAAGTTTGCCTTATCATACGTAGGTCATATCAAGATCATAGATTATACAGGGTGATCAAAAAATAATTTCAATTTAGAAAGTCAAATAGCAATATCTCTCTTATTTTAAATGGAACACCCTGTGTTTTTTACACCACATGATGACAAACCAAATGCTCTTTCAAAGGTGTATAGGTTGCCTATACCTATCTTTTATACTTTTAAAGTAAATTCCTTTTAACTTATTTTTATTCCAAATGTCTATTTAAATGTAAGTAGACTGTGATATAGCTATGCCTATTTACTAAGCCATTATTGCAAAATGTAAATTTGTTGGAAAAAAGCACAAAATTAAAAGATTTTATATTATCTGCCACTATTTTTTAAAAAAAATCATTAGTTGCTTATAATGATACTTCCAATAACACTTATTTCAGCTGAATGTGGTAATGATAAAACTTGTGTTTTTAAACAATCCTAATAACGCCTCTGGTCAGTTATGACGACATTCTGTGACCTATAAATCGTTTCTTCCATAATCCATAATCACTGTGTCAAATTTTTTAAAGCAACTATTAAGGTTATCAGATGGTTTCTCCTGGAATATTTTTCAGAATTAACTCTAGACTAAAGTAAACCATTTTTTCACATCCTACCAGTATTATATCATCTTGTTGTTTTAGAAGAAGGGTTTTTATTTAAAATTATTGAATTTTTTTTTAACAGACTAAAACACTAGTAATCAATAAATGGTTGTTGTTATTTTCTTTAAAAAATATTAATGGCTGCTATGTCACAGCCAACTTTAATTTAAATAAACATTTGGACTAAAAATTTGTAAAAACAGATTTTACTAAAAAGCACAAAAGATAGGTATATGCAACCTATACACCATTTGAAAGAGTATTTTATTTGTCATTATGTAACGTAAAATAATACAGGGTGTTCCATTTAAAATAAGAGAGATATGGCTATTTGATTTTCTGAAAAATTGAAATTATTTTTTGATCACCCTGCACAATATTTGATCTTGATTTGATCTACGTATGATATGGCAGACTTTTTCTAATCTTGTTACACATTTTAAAGTTTAAAGTGTTAAAAGTGTTAAAGTAAAATTAATTTAATTTTACCTCTGCATTTTTCAAAAAAATCAAATATCACAAAAACGAATAAAATTAGACACTTAGTACTATAAACAAACTTGAGTTATTTTTTAAAGTAGAATCTAAAACCGTTATAAATTATATGGTGTTCCATTTAAAAAAATATAACTTTGATACGTCGCACTTTTTGAGACACCCTGTATAGACTAAAATAATTTTATACTGTGGTCTTATCCGACCTCTATATGTTTCAGTATTTACTTTTTTAAAAACCCCATGGTTATCTATTTTTTTGCAAGCGAACATTTTTCTGAAGAATAACTGTTTCTCGACAAATGAAATTTTTAACCCGTTTGCCCTCTTGTAAACCCCATCCGTGGACAGCCTGTAGATTCTGATTTCTAAGATAAAAAATAATGTTCATTTACTTGATATTGTCCCTGATGTTGTGACCTTAGGACAGCCTGTACAGTTACCAGAGGGTTTGAGCAGTCTGGGTAGTTAGGACAAGACTGAGGATCTATTCCCGCAGGATACTGTGCTGGGGTTGGTGCCACTTCATTTGGTACTTGTTGGTAGTGCTGAGAAAAACTGCAGCAATGGAGCAGGAAATGATGGTCTGCAAAATAAAAAAGTTATTCGTTTTTTTTTTAAGAAATATTCTCTGTATTAAAAAAATATACCGGGTGTTGCTCCGTCGAGCGGGACATAGGGAATCCCATGTAAATTTTGAAGTAGTCAAATATTGGCTCCCCTAATTATAAAAAAAAATGCTATTGGTATTAATTGAAGAGCACAATAGGTTCCACCCAAAATGAAAATTTTAGCATTTTTCAACCAACCAGGAAAGAGTAAACTGCTTAAATAGTTCTGCAACGTAGTATCTCATTATGCACCCTGTACTCTAGAAATTAATAAAAAAAACACCAAAACAATTTATCAGTGACAATTTAGATCCTTAAATTATAATGTCATTGCCAAAACTGAACAATTTTATACGGGAATTTCAAAAGAATCCTCGCATTTCATTTTAGTTCACAGCTAATTCCAACACATGCACTCACAGTTACGCAAGACAATAAAACAAATTTTTCTACATTTAGAAATCAATTTATGACGAAAATATCAGGATTTTATCAAATGCTCAAATATTCCTCCATTAACTGCCAGACAATAACCCAAATGATTATAAAACTCAATTCCCGCCAAAACATTAATTTTTTGTGAATATTGAGTCCTTCTCTCAACAAATCGATTTTGGTTTTCGTTACTCCAGTACCGACAATTTTGAATATTGGGTTCGTTGTTCAATGTAAAAGTGCATTCGCCAGTAAAGCAAATATTTTGTAAGTCTTTTTCCTCTCCATCATCTCAAAGCAAAATTCCTGTCGTGGTTTTTCGTCTCCGTCTCTTAATTCTTGGTGTCTTTCGTACTTCTAAACGTGGTATTTACATCTTTTTAAAATTCGAGATATTGTGGTGTGGTCTTGTCCAGTAATGTCCTCCAGTTGTCTCGTGCTAATGTTTCCTTCGGCCTCCTCTACACAAAGTATCACGTCTAAATCGTCGGGTTTTGTACAATTTGTCTCTAATGTTCACGTCGATTTTCTTTACATTTGCAATTATTGATTACTGTGCTTGTAGTTTCAATTTTTTTATTGTCCGTTCTATTGTCGATTTACTTGGTATTGGCCAATTGGGAAAATAGGCTGCAAACATGTCCGCTACTCTTCGATAACTATTTCCCTGATAAAACCATTTTATAATAGTGATTTTTCTTGATTTGAGTAGTTCATTATTTAAAAATGATGTGACAATTATCTGACATCTTGAGAGTAAGAGGTTAAATAATTTTTCTGGTATTTTATTATAAACTTCTAATAATACAGAGCGCGTAAGAAGATAGGAGATTCGTAACTTATTTTAGATTTTATCTCTTAGCTGGCGGACTGAGAAGAGCTGAAATGTGTACACTGAGTACAACTTTTCGTGCTCTTTAAAAAATCCCAATAATATTTTCTTCTAAAATAATTAGGGGAGCCAATATTTGATCACTTCAAAATTTACATGGGATTCCCTATGTCCCGCTCGACGGAGCACCACCCGGTATTCTTTACATGTTAGTTTTAAAGATAATTATCGATATCAAAAAATTATTACAAAC
This sequence comes from Listronotus bonariensis, assembly GCA_014170235.1. Taxonomy (NCBI): domain Eukaryota; kingdom Metazoa; phylum Arthropoda; class Insecta; order Coleoptera; family Curculionidae; genus Listronotus; species Listronotus bonariensis. Next base: position 111,104 of record JACEGR010000422.1, read on the forward strand.
ATGTTAATTTTTAAGATAATTATCCAAATAAACAGAAAAATATTTATCCTACTAAATGTAAGGTTTCATCAAAGAGTCCCCTATCACCAACAAGTATTGTTAACGATGTCGTGAAAAATAACTACTAACAAGCTGATTTTTTCTGTCGATCAAGTAATATTTATACTGGTTAGACGATACCTTTTTATCTAAAAGGTGCTGTGAAATGCAAGTACTGCATGTTTCAGTGCTTGTAATTTGGTACTTAGGCACAAGCCTTTGTGGGCTATCACCTCAAGCCGTCATTCTCAAAATAAACACCATGTTGTAGGAGGTGATAAAAATAGTAATTTATGTAACAAGAGCATAAAGTGATACTTTTTTACAAATGGGAAGTTTGACAGCACGAGCCGTTAGGTGAGTGCGGCAACAACATGAGTAAAAAAACACTTTATGCATGTGTTACATACTATATTTTTCTACGACCATATAAAAGTTTTCCAAAGTACCAGTTTATACATGTTTTATTTATTTAAACTTAATAATTTTTTTTTAACACAGCCATTATATTGCAACAAAAATCATAGCCTCCTTATGTTTTAAAAGACAATTATCCTCTTCATAACTATGCCGTGATTTAATTTTAAAAAACGGCATATACTTACTTTTTTAGAACTAATACTATACCCTGTTTCGTTGCAAGAGAGAGTAATAAATCATTTAATTTTATGGCAATTCGCTTTCTGTGTTAGTCCGAGTATAAATATTTTTCTTCAATTCTACCTGTAATGTACTGATAAGGCATTATAATTTTAGGCCGGCAGACTCCGTTCTAATATTCGTCAACCTCTTGGGTTAAATACAAAGGAATAACAGATGTTTACCCGTATTTACGTGGGAATAATGTGATAAAAACCTTGACAGTGGCGGTGCGCTTCAGTTTATTTTTGGGAACTTACCCTTTTTAAACAGTTTAGGTAAAATGAAAATCTTGTTTCTTTTATATGTGTAAAAAATTATTTTAAAATTTATAGTATATCAATATTGTACAGTTGGTATAATTATAGTTAATAATAACCATTTTAATAATACACATTAAAAATGCATAGTCAAAAAATATTTTTTTAAAATATATTCTATACCTAATTAAATATGCTCCATAATCTACATCTATTTAGTTATTCACATTCTTCCATATCTGACATACTATAACTACTTGAGTCATATAATAATGTGAGTCTACTTGTATAATAATTAGAGGTTCAACAGTTGTATCTAATATTATATCCAAAGACCACATTTTATTTTCTACTTCTAATACATGTTCGACACATTTTTTCCAGTTTTCTGGGGAAGCATTAGATATGGCAATTTGAAATAATTGTTTTTATATCTACTAGTTTAAACGTAGTATTTTTTCGGGCTACTTCACCTTTCACTTGTGCCCATCGCTTTTTGGTGAAATTATACCTCCCTCTTTTTCTTGTTTAAAAATTCTGTAAATTGTCGCTTTTTCCACCCCAGTCATCAACGCACATTTTTGAACACAATCGTCCACACTTAAATAAGAGTTTTGATTATTTCTAATGCAGGGTGCGGCAGAATGGACTCCCACATTTCATCAGGCTAGAACATCGGTAATGGGAGTTGGACATTGATGGGGATGGTCACATTCGCTTGGGCGATTGATAAGGTTTGTAACTAGGCGCTATGTCTTGGTCTGGTGACCAACGTGGATTTGTTATTGAGCTATTATTCAAAAATGACGAATGTGTCACCGCGTCGAAAAGAGTATTTTGTACGCGCTTCCTGCCTCCGAATGCCTCTGTTCCAGACCGGAATCAATTTTTAAATGGGTTGCTAACTTAAGGGCAACTGGTTCTTGACTTTCCTAAATCAAGACAGCGATCCGAGATGAAACTGCTGCTATTCCTCAAGACATGGTGATAAAAGTGATGCGGAACTTCTAGGAACGCCTTCGCATGTGTGTCGCTGCTAACGGCCGTCACTTACACGATATAATTTTGAAAACATAGTTAAAAAAAACCTTAAAGTGTGCTCTTTTTAAAAATAATAAAAGTTTAGCTTCATATTTTATAGTAGACTTTTTATTTGCTACCCAAATGTGGGAGTCCATTCTGCCGCACCCTGTATAATCGAATACGTTTTTAACAATCTGCTTTTCAGTTAAATGGCCGAGACATGCGCGATTCTGCGGAGAAGCCGTTTTTATAATACTGTAATACTTGAACAATACTCTAACAATTTATAACCACTCAGTTGCACATACGGAAAGATACTAAAATATATATAAAATTTATAATCCTTATTTAACGCAATTCGGTGTATTTCTACCTGTTCTTTGCACAGAGACTGGTGCGCCTATGGTTTACAACCTTCTAACCGTCCCGAGACATTTTTATTACTATCTCTTGCAAAAAAATAGAGTATAAAACAGTATAAATCCTTTTCAATTTCTTAGTCATCCAAATTCATTATTACTATTAATTTTAAGTAATTTCTATTAAATTTATTAGCAAACTGTCAAATTTTAAAACTACTGACACATGAACTAAAAGAAATAATGATGAAATCAAAAGTAACTTGACCGTTTGGTTCAGTTGATGTCACCTGTACTGTTACATTGCATAAATTTATATTTAAGTGTATTGTAGGTGGCGTGGAAACAAGACACTAACTCAAAGTGTGAAAAAAGCTTCGAAGTGTTATAAAAAGTGACTTTTTTAACACTTTATGTAGTGTACTAGAATCAAGTACTTTATCTTCATGTTAACGATTTAAAAAACAGCATTTTCTTTAACGGTCGTGAAAAAACATATTTTTACTAAGAAAAAATATATAAAAAAAATGGGCACATAAATTTAAAATAAAAACAATTGATGGTACTTCCGGTTAAACCAAAAGTAAATTTTATGCTTTAATAATTCAAGAAAAAGGTTAATTTATGCTTAAAATATATTGTAAAACTTTAAAACAGTGACTTTTTTTAATATCTTACAGGTATTTTACTTTAAAAATAACTTAATATTTAAAAACAGCAGATTAATAATAATAATAATAAAAAAAAGATGAAATTGAACAACTTGGCCTTCAGTTTTATGTGGTTTTGGTAGACTAATTCTGGGTTAACGTTACACCAACAAATTTAGAAATGCAAGTTAAAGAATGCGTAGATTTGACGAAAACAAAGTGGATTTATATCAAAGAAAAAAAAGCCAAACGTGTAAGCATAAGTTACGAAAAATTAATTACAAACCACAAGTTTTTTGTCAGATTTAGCCAATATAATTGCAGTTCATATACAGTTGTCTCCTCCGTGGCGCAGTGGACAGAGATTTGATTGAAGTCAGAGGTCGACGGTTCGATTCCCAGCGGGGAGACATATTTAGGTAGTAGTTATTTAAAAATAACGACCGTGGTGGCACTACCGCGTTGTCTAAAAAGGTACTGTGAAATGCATAACTGCATGTTTCAGTGCTTGGACAACGTTGACGGAACAGGGGGAACGATGGGTTAAACATCTAATAACCCGACACCCACGGTACTCTGGTATTTAGGCATATGCCTTCGTGGGATGTCAAAAAAAAAGAAAAAAAAGGTAAAGATGGGTCCACATTTAATTACACAAAAAATGATAAAGTAAATAAACCCTTTTGTAAACAATGATTTATTGCAGCAAAAAATATTTAACCCGACGAGTTTCTAGTACCAAGCCACGTGCCACCGGTTTTATAGTAGGACAGAGGCGAAATAAGAGAATGTTTTTTGAGTAGGTGATACATATTTTAGCAATGTTTTTGTATTATTTATCTAAAAATATGTAATCAGGCTCTGTCCGAGGCTATGTGCATTCGAAAAGGTTTGTTTACTTTATCATTTTTTGTGTACCTTGCGGTATTGCTTTAAGAATAAATTAAATGTGGATCCATCATTACCTACATGTGGTATACAGGGTATTACATATTAATGTTAAGAAAATTGGGCCTTTTTTCAATACAAAGTTTTGTTTAAATGATGTTTACCTAAATAATAACAACGGTTTTACTTTAAAATAGCGCAATGTTTTAAAAACATTATATAAAAAAGTAAGAAAATATTCAGCTACTTGGTTAAATTCTGGGTTAACCAACACCAACAAATTGCGGGCGACCTGGTAATACCTCCTTAGTGATTTCAAACATATTTTTGCAGGTCAAACAAATCTTATGTTATACCTCAAGAGACTAAAGTGAAACTTTTTATACCGGGGAAAGGAGGGTTAAGGTTATTATTTAATTTTTCGCACATCGATATTATTTTTATAATAAAATCAAGAAAATTAAGGCACCCTAATAAAAAGAAAATGTCAAATTAATATTTGATAGTAGACAATTTGGACTACTTTTGAAAAGTGTGCAAAATATTTGGATGCCAAGGTATTTGTTGCATTTCTATATTTATTTATTTTTTGATATCCCACGAAGGCCTATGCCTAAAAATCAGAGTACCGTGTGTGTCGAGTTATTAGATGTTTAACCCATTGTTTCCCCTGTTCCGTCAACGTGGTCCAAGCACTGAATGCTACTGCAACATGCAGTTTTTGCATTTTACAGCACCTTTTGGAGAAAAAAGACATGTTCGCTGCTCAGTATCCGAATAGACCGATACCCGCAAAATCAACAGTCCATAGGTCTATCAAAAAATTGAAACCAATGGCACAGTGATAAATAACTGCAGATGTGAAGCTAGGGAGTATAAAAGAGAAGAAAATGTAAGAGATGATAGAGACTTGGAAATTTTATTGCACGTGGAAGAAAATGATGGGAAGGTGAGTACAAGGAAATTTCAGGATATCATAGGAAAAGATCAATCAACAGTGTTCCGGATTTTAAAAATACATTTCATACAAATATGAAAGACATCAAGAGCTAAGAGATGGGGATGAAATACCACGGCAGGAATTTTGATTTGACATGATGGAAAGGGCAAACATGGACAGGGAATTTTTATGAAATATTTGTTTTACTGACACATTTACGTTAAACAATGAACCCAATCATCAAAATTACCGATACTGGAGCAAAGAAAACCAACACAGTTTTGTCGAAACGAGGACGCAATATCCACAGAAAGTAAATGTTTGGGCGGAGATTTTTGGACAACATATTATTGAACCATTTTGTCTTAATCAGAATTTGAATGCAGAATTTTATTTGGAACTACTCGAAGAACTAATTTTACCCGCTTTAAATGATGTATCCAGGGAAAATCAGGAAATTTGGTACCAAATGAATGGCTGCCCGGCACATAATACCCTAACTGATCGGATATATTTACACAATGCTTTTAATAGAAATTTTATTGGCCTACATAACACCATAAATTGGCCAGCCAGGTCTCCTGATATTTCGCCAAATGACTTCATTCTCTGGGGCCATTTAAAAAGCATGATATACAAGGATAAAAATTACTCTAATCTAGATGAGTTAAAAAATGTCATTTCTGTAGAATGCAATAAAATTTTAATTTACCAGCTAGCCAATGTAAGAAGACAATTTTATGGACGTCTGGGTTATTGTCTAGCAGTCAATGGAGGAATATTTGTAAATTTTCTTAAATCTTAAGTTTATTTCCAACCTATTAATTATTGTAATATTATTAATAATTTATTGAAGCATGTAAATATTATAAATGTCATAAGTTCTTGAAATTTGTTACTCTAGTTTAGTTTAACTTAACTTAATTCGTTTGTATAAATACAACTTTAATCTTTTCACTGTACGATTTTTTGATAGTAATAAAGCACTAAATTTCAAAATGACAACGTAATGTCACGCTAACTGGTATTTTTATAGTTGTTCATAAATATGAGGCGATAATAATGTAACAATTTAAAAAAATATATTAGCATCTAACTAGCAAACGGGTTAACCGAAAAATCTAAAGTTTTTACCATGGACCTAGATTTGCATGCTCTTCAATAAACTTTAATAGAATTTTTCTCTAAAATAATTAGGGGAGTCAATAATTGACCGCATTAAAAATTACATGGGATTTTCTATGTCCCGCCCGGCGAGCATTTTCATATGTTACCGACGGAAAAAAGCGCTCGAGTCGCCGAATACCTATCTGTAAGTTGCCGACGTATTTTTGTTTACGTCTGTAACATAAATGAGATGATCCAGACATTTTATTCTTTAGCATGTCAAACAGTTGCAGTAAATATTCGTTACTGATCGTTGATTAAATTCGATATTTCTGTAAGGAAAAATGAGTGAAATTAGCATAAACAATTTCCCTTCTTCTTCCTTAACTTAATTACAGTAAAACAAACTGTTATATTTTTTCCATGTTAATATGCTTTATCAGTTGGGCTATTTTATTCTGTCTATGTTACAGACGTAAACTAGGAATACGTCGGCAACTTAATGAGACGTATTCGGCAAACCGAACGCCTGTTTTTGTCGGTAACATATGAAAATGCGCCCGGCGATGCATCACCCGATATAAGCAAAAGCATTTGCTTCCTTTTATTTGTATAGCCCATTGTCAAGTCACCAAAATTCAGAAATTTATGGTAAAGAATGCGTTGGTCTGACAAAAAAACGAGTTGATATTTAGGATAAACGCCACTTCGAGTAATAGTTTGTATAAATTGCGAAACGATTAATTAAAAACCGCAATTATTTTGTCAGATTTAGCCGATATGATTGCAGTTTATACGCAGCTACCTATATAGAATACCTATGATTACTGAACTAAATATTTACTCCATATTGTAATATACACTCGTGACTTCCTTATAACGTTACGTCGAACATTACTTAATAAGTCCTTTCGCTTCGCTGATTTTAAGTATATTTTAGCGAACTTTACTTTCGTTTCGCACAAACACAATAAATAATACGTCACTAGGTACGTTTACGACGCGACGGCTATAAGGCACATGATCCAGTTAATTATGTAATGCTAATTCTTTTTATTGTTTTCTTGTTAATCTCATTAAAAATAGTTGTTGCAATTGGTTTTATAAGTTCCGTATTTACCATTCTAAAATGCTTTTGTTGTTTTATGTTACTTTTTTATTTATACATACCGGGTGATGCATCGCCGGGCGGGAGATAGGAAATCCCATGTAATTTTTAATGGGGTCAATTATTGGGTCCCCTAATTATTTTAGAAAAAAATTCTATTGAAGTTTATTGAAGAGCATGCAAATCTACGTACATGGTAAAAACTTTAGATTTTTCGGTTAACCCGTTTGTTAGTTAGATGCTAATATATTTTTAAAACTTGTTACATTATTATCGCCTCATATTTATGAACAACAATAAAAATACCAGTTAGCGTGACATTACGTTGTCATTTTAAAATTTGGTGCTTTATTATTATCAAAAAATCGTAAAGTGAAAAGATTAAAGTTGTATTTATTCAAACGAATTAAGTTAAGTTAAATTAAACCAAAGTAACAAATTTCAAGAACTTATGACATTTATAATATTTCCATGCTTTAATAAATTATTAATATTATTACAATAATAAATATGTTGGAAATAAACTTAAGATTTAAGAAAATTTTCAAATATTCCTCCATCGACTGGTAGACAATAACCCAGACGTTCATAAAATTGTCTTCTTACATTGGCTAACCGGTAAATTGAAATTGTATTGCATTCTGCAGAAATATCATCTTTAACACATCTAGATTAGAGTAATTTTTATCCTTGTATATCAAAATGACAACGTTATGTCACGCTAACTGCTATTTTTATTGTTGTTCATAAATATAAGGCGATACCAATTTAAAAAAATATATTAGCATTTAACTAGAAAACGGGTAAACCAAAAAATCTAAGTTTTTACCATGGACGTAGATTTGCATGTTGAAGAGCAGAGAAACTTTAATGGAATTTTTTTCTAAAATAATTAGGGGAGCCAATAATTGACCCCATTAAAAATGACATGGGATTTCCTATGTCCCCGGCGATGCATCACCCGGTATACAGGGTGATTCAAAAATCGATCATGAAACTTAAGGGGGTAATTCTATTTGACAAAATAAGGGTAGAGCTTCATTTAATTTTTATTTTGGTTTTTTCGCCATATTGCATTTATTTTTTAACCAATCCAGTTCATATTTGGCACACAAATCGAGCTTTGCAGTTTCTAAAATTTTAAGACAAAAGTACTTTTTTAAATACCGCCAGAGGGTACTTTACCTAAAACTTAAAATTTATTTACATCATAACTTTTTATTTTGACAGATATCGCAAAGCTGGGGCGCCATCTAGTAACTTAACCGACAAACTTAACCAAACGATTCTACAACAAAAAATTAAAAAAAACTTCATATAAACATATGTCCTAAGCGTCTTAGTTTTTGAACTACGGGGTGTTAAAAAATATATTTAACACACAGTAGTTCAGAAACGAAGACGTTTAGGACATATGTTTATATGAAGTTTTTTCTTATTTTCTGTTGTAGAATCGCCCCGTAAAGTTTGTCGGTTGAGTTACTGGACACCCTGTATGTATGTAGGTAATTTGATTGAAATTGATGAAAAATTTGATGTCTATTGGTGCCTAAACGGTGAGGTTTATCGACTTTAATAAAAAGTACCTTATTTTTTAAGTTTTTGATTGTCTATAAAATGGCGCCCACAGCTTTGCGATATCTGTCAAAATAAAAAGTTATGATGATAATAAATTTTAAGTTTTAGGTAAAGTGCCCTCTGGCGGTATTTAAAAAAGTACTTTTGTCTTAAAATCTTAGAATCTGCAAAGCTCGATTTGTGTGCCAAATAACCGGATTGGTTAAAAAATAAATGCAATATGGCGAAAAACCAAAATAAAAATTGAACTTTGACGCATTGTAACTCGAAAACGAATGACATTTTGAAAAAAATAATATGAAGCTCGACCCTTATTTTGTCAAATAGAATTACCCCTTAAGTTTCGTGATCGATTTTTAAATCACCCTGTATTTATATCACACGATAGCCATAAGCCACATGATCTCGTTAGTTATATAACGATTTTTATAAACGTTTTCAATTCAATCCCATTAACAATAATTGCCAATGTTTGTTTTAGTGATTGGTTCCGCATTCACCTTTTAAATATTTATAATGTAACTTTGAATTATTAAATGGTTTTTGAAAAGTGCTTCTTATGACGGACGCTTCCAAGATGGGATATTTTAGGTAACGTTCTGTAAGTTTACCGACTGGTAAATAGCGGTGTGACATTGGTTTGACAGCGGTAATCGGTAAAAGCGGTTCGTTTTGGTTTATGTAAATTAGTATTTTGTGAATAAAACAACTGATAACTCTTTGTTTGACCTCCAGACAGTGCGGACGTGCGTAGAGGACTACAAATTTCTTCCCGGAGTGGCGGCTAGAGGTGTCGTACGAACGTTTTTTACCTTCGGGGATCAAGGAAAGATTCACGCTAAATTGACGGCAACTTTCTTCTGGATCTAAGCGCTGTGAGCGAAGATTCCTATAAGCTGATGGTATCCTGTTTGGTGGTGAACACGACTTATACGTATAACGTATAAGGTTATACGTAACACCAGTAGCAGATCTTGGTTTGACAGCCGACAATATATGCATTGCATCGATTGTTGAATTATTTGTTTTCTTTTTGGAATTTCTGGGAGCTAAGATCTCGATTACCCAGATTTATCGCCGACGAAGCCCTGAAAAGCATAGTCCGGAAGGGGAGAGTGGTGGATTGGACCTGAAGGGACCAAAACCAAGAAAAAAAATAGAAATAGAAAACAACTGATCACATTTGACATTTTTTTAGTAGTTTTAAAGTAATAAGACGCTTATTTAGCTCTAGATAAATTAAAATTATTTCGCACAGTGGCGTCTCAGTGGGCACCACAACAATCAAACAACTAAAAATATTCCTTGTTGTCATAGTGCCTTTATTATTTTCTATTTTTTTTTTTTGAAATCTAACCTAAATTCATATAAAATATAAGAGGCTAAAATTTAAAAAAAAATCAGTAGGGTACGTTTTTTCTTAATAATATTAACTGTCGTGCCCATTAAGGCACCACTGTACAATAATTTCAATCTAGTTAGATCCTAATATGCGCATTATTACTCAAAACAATTTCCCAAAATTTAAACCAAATCGGCTTAGGGACTTGTTTTTCGAAACGAGCAAGTCCGGACCTGTGTTCATAAGACCTTTTTCTGTAAAACGATATATGTAAGGAATCACCCCTTGAAGTTTCATACAGAAGTAAACACACAGTATATATTTTTATTTTATTTATTTACGTACTCAAAAGTAAAAAAAAGATTCAATAGGCAATAACGAATCCCCGACAAAAGGAAAAAACAACCTTAAGCCTAGTTCATAAGCTTGCGAAATGCGATTTGCAAATCGCATTTCGTAAGCTTATGAACTAAGCTTTAAAGTATTTGCGTCTAGAGATAACTCTTCCGCATAGCCGTGCAAACAGCGAAACGTACTAGATTTTTTCTCTCGATCCATGTACCGATTCGTTAAGAAAAAAGGCAAATTCTTTTTCGACCAATGAGCACGTTCTCAGGAATAAGCCGAAAGCACCGATATGTTTTAAAAGATAATTGCGGTTGACAGTTGAGACCGAAAGCCTAAAAACCCCGTTTCAAAACTTTACCAAAACCAGAAAAACCAGGAAAACCAATATCTTGGTTAACTAACGGAACGTGTCGCAGTATGATCGGTAGTTTCGGTTGACAGTTAAACCGAAATTTTGAGAAACCGCGTTTCATAATCTAACCAGATTTTAGAAATTAGAAGGTTACGGAACGGAAACCAGAAAAACCAAGAATTGTGGTTAACTTACGGAACGATTTTCTCGTTTTGTGTCATCAAAATTAGAAAAAAAACCTGATTTTTTTTCTTTTTTATGGAGATCATGTATACCTTTTTAAAAATATAAACAAAACATTTAAAAAAATTTTAAAATACAGCTTAAAGTTATCATAATATGTGTTTAATTTTTTTACCTTAAACCTTACCTTTAATTTTGACAAAGTGATAAGTATTAATCTTAGTAGCCTTTGGAATATGGTACAATAAATAATACATTAATGTTTATCTTATTTTAATAAAATAATTTTAATACAGAAATTACATATATTAAAATTTGTTAGTTTAAACTATATTTTTAAAATAGTTTTTTGTTGTTTTAACATAACGTAAAAAAAAATTAATTAATTATAAAAAATGCCCCATGTTTCTAGTCTGATTCAAGACTATGCAATTAAAAAGCTGCTCTGCGGCGTAATAAATTCAATAAAGGTCAAGACTTCTATAATATTTACTAAAAACATTTTTTTTTAAGTAACTCCCTCTATCTTGAACCTTAAAAAGAAGATTTTCTAACCCATATTTATACGATCTTTTTGTCAAAGATTTGTCCCCTAAATTAAATAAACATATTTAATTAACACCTTGTATATAAAGTAAGAAAGAGTTTGCCAAAAAAGTTTTTAATATTTTAATTTTAATAACTTTTTTAAGCTTTTCGATATAAAATTACTAGCAGATCTTCCTTTGATAGACACCATAATTTTTAATTATACACTTCACCTCTCCCACAGATACGAGGGCAATATAACCCATTGTCACTATGTATAATTATCACCTTAATCCGATGTCCTTGTTACCAAACAAATCAAATCATTTCACACACTTTTGTTTCACATTTTTTATGTAAGTAAACTATAACATAACTCTTTACTAAATATATGCTTCACCCGTCCACTTACCAAATAAAGAATCATGGTTTGGAACGCTTTACCAACTTAAATGAAGCTTTCCCAAAAAATATAGACCCATATATAGCATTCTATTCCACCCATAGATAAGCGTAAATGTAGGTAAAGAACCCGCGAATTGATTTCGGAAGGGGCAATATCTGCAGTTATTTAACAGAAAGTGTTAAGTTTCATGATGAAAAATAAATTTTTAAAAACTTGACTTTTTTTTTTAGATCTGTTATCAATAAAAATATGTTAAAAACCCATCTTAACTGTGCTTAAAAATACAAAAAAAAGTGTAATAAAAGTAATTAGTATTATACAGGGTTTTCAAGAATATGTGGGTAATTTCTCGGATTCATATAGAACACATAAAAATAATGTGACAAGTTCATATAAATATTTTCCTGAAGTCCCTCCCATATAACATTTTTTGCCGGCCATGTACATTTAATTTACTGGCATTACCAACACTCTTTAATGGCAAGGCATTAGCAAAAAGGTATCAAAAAGACACGAAAGTGGGCAATTGGCCGTTATTGGGCCACGTGTTGCAGATAATGTGATGGCATCCGTCATTAATAAGTTATGATGAAAAAATGCGTTTAGGATGATGACATCCATCATTAATATGTTATTGGCAAAAAGATAACAAAAAGACACGAAAGTGGGCAATTGGCCGTTATTGGGCCACGTGTTGCAGATACTGTGATGGCATCCATCATTAATAAGTTATGATAAAAAAATGCTTTTAGGATAATGGAATTTATTGTAAGTTTTATAAGTTGAATGTCCCAAAAGTTAAATAACATATTTAGAATTTTGTAACCGAAAAAAATGAGAAAAAAGGCAGGAAAACTTTATCATTAAAAAATTACATAATATAAATTTTTATACCGTAATAATAAACCATAAAAAATTAAAGGTATGTAATAAAATTAAAAAAAAGAAAGTAAATAAAAAAAACACTTTAAAATAGTAAGTATTCAAGGGACACTTACACTTAATTTTCAGATCCCAAACATAGGGGAAATATTTTAAAGGAGTTAAATGTCAAAAAAAAACTATTAATTATTTAATATTTTTTATTGACACGTCTTTAAAACTTTTAATAAGGCAACTCCCCAAGTTCATATTATCTTTTTAAGTAAGTTCAAACTTAAAAGGGTTTACACAAATGTTTACCGCTCCTAACAGTCTACTTGAATAACTCGCCTTCTCGACTAGCCTTCACCAATTAATCACACAACACACACTAATTAGGTATTGAATACACTAAATTATGTCTATTAAAAAACTATTTTCTTTAAAAAAGAAACTAAAAGCTAGAAAACCACGTAGAAAACTATTGCACAAAACAAACCAAAGCAATTTTTTCATCTGTCAAATCTTGTATTTCGGTTAAGCGGGAAATTTGTCACATTCGGTCGAAATTAACCTAGCCAATTTTACCATCATTTTATTTTTATTCTCTCAAAAATACATAATATACATTTTGTTTGACCTAATTTTTATTTGCATGATTTGTAACAATAAAATGTCATGAAAAGGCCATTTCCTTTAAAGTATGTAAGAAAACATTAAATAATGTTGTTTAGCTGCCATTATAAATAAAACAGATCAAAAAAATTGCTCTAATGTTAGTTAAATATCAATGGTAATAATATGGTTTAAAAAGTACGTATATGCGTTGAAGGTTTGCCTTCAAAAATCCAATATTTATTTGCCTGCAACAAAAAGGCATGCTTTATTTAATCAGGATTGGTATGCCGCCATTTTTGCATGCTTGCCGGCAATTCGCCTGCGTGTAAAATTTATTGGCAATTGAGTGTTTATTTAGGGTTGACTTTTTAATGCGAATTAGATGTTGGCATAATATTGCCACCAATTGCCAATGCTTTACCATCAATGCCAATATGAAAAATGTACATTGCCGGCAAATAGTGTTTGCTGGGCTCTTTTCAGAGATATGTGCCCTTTTTCTTAAATAACTTTTATATCACTTGGTATAATAAAATCATTTTTTAATATGATAAATCCCATTAAACTTCTTTAGTTCGCCTGGGGCGGACTAACCCTTACACAATAGTAATAATTATTTTTACACCCTGTACAATAAAGGAATAAAAATATTATTTTTAAATAGCTCAGATCCTTAGCTAAAAAAAGGTACTCTTTTCCGATATCGATAAAGTGGAGAGTTTTCGAGAAAAACAACATTTTGATGAAATAGGGTTGTATTCAATAATTTTGTTTGTCGGTTCGACATAGGCTCCCTTTTATTTTATGCATTCTCTAGCTTTAATTATCGAAGATTATGGTACTCTCCTCTCCACAAGGCTGGAATATTATTTTTAGTTTGGTAAAAATAAAAAGAAAAACTTTTTTAACTTTTTTAGTACCATTTGCAACAGAATAACCTATTGATTTAAGATGTCCCCACTAAACTAAAACTTGTTTTTGTCGAAAATGCTTATGTTTATTGGCATCTAACAAAACTACTTTTTATTTGCCAAGGATTTAAGCTACCGAATAATACTTACTTCATTTCTTAATTATACAGGGTGTAAAAATAATTAGCACTATTGTGTAAGGGCTAGTCCGCTCCTGGCGAACTAATGAGGCCAAATGTTTAACAAGGATACCATTTTAAGGAGTCCTAAGTGTTATTTTTATCATATTAAAAAATTATTTCATTATACCAAGTGTTATAAAAGTTATTCAAAAAAAACTATTTCCAGTTGCGACCTTTAAGAGCCCATATCTCTGTGTCTCCCCGTGGCGCAGTGGACAGAGCTTTGATCTTTGAAGCCAGAAGTCGCCGGTTCGATTCCCAGCGGGGAGACATATTTAGGTAGTAGTTATTTAAAAATAACGTCCGTGGTGGCACTACCGCGTTGTCTAAAAGTGTGAAATGCGCATGTTTCAGTGCTTTGACAAGGTTGACGGAACGGGGGAACGATATGGGTTAAAGCATCTAATAACCCGACACCCACGGTACTCTGGTATTTAGGCATAGGCCTTCGTGGGATTTCAAAAGATAAAAAATCTCTGTAAAGAGGGGCTTTAAGGAAAAAATTATATGAACTTCACGTCGTCACATTATTTTCACGTGTTCTATATGAATCTGAGATATAACCCACATATTTTTAGACACCCTGTATACACCAAGGGACTAATATGTAATTTTTTATTTCGAGACGAAAAGTTAATAGTTTGACCAAAGAAAGGAATACAATTTATCGAGAGTTTGAAAAACACCTTAATTTAGAGGTTTATATATACAGGGTGGCGCAAAATAAACGTTATGATGTAAATGTTTTACTACTTTTTGATAAAAAAATTATTTATTTTTTGTTTAAGAAATTTGTAAAGAAGGGTTGGAAAATTTAAAGTGAAACAATGCACCATAACATAAAGGATCAAAATTACCAAATTTTATTTTTCAGATGGAAATCAGCTCTCGGCGGCCCTGGGTCCAATCCGTACATTAAAATGTCCGCGATATATCCGCTGCGTCAGAACAGCTGACTTTCTGTTTGACATATTTACATCACAGCTGTCATTTTGCACCAACCTGTATATTTTTTTGTATATACTAAAAATCAAAGAAATTAGGGCACTCCATCAAAAATAAAATTTAAAACAAATTTGTTTACGTCACTTTTTCTCTAGTCCCTTAGGGGCCAAAGTAGCACATTATTTCTGAAAGAAAGAAATGAGTTTGTGTGTAATTTTAGTTTTTAGACATTTGTTTTTTTCAAAAGTCTGTAAAACTGGGTTATCAATACAAATTCAGTTCATAAACTCTTATTTTGGAAACTGAAGAACTTATAATTAAAAAAAAATCAACACATTTACCGACAAGGATAGTTTAAATTGTAATAAAAATAAATGTGATAAATCTTTTTTTACTTTTGTATATTTAATACTAGAGGTGTGCGAATATCGATCGAATCGAATATTAATATTCGATTCGAAATTCGAATCGAATAATTCAAGTTTTCGAATTATCCGAAATTCGACGAATAATTCGAAAAATTTCGAATAATTCAAATATTTTTGAATAATTTACGAATAATGCGAACTATTCACTAATTATTAAAATATGAATGGATTCTTTATTTTATCCAATTGAGATTCCATAACATCGGACATCAAAATATTCTACTCACCTATATCCTTTTTGATTAAAAATTAATTATCTGAGGAAGACAATTGCTTAATGTTTTATTTTAATATAAATATATATAAAATAAAATCCTCTTTTTATATTTTTTATATAAAATTTTTAAAAGACCCTGTACAAAATGCAAAAGTTACATTATTTTTCAAGTTTAGTAACAGATTTATGAAATATCCTGTATGATGAATATGCGAAATACAATCATTTTTAAAATTATAAACACATTGTATTAAGGGTATTTTTTAAAAGCCCAAAAAAGTTTATATGTATATGTATACCTTACTTTTTTGGCCGGATATA
Source organism: Listronotus bonariensis (assembly GCA_014170235.1). NCBI lineage: Eukaryota > Metazoa > Arthropoda > Insecta > Coleoptera > Curculionidae > Listronotus > Listronotus bonariensis. The sequence continues at coordinate 127,337 of JACEGR010000422.1, forward strand.
CCTAAACATCCTGTAAATAGGAATTAAAAAATTTTAGAATACTCTTTTTTATTTAAAATATTTAATTAAAAACATTGCTCTTGAGATGAACGTTGTCTTATTTACAAATTTTTGTTACACCCTGTATAGTGCACAAAAAACCTGGTCAATTTTAAGTTTTAAATACTGTGTGTATTTGCTTACTTTATACATATACCAAACTATATATGTATACCAGGAGTTTTATTTAAAATATTTTTTCCAGAAGTTTTGAAACACCCCATATATAAAAACTATATTTAGACTAAAATTCCCTAATAATGTTTTCAATTTATAATTTTTGAAAGATTCGCCGTATAATGCAAATGATCAAATATTTTTAAATTCCGGTATTAGCTTTGTTAAACACCCTGTATAATATATGGAAATACTATATTTTTAATATTTTCATAATAATTGTTTTATTTATGTAATTAAATTTTTTGGTTCAAATAAAATGTTGTTATTTGTCAAAGATATATTTAAATATCACGCATAACAAATCCTAAATTCAATATCCTCGAAAATTTCCGATTACTACAATAATTCGTAATAATTCGAAAAAATTCGAATATTCGAAAAAAATCGAATTACTCGAAATTTTTCGAATTATTCGGGAACTTTCGAACAATTCGAATTTACGAATTATTCGATTTTTGATATTCAATTCGATACGAATTATTCGTAAGTTTGAATTATTCGCACACCCCTATTTAATACCTCTTATTGGGCAAATCACGATTCGCAACTGCCAAAATGTACAAGTCTTTTATTTTGTAACAAATTTTACGGTCTTTATTAAAAGTTAATAAAACGTGTGTTTTAGTTTATTACCCATAAAAATTATTAAAGATACATTCTGTTTTAAAAACGTATTGTACTATGTTGTAGTTATACAAAAAGTTACACAAATACGGCAGAAACTTGAGCATAAGAGTGTAGACTGTAAATTACATAATTAGTAAATTCCGGATGTGTTACAGTAAATTAGATTAAATAATGAAATATGTAATGTTATTTAGTCATACAGGGTGATTCAAAAATCGATCACGAAACTTAAGGGGTGATTCTACTTGACAAAATAAGGGTAGAGCTTTATATAAATTTTTTCAAAATGTCATTCGTTTTCGAGTTACAACCCGTCAAAATTCAATTTTTGTTTTAGTTTTATCGCCATATTGCATTTATTTTTTAATCAATCCAGTTAATATTTGGCACACAAATCGAGTTTTGTAGATTCTAAAATTTTAGGACAAAAGTACTTTTTTATATACCTCCAGAGGGCACTTTACCTAAAACTTAAAATTTATTTACATCATATTTTCTTTATTTTGACAGATATCGCAAAGCTGTGGGCGCCATTTTATACAGAATCAAAAACTTAAAAAATAAGGTATAGACATCAAAGTTTTCATCAATTTTAATCAAATTACCTACATATATACAGGGTGTCCAGTAACTCAACCGACAAACTTTACGGGGCGATTCCACAACAAAAAATAAGAAAACAACTTTATATAAACATATGTCCTAAACGTCTTAGTTGTTGAACTACGGGGTGTTAAAAATTTAAATAAAAAGTTATTATGTAAATAAATTTCAAGTTTTAGGTAAAGTGCCGTCTGGAGGTATTTAAAAAAGTACTTTTGTCTTAAAATTTTATAATCTGCAAAGCTCGATTTGTCTGCCAAATATCAACTGGATTGGTTAAAAAATAAATGCAATATGGCAAAAAAACCAAAATAAAAATTGAACGTTGACGTCTTGTAACTTGAAAACGAATGACATTTTGAAAAAAAATTATAAGAAGCGTTACCGTTATTTTGTCAAGTAGAATCACCCCTTAAGTTTCGTGATCGATTTTTGAATCACCCTGTATAGCACCGAAAGTCGCGATTGAATAGATACAAAATTTATTTTTATAAAGGTTGGCTTTAAATTAGGATTTAAGGAAAATAAACAGTTATTATTTTTTTACCAAGCAGCGCACGTATAGCAACCTGAATTAAAACTCGGCCGATATTGTTCCATATGTGCGATACGGATCAAAAATTACCTTATTTGACAAATATTTAAGGCGAATTCTACCTGTGGGTTTTAACCCAGGGTTAGTTCTGTGCGTGTGAGTCATTTAACTTCACGTAAAGAATTTTTTCGATCCGTACCCTCCGTTCGATGCTGTCCTATGTGCGCGTGCCTTTATTGATACTGGTTTGTAAGTCTCGAACGGCTGGCCGATTTTTAAAAATAAAGAGGCGTTTAGTTAAGTATCAAATAGCCTTTAAAACAAGGTTCCCCATAGCCATAATAAAAAAATGCTAGCAATTCATCAAATACTTATCCTCTACTTATAAGCGGCCAAGTTTTACAGAGCAAGGACACCTTTAATCTTGTGGGCGTCACATTTGAAAGAAACCTTCACTGGCATAAACACATTGTATCTATAGCCACGGCAGCTTTAAAAAGCTTGTATTTCTCTTTCCAGCCAAAAAGTATTTTTTCCCTTCTAATTTATACACTTTATATGTGTTCCAAATCCGACCTCCTTTAAAATATTGTTCTCATATCTGGGGTATGGCGTCCCCCACAACCCTAAGCATTCTTGATTCTATTCAAAGAAGAGCTATTCGTCTCATTAATGATCCTTCACTTACAGAAAGGCTTTCTTCTCTTGCCCATCATCGGGCTGTGGGGGATTTATCGCTTTTTATAGGTACTTCCACGGCTTTTGCTCTGAAGAATTGTCCAGTATAGTTCCTCCACTCACGGTTCCCAACAGAGAAACTCGTGGTTCCGCGCGTATGCATCCCTATACGGTCCAACTGGACAAGCCCCGAACTTCCCACTTTGTTCGTTTCTTTATTCCTAGAGTTTCTAGGATGTGGAACCTGCTGCCCGCAGAGGTCTTTCCTTCCCTCCCAAATCTTCAAGTATTTAAGTCCCGTGTCAACAAACTCCCTCTTACCTCGCTTAAGACACCCACGGTACGTTAGTATTTAGGCTTTTAGCCTTCGTGGTTTGTCCAAAGATTTAAAAAAAAATCGGTTTTTTGCAATGTGATCCCTGGTTTTGACCTTAGCTTCTCAGCGGGAAAAACGTAAAAAAGTTTTTTTGATCCCCAGCATAGACCACTTATTTATTTTGTAAACTAACTGTCTAATTTATAACGTCAAAAACACAGATACAAATAATAGCTTTGTTCGCGGGTTCGATTCTGAACCGGTTCTGGGACAATTCGCATGCGCAGTGGAAAAAGCAGCGTTCGCAGTTAGTAAAATCCTGAATTTTTAGTAACAGTTCTGTGTTCGCGGGTTACTATGGAATCAGTCTGTTACCGGTTCGTAACCTGATTAGCAGTCCTGGGATTTTTGTTGGAACTAAAAATTCTGTTCGGAATTTCATGCGCATTCAGCTGTTTTCTTTTTTTGTGGTACAGAAATAAACCGTTGTATTACAGTTTATTTGTTTTTTTTGCCACTTTTTATGCGGGTTAATATACCTGTTGAATATTTTTTTGTATATTTTTGTGATTCTGAGCGTATATAAACAAAGGATTTTTAATTGTATTCCGTATGAATGTATGTATGCAATAAAATAAATAAAGATTTAATTAAAAAATATAAACAATATTACACGATTTTACCATTTCTTGTTGTTTGAATTTTATCTTTAGTTAAATACACAGGTACTTCTGTTAAAAACGAGAGAAGGCAGGGAATCCCTCGTCTTCTGCCGAGAGACCTCGAGTGGCATTCGACAGTATAACAATTTACCTTTTTTTAAATGTTTTCTTTTGTATAGTATCCAATTTAATCATGAAAAATCCTAACCAAAAGGCTAGGTTAGAATACATCCTCAGCTGTATAGGAAATCGTTTGCGGTAAATAAAAATTCCGAACTAATAAATAACTAGACATGCGCTTTAACACAATTCTAAACCAGTTCGGTTCTGGTTCAGAATCGGTTCATTACTAGACCCGCGAACAAAGCTAATAACTCACACACCTTTGCTTCACCTTTCTACAAACTTAAATAATTTGAACTCTTTACCTTTATCGCACTATATCACTTACACTTACCCATTTTAACAACATGATAATTCGGTACGACTTATCGAACTTATGCAGGAATGAGATCTTTTCAAAAATATCTCACTCATATATTCCTTTCCATAGACTCATAGACCATGAACTTTTAAGCCAATTTCAACAAAGAGTTTTTTTGTGGTTTATGTTCTAAATGGCAAAAATTAGATCACCGTTTTTTTTTCGTGATTTATTGTTGAACGATTAAATTTCTTGTATCATTAGCGAAGTTTTCTTGGAAAGATTTAAATGTAGGCGTTATTTATTGGTATAGTAATCAGATATTTGTTTTTTAAGATTTGGGGACAAAGCTACTACTTATCATTTGTTAATTAACATTTCGTCAGTATAGAAGGAACAGTTTAAAAATGTAAATTCGGTGCTCTTTGATAAGAAAAAAATCACAAAAAAGTTTAAAGCAAATAAATCGGCATGCTTGTCTTCGCGGCCGCCTTTGCTATATTTCTTTTATGTTATGCCGGTTGATGCAGCTGGTCATCGCACTATGAGATAGAAATTAATTTTTTTGGTCAAAATTCTGAAACTTACCAATCTAACTTAAAATGAGGTGCTTTTTACTGGAAAAATATTATAAATTATTACAAATGCTTTTTGGAAACCTAAAACTTATTATATGTTATTATAAATTTACACCCCACTTAACATTATTATTTTTTATTGTACAAAATAAACTAAAGTGTCAGCTTGTTTGGTTAATTCGGTAGTTTTCTAATAAGTAATCCGATAATTTTTATCTCATATGATATACAGGGTACGACAATAGGTATGATTTTTTTAAATAGAATACCCTGAATATTATCTTACCAACAAAAAAATCTTTTAAAATGCTTTAAAAAATACTACTTTTGATGTGTCTATCTCAATTTATTTCGGAAATATGACCATCCAAATCCAAAAAATAATTTTAAATTATTCTTAGAACGTAATTCCGAACTTTTTTATTTTTTAACGAATATATAAATAAACATATTAAATTTTAAAATGGAAAACCTTGTAAATTATAAAAAAATCTTGTATCTGTCCTTACACTCAGAAGTAGCAAAAAGTAGGAAGGCAATTGTAAGTACAAAAACTGATAAAGAAAAAGGTAAAAAAATTTTTGACAAAAGTAGCTCTTATTATTTAAACTCTTACTTTTTTAGTAAACAAGGCTAATAATAAACTAAGTAGATTAAATGTTGTATATTTATGTTTACTTAAAATACATTTTCAAGTTTCTTATTACCCCAATAGAAGTCCTCATATCCTTTTATAATTTTGACAAAATAAGGGTAGAGCTTCATATAAATGTTTTTCAAAATGTCATTCGTTTTCGAGTTACAAGCCGTCAAAGTTTAATTTTTATTTTGGTTTTTTCGCCATATTGCATTTATTTTTTTAAAACAAAAACAAAAGTACTTTTTTATATACCGCCAGAGGGCACTTTACCTAAAACTTAAAATTTATTTATATCATTATTTTTTTATTTTGACAGATATCGCAAAGCTGGGGGCGCCATTTTATAGACAATCAAAAACTTAAAAAATGCAAAAACAATGTAAAATACGTAAAAACGGGGTTTTAAAAGGTGAAAATCAGATATTGTGCACCACTTTAGCTTCAAATCAAGAATTGTGGGCAAAAAGAAGGAGGAATATTGTAAAAATAGGATTAGTTTAAATTTCAAGTCTGATGACTAATATCTCAAGAACAAAACGTTTTCGCCAAAAATTCTTTCAGATTTGTGATCAGCGCCCCAAAAACCCCCGTATACCAAATTTCGTCAAAATGGGAGTTTACCTCGTTTTTTTCCATAGATAATTATATGGATTTTTATAGTATTTCTAGACGCCGTGTATAAATATGATAGAATGCACTTCACAACTCTTTCTCAAAAATACGGAAATTTAAAAACAATGCAAATACTAGCAATGTTTGTATAATTCACAACCATGCACAATACCATACTACTACAATCCGGTTAACTATTCACGTAACAAACCCAGCCACTGACAATAAATCACTAATTTCTCGTTTCACCTTTATACAGATCTAAACAGCGTGAACTTTTCACTCAACATTGCACTTAATGCACTTACCAATTTAAGAAACATGGTTGATAGAAATGGTAGAATGTAAATGATGCTTTACCAAAAATCACAAACCCATATATACCTTCCTACCCATGGGTTCTCCTGTGGTAACCATGAACTTAAGGCGATTTCAACGAAGAGGTTTTTGTATGTCGTTTTGTTGAAGTGTGCTTTTCAATGATTCAAATTAGATCACCTTTGTTATTTTTTGTGTGATTTATTGTTAGGTGAGTTTATTTCCCGTATAATTTTTAAATTAAGTTGACTTACTGAAGAAATGAAAGGATATACACTAGCGGAAAAAATTAACATACAAAAAAACTCCAAATTTTTTGACGTTTTTCAAGTGGCTATATTTCACTTAAAAATTATCGTACTCAAATAAAAAAAACATTCTAAAGCTTGAAGTTTCTAGTTTTAAGATTCCACAGTGATTTTTTTTAAAGTAACGTCTACCCCGTAATCCTTATAAATACCGAAAAGAATTTTTTTATAATTTTTTGTTTTTTTTTGGTCAAAAAACTTGGACAATTTTCTTTTAAACTTAACTACTATATGGATTAGATAACTTGTCTATTCAACTTTAATTTTCTTTTTCAAAAGTTCGATACGACCATTTCTCGCTGAGATATTGTACTTTGAACAAAAAAGGACCTTTTGTCTTTCACCATCAATATCTCAGCAACCGCTGATGGCACAAAAAATTAAGGAGTTATGTTTTTGAAAAAAAATGTTTTTTTATTTTTACGTTAATTACAAAATTAATAATAAATAAGTTTTTGGGGGTTTTGGTATAATCAAGCGCTAAATTAAAAATATCGAGAAGACCAGTAATGTTAGGTGTGCGTTTTACAGTTTAATATGCCTAAAATCCTCCGCAAAGTTTCGATTTAATTCATCAAGCCGTTTTTTTGTTTCATTTGATCGAATTTTTAAAAAGAATTAAAGGATCACTATTTTAATTTTAAATGATCATAATGTTTAACCAAATGCAACAAAAAGTTTTTATGCATTTTTATTAATAAAATTTAAAATTATAGAGAAAAAATTAAAAAAAAAATTAAAAAACCTAATAATAATAATAAAAAATTTGAAGCCATATACGTATATTTTTTAAAATCCGAAACATTTTTAAAAACTTTTTCATTAATTTTTTTGCATTTTTTCCCCTTAAACTTCAACACTTTTATCACTAAAAATTCATAAAAACTTTAAAACTTTTTGTTGCATTGGGTTAAACATTATGATCATTTAAAATCAAAATCGTGATTCTTTAATTCTTTCTTAAAAATTCGATCGAATGAAACAAAATAACGGCTTGATGTATTAAATCGAAACTTTGTGGAGTTTTTTAAGGGGGGAAGGTATTTAATTTACAACTCACATTTTCAAAGTCGGTGCCCCTGATAACTCCAAAACTACTGCACCGATCCTTTTGAAATTTTAAACACTATTTCTGTACATCATTTACGAGGTAACGCTGTCGAGTTTTTTTAAGCGCATTGGTTTAAGGGGGGTAAGGTATTCAATTCACAACTCACGTTTTCAAAGTCGGTGCCCCTGATAACTCCAAAACTACTGCACCGATCCTTTTGAAATTTTAAACACTATTTCTGTACATCATTTACGAGGTAACGCTGTCGAGTTTTTTTTTCATAATTTTGATTTAGCAATAACAAATTAGCCGATTTTTTCCCACAAAATTGTGTTTTTCACTTCAAAGTGTACGAAAAAATGAATAAAAAATTTAGAAAAAAACTCGACAGCGTTACCTGGGGAAAAATATTATTTAACGAATGAACTTTGATTTTTTGATTTCGGATGATCCAGCACCAAGTTATGAGGGGCACCGCAATTCAACTTTTTTCGAGACACGTCCGAACAATTGCTGCCATTGCCGTATTTTTTAATATTTTTTTGTAAAATTTGACGAAACATCCTTCGAATGTCATACTTTAATGTACCATTGGTTGAGTAAATAAATTTTAACTGTGTCGTCAGAAAAAAATCACGAAAACATGGCTTTTTTGTACGATTTGACCTTAGCCCCCCTTAAGGCATATTGAACTGTAAAACGCATACCCTTCATTACGGGGTACAACACTATTTTTTCAAAAACCTAAGCCAATTATTGTAGAGCATTTTAGAGATTTTAAAACCCTTCTTAATTTTTTTGTGCCATTAGCGGTTGCTGAGATATTGATGGTTAAAGACAAAAAGGTCCTTTTTGGTTAAAAGTTCTATATCTCAGCGAGAATTAGTCGTCTCAAATTAAAAAAAAAAAAGAAAATTAAAGCTAAATGAACAAGTTATTTGATCCATATAGTGGTTAAGATGGAAAAATTATTTCCAAATTTTTAGACAAAAAAAAAAGAACCGAAAAAATTTCTAAAAATAAAAAACTTTTTGGTATTCATTTAGATTGCGCGGTAGACGTTGCCTGAAAAAATGGTTCCACTGTAGTATCTTAAAATTAGAAACTTTAAGCTTTAAAATGCTTTTTTTTAACACGCTTTTATTAACTTGGGTTGTAACTATCTATCAATCTATCCATCTGGCTATGTTTGTAACGGAATCTTTGAGCCTAATTTTAACCAACTTCCAGCTATTCGATTTCTTTGAAACTTTGCACACGTATTAAGGACCCATGACAATGCAATAATCTGCAAACAATATCCCGTTATCCTGCTTTGGATCGCCAGGAAAAAGAAATTCCATTATATTATAAAAACAACACCTGGGTTGCCATCTGTTGGCAACATTCCAAACTTTGCTACTCAATGGCGAAAAAATTTTTTAGTGGGTTGCCATCTGTTGGCAACATTCCAAACTTTGCTACTCTTGTTCACTAAAAAATTGTTTCGCCATTTTGTTAAGAGTAGCAAAGTTAATTGATATAACGAACTAAAAATGAAAAATAATTAATAGTTTAAAAAAACTAAAAAACACGCTTTTATATGCAACCGAACTAAAAATTAGAAAATAATTTTTCATTAAAAAAAATATTGTCATTTCATAGTAAAAAGCGTGGGGTGCTTAATATATTAAATGTTATAATTATGATATTTGCCAATATCTATGATGGAAAAGTTATGAAAAAATAGTAAAATGCACCCCACGCTTTTTACTATGAAATGACAACATTTTTTTTAATGAAAAATTATTTTCTAATTTTTAGTTCGGTTGCATATAAAAGCGTGTTTTTTAGTTTTTTTAAACTATTAATTATTAAATTTCAGTACGATAACATTTAAGCGAAATATAGGTTGCTTCGTGAAACATCGGTGCTATCCGATCCACGTATGATTTTATTTCCTGGGCATGTTTCAGACCGTACGAGACACGGTCGTGCTACGATGCTGGTCTTGTGGGACATCGGTGCCTTTATTTGTGGCGAGACTTTTATATATACTACACTTAAAGTTTGGAAAAGGGAAACCGAAATAAGTAGGAAAATCTGTTTTATTTAAACAAAGAGATATACATCCCAAGCAACACAAGAATTTGCCTTTTCGTTTAATAAACGTTTATTAAACGATATTGTCGTGTATTTTTGGTTTTGGTATATTTATTACACCTTTATTAAACATTTTTTAAACACGTGCATATTTTAATCGTATATTCAACGTATGTCATATCATCTTTTAATATCATAAAATTTTTAAAAAATATTTTACTTTATATTATGGTCTCATTTATGTGCGTGTTTTAAAAATGCACAAAAAATATGTTTATAGTTTGGAACTATTAATGATAATCTCATGAAACACTCTTATTTTCGAGTATTTTAAAAACGTTTTTTTTTCTTACTATTTACTGAAATTTCAACGTGTGAAACTAACGCATAATCGACGTTTATTATAGATTATTTTTTATTATAAAACTAACTATTATTGCTTTAAAATCATTATTATCATTCTCCTATGACAATATCATTGGTTTAGTAATAATATTTTTATAATTTTAATTTGATGTTAATATTTGCAAATATTTGACTTTGTGCTGTATATAAATAATATTGTCTAAAATTCCCTAAAAGTAAACGTACCAATAATCTACAAAATTTACTCATCCGTTCGTCATTATTCCAATAACAGCCATACAGCCAATAACAGCCTTACAATAACGACACGTGATGCGCGGCAGTCGCTTTTCTCCTCGGCTTTGTAACTAACCAAGTTCGAAGTGACTTATGAGATTCAATGGCCGCCGAAAGCGAAAAATATTGTGCAGTGCATTGTTTTTCCGATTGCTAATAAAGTAAGTACCTACTTTTTACCTTTATTTTAATTGCGCCCATATCAATTCAATAGTTATACATATTACATATAATATTAGATAAGAATTGTTGATGTTTTATTTGATGAAGTCGGCAAAAATGGCCGCTGAACCTGTTGCGGAAATTTTCGTTTTGATCTCTCAACCCCTATTATACCTTATTTATAAGGAATGATTATGGCTCAAACACTTGGATTAGGTGAATGTCACACCTTACACCTCTGTTTTGTTTTAATTTTTAGTACACTAAAATAAAAATTATTGAAATATATCTTGGTTATTTAATGGTCTATTATACGTTTTTAATACACCATTTATAAACGTCTAATATATACGCTTTAATTTATGTGTATTGTGTACTATTTTAGTATTATTTTTAATTTGCTTAGAAATTTTTGGGTTGAAAGAAGTCGTCCATATTCTCAAAGGGACCTGTTATAACATATCAAAAGAAAACAACAAAAAGTCTCGGTCTTAACACTTTTTTACTAATTAACCGTTAAATGGTGACATGTGTTTCGCTCCTAAGAGCATCATCAGACCTAAAAATATTACAAACAAAACCAATCAATTAAAATAAAGACCTTAAAATTAAACAAATAATAAAACACGTGTTCATTTATTTTTTATCCTCTATCATATTCAGAAAAAAATTGAGGAAAGTTCCCCATTGAATCACCACTAATTAGGCCAACCTAGGAAGCATTCGTTTAAGGAGACATTGACATGCAAAGCACTGAATGGTAATTTCAAATACATTTTACTAAACCGCACTTGCTAAAGGTTCACCCAAACCAACGCGAGATGCGGGAATGGGACGGGAGCGGGACGGACACAAAATATTCCTCATGGATATAGGAGTATTTTTTATGATGCGGGACCTATTTCTACAGCGGGATATATGTATGTATTTACAACGCGTTGTTGTAAATATATTCATATCCCGCTGTAGAAATAGGTTCTGCATCCGTTTCGCCCCGTCCCGTTCCCGCATCCGCGTTGGTTTGGGCGTATCTTTAATCCACCCTAACAATTAATTTATTATGCAAAAAACACTAAGATCACCTGTACTTTTTAGTGACTTTGGGTTTTCTTTTTTTACAGAAGCGGTCAAAATTTCATTTCAAGGTAAGGACCAGGTGCAGGGAGTTGCATTTGTCGGAGAACTCACAGACAAAGCTATCGGACAGGCATGCCAAGATTGGCTTAAACTGTCCAAACAGCGATACCGTAATGCCAAAACGTGAAAGACTCTATTATTATGTTTGATTCTAGAATTTTTTAAAGTTTCAACTGTTTTTTATGTTCTGTACTGTTTTTGTTGTGTTTTTTATTACTTTTATTTATTAGAGTGCAGTGTTAAGTGTTACCAGTTGCGTCCTTTTGATTTGAGAATTTGTTATTTTATTTATTTTATTTTTTTTAGATTTAGTAAGCCTAAACGAATGTATTACCTATTACATATACCTATATTATACATACAAAATAAACGTTTTTCGTATACGTCAATATTTGATTTATTTCATATGGCTTTTTTAACGTAAAATTTATTCTAAATATAAACGTATAAAATTTAAGACTTTTTAACGTGTTTAGTAAACGTTACAGTTTTGTATATTATATACCAATTTATAGGGTTTATTAGAAACCGCTTTTTAATTGCTCATTTTATATTATAAATAAACGTATACTTTCAACGTCTAAAATTTGGATAGTACTGCAATATTAATACACCTATATTAGGCGGACATTTTAACCTATATTAAAGGTTAGAAATAAACTAAAAATATACTACTGGTATATACGTAATTAAACGTTTATTAGAGGATTCTGTGTTGCTTGGGATACAATAGATTTACCTTAACAAAAATGTTTTGTATATTTTTAAGGGCATATTCAGTGCTTTTAAATTTTTCAGAATTATTTTGCCCCACTTTCCTCTATCACCGTGAAAACGGGCTCGGTGCGGATATGTGTGGCATGACCTTTAATGTTATAAAACATATTGAAGTTAAGTGACATGCAGGTGAAATACCCATTTAACTACGATTTTGTACTATTAAAAATTAATCCGGTTTACAGCAAAATGGTAAAATACCTCAAAAACTAGTGTTATGCCAATAATTGTATGGTGGCCAATATTTGGCGAAAAAATTCGCGTTTTTTTTTCATGTTTATACTGCAAAATTCGCAGAAATTTTAGACAACAACATAACCCACAAATTCCTATATTATTTTTATTTCGGTGGTGACGCTACGCTTGGGTTCTTTTGAGATTTTTATAGTTTCTACTTTTACTAATATAATATTTCTCTGTTGTGATTTGTGATTAAAGCGTATAACACATTTATTTGGCAACGAAGACGTAGAAACGCTTCAAATTTATTTTAAATGAAAAGGGCTAAACAAGTTAATATAAATTTAAGTCAAAAAACACAAAATACTTAAGAAAATAAACACAAAAATAACGTTTCAAACAGCTATTAGAATGACATAAAAATAACTATAACACAATTGTTAGCTTCTGCGCTTGTGCGCACACTAATATTCGCCAGAAATTGAAATAATCTCTAGTTTCCCGCCCACCAAATTTTAAATTTTGCGAATTCGCAACTTCTTTAAACTATCTTTGTTTTGAATTGCCCGCCTTTAATTTTATGTGAAATTGACCAATGAGAATAAAATTCGCGTTTCGGAATTCGCTTTTCGCGTCTGTATGAACTAGCTTTAAGACGATAATTATATCGTTGCCAAAAATTACCCATAAACGTTCTGAAGTGACACGACGTAAGTATATAAGTCAAACTTCGATAACTCGAACCGCGACTTGACAAAAAATAATTCGACTTATCAAGACTTCGAGTTATCAAATAAAACACATAATAATATTATGGATATGGATATGATAATACATAATACATATATGTACTTGTAGATCAAAAATGTATAACAAAATATATGTAAAGTTTTTTACAAAAGTACTAAAAATACAAGTTTCATATTTTTTTTATAAAAATACATATACATATGTATTAGAAATGTATGCATGTATTTTTTATTATTCCGGTTTTTTAAAATAGTCATTTATTTGTGATTGACGTGAAGATTTTTTATTTTGGTTTTCAAAAATCACTTCAATGTTATTTAAACTACTGTACAACGAATCGATTGTATTTTCATTGCTTTTTAGGTACGAACGCAAAATACTTAATGAATTTGTGACCATCTCATTTGACGGCGGTTGTTTTACCTCATCCTCTAAATCACCATCATTCATATCATTTTCGCTGTCTTCTTCATTACTAAGCTGCAAATATTCTGTTTCTGATTCACATAACTGTATGATATCATCATCTGTAGGAAATTCTGAAGTAATAATGTCATCATCCACGTGCAAGAAGTTGTTAAAAGTAACATCTGGTATGGTTTTAAAACTTGTCCACGCATCGTATTCTATTTTAAATTGTGTTTCTTCTTCATTATTTTCTCTCAAACGTTCTCTTTAAAAAAATAAAGGAATTTCATCTTCTTCTTCCCATTCGGAGAACATACCAAAGCCTGCTTTTTTAAAACAATTTGAAATGGTTTCCGGTTTAACACCAATATGCCATGCATTGGTTATCTCATCAACGCAGTCCATTAATGAAATGTCAACTTTCTTGTTTTCTTCTAAACATTTAAGAGTTTTTTTCAAAATTCTAAATTTTGTATAACACCCTAATCTAGTGGTTGTAACTTTGATGTCATATTTGGGGGAAAAACGCAAGTTTGATAAATTTTAACTGTTTTTCGATTTCTTTAGGATGGGCCGGGCAGTTGTCAACAAACAAAAGAATTTTTCTTTTATTTATTCCAAATTGCTCATCTAGTTTTAACAGCCATTCTGCAAAAAGTGCACCAGTCATCCATGCCTTTAAATTTGCCTTATAGTCTAAAGGCAACCATTTAATATGTCGAAAACAACGAGCTACTTTACTTTTGCCTATCAAAAGCAATTTTAATTTTTCTGATCCATCCATGTTTGCACCGACCATTAATGTAACTCTTTGTTTGCTATGCTTTCCTCCATGGCACTTCTGATCTCTGAAAGTTAAAGTGTTATCTGAAAGACATTTAAAGAATAGACCTGTTTCATCTGCATTCTGGTTAGTTCTGGTTAGTTGCATTGGTTGCATTAAATACATTAATATGGTTCATATTCTTTTAACAAGTTAGGTAAAACATCACGCTGCCATTTAATGCAATCCTCGTCAGTAACATCATTGCTTTCTCCGCAAGCCTTTTTATGACCAACGCCACATCTTAAAATAAAAAGCAAAACTTAAATCGCACTGAAAAATAAATAAGTTATGTACACATACCTTCGCTTCCAATTATCTAACCATCCCGTGCTTGCCTTAAAATTTGGTTCTCCTAGTTTTTGGCCAAATTCAAACGCTTTTTCTTTAATTAATCCGCCTGATACAGGTAAGTTTTGTCTTCTTGCTGACTTAAACCATTCCAAAACGGCTTTGTCCACATTTGGATACGACGGTTTTTAAGCCTCTTTGAACTACCACTTGCACCACCACTTTCTAAAGCTGATGTAATTGCTTCTTTATTTTTTTAAATAGTAGAAACAGTATTCGCAGGAACACCATACTTTATAGCCACATCTTTTTTCGTGCACCACTTTCCACTTCTTTTATTAATTTATATTTTTCGTCAATTGATAACGTCTTAAAAGTACGTTTTAGTGACAGCTTGTTAACAATAAAAAACCACAGTATAGTTGTGAAACCTCTCAACGCAGAAACGGAACTGCCTCCGACACTAAACAAGCCCATATAAACATCCGTATTTAGGGGATTCCCTGAAAAATTCGACTTATCGAGGGCGTTGCCAAATATTTAGTTCGAGTTATCAAGACAGTCGAGTTATAGAAGTTCGAGTTATCAAGTAAAAATTACACATAATATTTACTACTGGCGCTGTTGCCAACCAATTTAATTCGAGTTATCGAAAATTCGAGACATCGAAGTTCGACTTATAGAAGTTCGACTGTATTTTTTATTAAGTTAAAATATTTTTTTTACAGTTGTAAAATATTTAAAAAATAACCATTTTTTAGGATAAACATAGTGCCTTTTTTTTTCTTGTCATAACTAGGACTAATTTAAAATGTTTTTCGAAAATTAAGAAAATTAAAAACCAACAAAAGTTTCGGACATACAAAAATGAGGAAGTAAACTGGATCACGATTTTCTCCCTTAATTTAAAAACTGTCAGTTACAAGTAACAAATGTTTTTTCATTTAATTAGATTTGTATTGTTATAAAACACATTTTTCAATAGGCATCGGAAAAGGTCACGTATTTTTTGATGCGAACAAAATGTTGATTTTGGTAAATTCATACTTTGTTTGACAGTAACGAGATAATTATTGGATGTATGATAAATGGAGTTGATTGGATTTTTTAAAGAAAAGTAATGAAATAAAGGTTATGTTTTTTTACACGTATATTATGATGTTTTTGTGGGTGGTAATTGTTAATTTAAAATAAATGTTTCGATCACCATTTACACAAAATTATTTAATGTAGAAAAACAATAAGTAACATATACAGGGTGTTTGTGTTTTTAAAACACATTTTTCAATAGGCATCGGAAAAGGTCACGTATTTTTTGATGCGAACAAAATGATGATTTTGGTAAATTCATACTTTGTTTGACAGTAACAAGATAATTATTGGATGTATGATAAATGGAGTTGATTGGATTTTTTTAAAGAAAAGTAATGGAATAAAGGTTATGTTTTTTTACACGTATATTATGATGTTTTTGTGGGTGGTAATTGTTAATTTAAAATAAATGTTTTGATCACCATTTACACAAAATTATTTAAGGTAGAAAAACAATAAGTAACATATACAGGGTGTTTGTGTTTTTAAAACACATTTTTCAATAGGCATCGGAAAAGGTCACGTATTTTTTGATGCGAACAAAATGTTGATTTTGGTAAATTCATACTTTGTTTGACAGTAACAAGATAATTATTGGATGTATGATAAAAGGAGTTGATCGGATTTTATCTTTGGACAATCCACGAAGGCTGAAAGCCTAAATACTAACGTACCGTGGGTGTCTTAAGCAGGGTAAGAGGAAGTTTGTTAACACGGGACTTAAAAACTTGAAGATTTGGGGGGAAGGAAAGACCTCCGCTGGCAGTAGGTTCCACAGTCTAGAAACTCTAGGGATAAAAGAACGAACGAAATGGGAAGTTCGGGGCCTGTCAATTGAACCGTATAGGGATGCATACGCGCGGCACCACGAGTTTCTCTGTTGGGAGCTGCAAGTGGAGGGACTATACTGGATAATTCGTCCGAGCAGAAACCGTAAAAGTATCTATAAAGAGCGATAGATCTCCCACTGCTCGACGATGGGCAAGAGAAGGATGTCTTTGAGTAAGTAAAGGATCATTAATAAAACGAACAGCCCTTCTTTGAATGGCATCAAGAATGCTGAGGGTTGTAGGGGATGCCATTCCCCAGACATGAGAACAATATTCTAGAGAGGGTCGAATTTGGGACACATACAAAGTGTATAAATTGGAAGGAGAAAAATACTTTTTGGCTCGGAAAAGAAATCCAAGCTTTTTTGAAGCCGCAGTGGCTATAGATACAATGTGTTTATGCCAGTTAAGGTTATTCTCAAATGTGACGCCCACAAGGTTAAATGTGTCCCCGCTCTGCAAAACCTAGCCACTCATAAGCAAAGGATGAGTGTTTGATGATTTTTTCGCGACAAGGAACATGATTGTGTTTTGGATGCAATAAATTGAACGAGATTTTTGGCGCCCCAATCCAACATTAAATTGAGATCCTGTGAAAGAGATATCTGCATCGCCCTACGTTTGCTTTCCAAGTCGGGTTGAGAGATTGGTTTGGGAACCTGAAAACTGGAGTGAAGAGTACTATCGTCAGCATAACTATGGATGGGATTGGTTGTGGAAGAAAGAAGGTCGTTGATGTGAAGAAGAAACAAAGTTGGTGCTAGTACTGAACCCTGAGGCACTCCAGCATTAATTTCGTGAAAGCTTGAAGAGTGGCCATCAACAATGACTGATATACGTCGATTCGAAAGATAACTGGAGAGCCAAGAGCAGAGTTTAGTTGGAGGAGACCGTAGGAGGGAAGTTTATATCAAGATATATCAAGAGCAACGATCTGGGACTCACCTAGAAACTCAAGAGACTTATTTCAGCAGTGTGATACGAAGGAAAGAAGATCTGCTGTAGATCTCTTGTGACGAAATCCGTATTGCCTGTCATGTAAAATTTTATTTTTTCTAAATGCCTAAGAATTTGCGAGTTAATGGATTTCTCCATTATTTTTCAAAGCATTGAGAGAAGGGTTAATTTAAAATAAATGTTTTTATCACAATTTCCACAAAATTATTTAATATAAGCAATAGAATAAGTAACACATACAGGGTGTTTCATTTTCGATGGTTTTACGAGGTATCTCGAAAATCGTAAGAAATATCAAAAATCTAATATAAAAGGATACAGGTTATGTTTTTAGAAGTATATTATGATGCTCTTGTGGGTGGTAATTGTTAATTTAAAATAAATGTTTCAATCACCATTGGGCTCTTGGACTAAAATTGTATTAAAAAATCAAAGTAATCCTTCAAAGATACTAATTTCATTTCTTAAATTGAATATAATAGAAAAACTACATTTCTTAAATATCTTAACGCCATGATACTGTATATCGTAATTTCACACCACTTAATTTTTGATGCAATAATACTGTAATAAAATTGTTCCTAATATGATTTATATGCTTTTTTCGCATTCTTAACTTGTTTTTTTTTATTTTATGTATATTATTTGCACATTTTATGTTGCTCACCTGGTAGTGTTACATATTAATATTACGCGCTGTTTAAAAGTTGCCACGAAATAAAATATCTGTCTGTTTCCATAGTTACACTCATGGCCTTTCCTGGCGGGGGTGCAGCAGATGCACTTGCACGGGGCGGAATTTTTGCAAATTAAGGCCTTTGCGGCGAAAAAGGTCTTTTATTACAAATGTTTGTAACAGTGAGGGGGTGGCATTAAAAAAATTTAGCCCTTTTTTTGCTCTTCAAAAAAAAAATTTTTTTTTTTGAGCCCAATATTTCTTTTGTCACGAGTTGTGGGGGGCGGCATTTGATAAGTAGGGACCTTTTTATTTATGGCTCTCTTCAAAAATTTTTGTAACTGTGAAGGTCGGCATTTTCACTTTCTGCACGGGAAGACAGACAACCCAGGAACAGCACTGGTTACACAGCTTTGACTGTTTTGCGGGATACAGTGATTTAAACATCTAAAAACCCGCAGCCCTGGTACGAGTACTTACGTTTTGTTTAATCCTTGGTTGGCTGTTATAAAGGTAAAGGTACAAATATATATAGTAAAAACTAAAAATAAAAACTCGCAATCAAATCCGTACGCAAAAAGTAATTTTGGAGGAGGGGGAAAAATTACGACAACCCAAAAAAACTCCAGGTAAGTAAACAAAGCGGCTTAGGCGCCACCTCCAGCAAGAGGTCATTTTTGGGCTTCTAGGTGGGGGCAATTGCTCCCATTGCCCCTCCTGCGTACGGCTTTGCTCGCAATATATTTATCTATACTTTGGGCACTTTATCTTGATAAAAATACCTAGTAAGTAACTATTGTTACTGACTTTTAAACCAATTTAATACAGTTTTTATTGTGGTAACTAGGATTACTGACTTTTTAAACCAATATAATACATTTTTGGCTCTTGTCAAATTAAAATCCCCAAATCAGTTTCGGACTGGGCAACCGGGTTGGGGTTCACTCACAGAGGTGAAGAACAAGTAATAAAAATTATAGGATAAAAAAATATGCATTAAAAAAGTATTATATTTATAATTTTAGGTCTGCAAATTATTATCAGCAATATGTTTAATAAAAAAAGGTGAAACGTAAGATATAATTGGGATTAGGTAGACATTGTTTAATTAATAGTAAATAGGTAATTTTTACAAAAAAATAAATTTTAGAAATTTATAGAGGTTAAGTTAAATTTTACCTACATTATATAAACATGTTATATAATTTATAAAAAAAAACAATTGTAGCAGAATTTTAAAAAGACCCGAAAGATTTGGGTAAAAATCCCTAAATTATTTGTGACATAATTAATTGGTTAGTATTTCTATTTTTCCATACCAAAAATGCTTAAATATCTAAACATTTAAATATTGTACAGTGTGTCGCAAATTTAAGGGGGACTATTGCGTACATACAGAGATACAAAAAAGGGAAAAGTTGATTTAGGAGCTCTCTAATGTTTCGTTTTAAAATTTTAAAAATTCCGAAAACTTTATAAATATTTAATTAAAATATTTTTAAAAAATATTTTTATAATTTATTTCGTATTGAGGTTATACAGGGTGTTTCTAAACAAGTGCAAAAAAATTAGGAGGTAGTTTGCTTTTTAAACATAGGGTAAAAAGTTAAACATTAGAGAGATATCGCGGTACCAAAATGGCGAAAAAATAACGTTTTTATTTTTTATCTTTATAACGAAAAGCGCTAAAATAGTGAAATTCTACGAAAATATTGCTAATTAAAAAAAAATTCTAAATATTTTCGCAGACATCTCTAAAAGTTTTAGGAGTTTCTTAAATTTTATAATGGTATATTAGAGATGTCCTAAATATGGAACTTCACCCTAATTAAACCGACTTTGTTATACCTCTTACGGTTTCAGAAATCCCAATGGTCACCCTCAAATTCAGTAGGTACCTATGCAGGAGGACCAATTTGAACTTCTGCCCGGTGGGCCAAATGGTGCCCAGTGCGACACGGTTCCAACCTATTGATTATTATTTATACCCTTAATAACTTATGTCCTAAATATTTTGGCACACAATATTTATTTGGGACACTTACGTCTCTTTCGATATTTAAGACCATTCCTCCTCAATTCCAACGATATCGTACTCTTAGAAGATCTGTATTGCCTAGCCAGTCTCCTCGTTGACATTCCAATCTGGTTTTTGCTCTTCTCACCAATCTCTCTGACCTCTGTGCGGTAAGTGCACGTGTTCTTCCACTTTTTGGGAGATTCAGACATGGTATTCCCTGCTCGCACTCCGCTATTGTTCTATAAATGGTTCTGCGTGAAATGTTTTCATTCTGGAATATTCGACAGATTTCAGCTTTGGGTATCCGCCCAACTAACTTGTAGATACTTTTTCTAATTTCTAATTTATACGACATCTTAAAGCGAAAACTTCAAAATAAATAAATCTCAACTGACAGTAAATAAAGTAAATAAACTTTTGTTTTCAAAGGCAACTGGATATTATTTTGTTTTTGTTAAAATTAAAGACAATGAGTTTTGTGCCAAAACTTTTAGGACATACGTTATTTTAAACCAAATATAATTGTTTATTGCTTTTTCTGGGAAAGGTAAGAAACTTTAATTTACCATTAATGAAGCAATTTGCGTAAAATACACAGACAAAATGTATTATAATGTGGGAATGTAAAATAATTTAAAATGCCATATAAGCAGTGTTACGGATGGACCAATAAAATGTACAATTTACGACATCTACCTCATTTTAGTTGGTGATTACAGTAAATTTAACGAGTTTTAATTTTAAATTGTCATGGTCTCTTGCAATGATTCAAAAGGTAAAATACAAAAAATATTTTTAATAATTACGTAGTCTGACCTATATAAAAAAATCTACAGGGTGTTGTTCAGGGCGGATTCTATATCGAAAAATATAAAGAAAACTTCTAAATATGGATTTAAAAATGCTTTGTTTCCGTGATATTATAATACAGGGTGATTCAAAAATCTATCACGAAACTTAAGGCGGTGATGCTACTTGACAAAATAAGGGTAGAACTTCATATATATTTTTTCAAAATGTCATTCGTTTTGGAGTTACAAGCCGTCAAAGTTCAATTTTTATTTTGGTTTTTTCGCCATATTGCATTTATTTTTTAACCAATCCAGTTGATATTTGGCACACAAATCGAGCTTTGCAGATTCTAAAATTTGAAGACAAAAGTACTTTTTTAATTACCGCCAGAGGGCACTTTACCTAAAACTTATTTTTTATTTAAAATATTACCTTTAACTTGCCATGTATAATCCCAATCGGTGCGAAATTTTGTATTTTTAGTTTTAGACCATGCAACAAATTTTTCCAAAATGCTGATTTAAAATTCAAAAATTCTTGTTTCTTTTTGTTCTCTTGTAAAACCTATCTTGAGATACACTGTATATTATAAAATATTTCCCAAAATTGTCAAAGCTGTATCAATACTCCCACATATTTTTCAAGTTTTGTACTTAAAAAAGATTAAATTATAAGTGAAGTATCTACACAATTTATACTTTTTACTTAATATTTTTGGGACACTCTAAGTATATTTAAAAAAGTCGCTTAAAGTTAACTTATGGTTTCTTTTATTTCAATAAAACATGATATTTGTTTTTTATGCTCTTTTTATATAGACGGCCTTGCCTGAACTTGTAAGTGAAAGACAATCGACCATTTTATGGGAAAAAAGTGGTTTTATATAAATTTAATAACGTATACAAAGTGTGCGCGTAACTATACGTTCTTTGTTGCTAAAAAAGATCATTTATCTTATAACGAAGCATGACTTTTTAATTTTTTTTTCTGAAAGACAATAGTCTAAATAAGAACCTTAAAAATTGAAAGGTAAAGGAACTTATAATTGTATGAAATATCATGACCAAACTTACTTGGATTTTATGGCTCTTGTATTTTTTTTTACTACCTATGTATGATTTATATATATATATATATATATATATATATATATATATATATATATATATATATATATATATATATTATATATATATAGTAAGAAGTAATGTTCTTGAGCCTTAAAATAAACAATTTGATAAAAGTTTTAAATTCTTGGGCATAGAGACTCCTAAATGACAAAAAAGAAACAAATACATAACCTGGTAGAAACGACTACTTGGCTGGTTACTTTAAAATTACGGAGTCTCCAAATAAATGGATAACCCCGGGTTGCAATGAAGACGGTGATACGTGTTTCATCCTTGTTGGGAATCATCACAACCGCTGTACATTGCTGACAACTTGACTATGTTTCTAGTCGCCCAAACATAATCCCTGTCGGAACTAAGGGAGTAAGTTCAGCGGCCAGAGCCATCTCTCCAAGCAATTTCAAAACAACCAGTCAGAGCACCGTTAGGTTAAGACAGTAAAAATGGTGCCATCTAGGTGTATATGGCGTAAGTAGTAGTCGTTTCTACCAGGTTATGTATTTGTTTCTTTTCTTTATTTTCTTTATTTGTCATTTAGGAGTCTCTATGCCCAAGAATTTAAATTTTTTATCAAATTGTATATATATATATATATATATATATATATATATATATATATATATATATATATATATATATATATATATATATATAATTGTAAAATATCCCGCGGCTGATGCCTTTACCCCTTTTTGACTTACTTTTTTTTCAATAATATAAGTTACGGTGCCCACTGAAAAATTTATCCAATTCGGCCTAAGCATATTAAAAAAATTAAGAAAAAATTATTTTTTAGCATAAAGAATCACACCTTTAATTTTTGCCCCATGTTTAATAAACACCCTGTATACTGGCTGATGCATCGTCAGACTGTTCATAGTACACCATATGTAAATTTTAATACCTTTAAATATTGGCCCCCTATTGATTTTACAACAAAATTGTATTAGTCAATTTAAAAGACATTAAAAGATAAGTTTACGCACTAAATTTTAATATTTTATAATAAGCCAATTAACAGTTAATTAAGAAAAACTTATTATCGTAATGAATCCACCAGTAATGAATAAATAACAATGAATAATTAATAAAATGTAAAACTTCAATTAAAAAAAATATATTTTTTAAGTACTGGTGGATTTATAACGGTATGTATAAGGTGTGCAATGATTTTAGAAATAGTTTTTCTTAAGTAACATTTAATTGGCTCATTAGAAAATAACAAAATTCAGCATATATGCTTATTTCATCAACGTCTTCAAAAGAATCTTATGGAATTTTGTTCTTATTAATGGGGAAGTCAATATTTTAAGGTACTACCGGGTAAATCGGAAGTGATTATGTGTTGTGATAACGCAGAACATGTTAGTTGTATTATGCTATTTTTACACCGTAAAATTTTTAATAGTTTCTCTTGAAAAGAAAAAAAGTAAAGCAGGTATCAAAATCTTGTATCACCCGGTATAAAACACCTTACCTATATGGTAACAATAAATAATTGTCTTTAAATGTTAATTAAAAATAAAAAGCAAACCACTTGATATAAATTATAAATAGATATTGTATTTATTCTTGTATAAAATTACAAAATTAACTTTATACAACTAAAAATTACATATAATACAAAAAATAAGGCACATTTACACAAAATATCTACATGGAACTTTGGGGATAACAACATGTTGTCAGCTGGCAGTCTAAGTCTTTAGAGTCTTGGCGTCATCCTATCAGTCCTGAGTTCGAATCCTTCTTAAGCGTGGCAGAATGGGTAGTTGGGGCAAGCTTGAGCGCTAACTCCAGCTGGGATTTGAGCGGGTTGGGGGCCTTGGTAAGCTGGGGCAGCGTTGTATTGTTGGGGCTGGTTGTAAGCTGGAGCGGCGTTGTATTGGGGAGCAGCTTGTGCTTGTCCTTAAAAATAGGATATAAATTAAGATATAGTTTTGATGTAGGATTGCTTTAAACGATTAAAACAAGAAATGGAGGATGTGACTTAGTACACTATCACGTTTAGAAACTGATATATTAAAGTGGTGGACTATTGTTAACTAAACTATGAATTGCACTGATCGTAAAAGAGAAGATATCCTGATGTGTAGAAGAAATATAGTTGATGTTGGATGTGTTCGTCCGAGTTAACTCTACGGAAGTACTTTGTCACTGGCTGCGTCTAATCAAATCGACTTCCATAGAGTTCACTCTGCTCGGACGAACACATCCAACATCACCTTATAAACAACCAAGTACCTTGTCTGATGAGAACGAAGATCTTGTGTGGCCAATGTAACAATATCTGTTACGGCATATAGTCAGGGGAGTAGTTGTTTTTAATCCTTATGATCGTTCCCCAGAGAAGCCACTAGCAATAGTGGTCTCTGGTACTTCGGTCAGAGCTTATAGGCTCATATTTTCAGGTTAGAAATATAGTTGGTACTCTTACTGAGCCTTAAGCATTGTATCATCAACTTAATAAAAGCTAAAAGAGTGATCTTTTTCTTCGTTAACAGATGAATAGTAATTAAAAAGGAAACTCGAGAGACAAGAACAAAGTTTAGGTGGTAGACCGCTGTGCCAGGCCAAACCTGGGGAAAAGCCTTAAAGATGCCGAGAGATACAATCTGAGTTTTACCAAGAAACTGAAAGAATTTGTTTAAGTAGTGGAAAGAAGATTTACTGTGAATCTTTTTAATGGAACCTGTACTGTTTGGAATGTGAAGCAATCCCATGAAATACCAGCAATTCGATATCTTCAACGATAAATAAATAAATAAAAAACATTATCATTAAAACGTAGTTATAACATTAATTGTAGTTATAGTGAGAATATGAACATAAAACTTATAGTTTTAGTGCACTTTTTTTCAAGTAATTTCATTTTAGTCCAGTAACAGTAACACACAAGTATGATATAGAACTTACCAGCATATCCTGGGGCCAAAGCTTCAGCCAATCCTTCTCCACGGTAGTCACCGTCTCCAATGTATTCTCCACGGTCCAATCTTTGTTGGATATCACTGGAGTATTGGTTTTGGGAAGCAGGTGCGTACTGTTGGGGATATGCGGGGTTGTATTGAGGAGCTGGGGTTACTGGAGCTGGAGCTTGGTACTGTAAAAAGAAAATAATATGGTATTTTTTGTTTTGTTGAAACAAGTGGGTTTTCTCTGTCAGTATGTGGCAACGATAAAAATTGATCAAAAATAAATAAATTATTAACTTATACTTACTTGGTTGTATTGAGGTTGGTATTGTTGTTGTTGAGCAGCTTGTTGGTATTGTTGAGCTTGTTGAGCGTATTGTGGGGAGCGTTTTGGCCAAGAGCTACTAATGGGTTGGTGCAGTGGGGAAGTTAGGGCAGGCCTGTGGGTCGACACCAGCGGGGTAAAGGGAAGCGGGTTGACCACCGGCCAAGGGGCCGTTGTAGGGTTGTTGGTGTTGAGCGAGGGCAAGGCCCGAGAAGCAGACGAAGACAACCTGAAAGCAAAGTTATTATGCTGGTTAGTTATAGTTATTGTAGTTTAGTATAGAATATCATTTTTTCATATCAAATTTTTTGTGCCCATTATTACAGGAAATTTTTAAATACAAATATTGTATGTTGCTTATTAAATTTTCTGTTTTATTGCAAGAACTTCTTGTCCGGTTTATTTAACTTACTTAAGGAATTGTTGGTGGCATTAATTATAATATGAATTGTTAAATTATTCCTGTTGCTTTCATGCTTAATGTAACTATTACATAAATTGTACCATAAAGTCGCCCACAGAACTGCATTGTGCTTTTATGACATGTAATCTATTCTCAAAATGAACTAACGGTAGCACACAATGTCAAATAAATAAAACAAATAGTTTTATGTGAATGGTTACGACTTAAATTTTTAAAACCTTATTATGCATATTTTGTAACTTTTTATTTACACGATACCCAAATTAACAACCCAGATTACCAAACAGAAAACTTTTTAATTAATAACTTTATAAAAAAAAGTTGCTTCTTCTTCTGTTTATAAATTTTCACAAAAGTGACTAAGATAATTTATTTTAAACCATTATACATGACAGTATACAGGGTGATTCAAAATCGATCACGAAACCCAAGGAGATGATTCTACTTGACAAAATAAGGGTAGAGCTTCATATAACTTTTTTCAAAATGTCATTCGTTTTCGAGATACAAGCCGTCAAAGTTCAATTTTTTATTTTTGAATTACTTGCTTACAGAAAAATCGATTTGACTAATATTTAAAACCTAGAATAAATTGTCTGCGTTCCATCATTCTAGTAACAATTCACATTGATTGTTTGCCGCTAGAGGGCACTTTACCTACATTAAAAATTGTTTTTTTTGTCATAATTTTTTAGTGTTGACAGTTATAGTAGTTTTTGGCATGGTTTCTAAAAGACTAATGCCAGACCTTTAAAAAAGAAGCTCTTTATTTACATCGCTAAACCCAACGGTTTAGACGTAAATCACCCTTAAAAATAAGTGGTAATATTAAAGCTGTCAGTGTAATATAAAATATGCCTTTTAAACCATGTAATTTATGAATTTAAAATAACTGATAATGGCTAAGTAAATATTCATAGATGAAACTCGAAAACGAATGACATTAAAAAAAAAATTATATGAATCTCTACCCTTATTTTGTCAGGTAGAATCTTCCCCTTAAGTTTCGTGATCGATTTTTGAACCACCCTGTATATGTACAAAATAATGAAAATAAAACCATACAGCCGTGTGCAAAACGAAAAATAGAGTTTTTTTGCTCTTAGGAATATTTCACAAATATGCAAATATTATTGTGGATTTTTATTTTTTATGCCAATCAGGACTTCTTATTACTTTTTTTTGTAAAATTAATGTCTAAAAAATTTCCCAGCTGGTAACAACCTTTGAAGACACGTGGCATAGATAGACATAAAGCAATTCAAAATTGATAAATTGTGATATACTATTAAATTCCCTTTGAAAAGCTCAATCGAATACAGGGTGAACAATATATCATTGTACATAAATAAATAAACTTCGTTAATAATGTTTTTGAAAGACGGAGCCATTCAAAATCTATATTCGCCATGTCCTAAAGCTCAAAATGTTGCTGCAAAGGGCTTTTTGTTTTTATAGAGCTTTAAATAATGTCAAAAAAATAAATAATTAAAAATTATTTTGAAAAGCTTTTAATACATTATAATACTAAAGTCATTAAAAGTAATTGCTTTTATTTAAAAAAAAAAACATGTCTTCAGGGAAAAGCTATTAATGCTGGAGCGTCAAATAAAGTAAAATTATAATTAATTATAATTATTAATTATAATATAAGGCTGTTCTGTAAGCAGAGGATCACTAATTAATTATTCAAACGAATCTTCTTTAAATGGTATTAAGAATAACAAGAATTATGAAAAAAATACACCCAAAAAGAGAAAATATTATATTAATATATACCTAGGGTGAAAAATGAGCTATTATTTACTGAGTTTTGCGAGGTAAATAATAGCTTTCTTACCGAGGTATATATGGAATTTTTTACTGCTAACATTGATATATTAATCATTTTTATTTTGGCATAAGTAATTTCCTAACGATTTGTTAAATGTATCGGAATATCAAGTAGACTGAAGCGTGTTTCTAATCAGATTGGCTTTAGTTATGTAAACATTTGACAAATGTCAAATTTTGATATGTGAATTGTGCTCATTATTGACCTAGGTCTTTTTTATTATCATTATTTACCCAGGGTGAGGGTGCTCTTTGATAAGAAAAAAATCACAAAAAAGTTTAAGGCAAATAAATCGGCATGCTTGTCTTCGCGGCCGCCTTTGCTATATTTCTTTTATAATATGCCGGTTGATGCAGCTGGTCACCGCACTATGGGATAGAAATTAATTTTTTGGTCAAAATTCTGAAACTTACCAACTAACTTAAAATGAGGTGCTTTTTACTGGAAAATATTATAAACTATTACAAATGCTTTTTGGAAACCTAAAACTCATTATATGTTACTATAAATTTACACCCCCTTAACATTATTATTTTTTATTCTACAAAATAAACTAAAATGGCAGCTTGTTTGGTTAATTCGGTAGTATTCTAATTAGTAATCCGATGATTATTATCTCATATGATATACAGGGTACGACAATAGATATGATTTTTTTAAATGGAATACCGTGAATATTATATCACCACCAAAAAATCGTTTAAAATGCTTCAAAAAAAACTACATTTGATGTGTCTATCTCAATTAGTTTCGGAAATATGACCATCCAAATCTGAAAAATAATTTTAAATTATTCTGTTATAGAGTGTGTATTAGTGTAATAGAGATACATCTTCCCAACTTTTTTATTTTTTAACGTATAAAATAAATAAAAACACTGTTTTGTTGGGTAGATTCTGTAGAATCCATATCTTTCATCAGAATGCTTTTATCGTTTAGGATATACAGTGTAGGACAAAACATATTAAATTTTAAAATGGAAAACCTTGTAAATTATAAAATAATCTTGTATCTGTCCTTACACTCAGAAGTAGCAAAAAGTGATGGCAATTGTAAGTACAAAAACTGATAAAGAAAAAGGTAAAAATCTTTTACAAAAGTAGCGAGACTTCGCGAGACTGCATCGGAAACATAACAATAGCTCTTATTATTTAAACTCTTACTTTTTTAGTAAACAAGGCTAATAATAAAATAAGTAGATTAAATATTGTTTATTTATGTTTACTTAAAATACATCTTTAATTTTCTTATTACCCCATAAGAAGTCGTCAAAACCTTTTATAATTTTGTGTACATGTAGTTTGGAGTATCTACTTGAATACACAGCATGAGCCATTAAAATTTTAAAGTTGCTTTTTGGCCAAAATAATGGATTTCCATCCCATAGTGTATCGGCGCGTCGCTGTAAAGGATAGCGGCGCCTTTGTATAAAATAGTCCGATTGCAGGCGGCCTTTTTATGTTTTTTTTGTATTATTTTCAAAGGGTACCGAATTTGCGCTTTTAAAATGTTCTTACTATAAATAATAGCGATTTCTCAGGGTAGCAGTAAAAAAAATATATACTTTTTAGCTCAAAAAAATAATACTAGCTTTTTTTGATGCTGACATGGCTAGAGATACAATGTGCTAATGTTATTTTAAAATGTGACGTTAACAAGATTAATTTATTTTTGCACTTCAGAACTTGTCGACTTAAAAGCAAACTATGAGTAACAAAATAGTTTTGACCTAATTGTAAAGATGTATCCCCATTAACAGAATTTTAATTTCTCCAAGACACTTGAGAAATAATTTTCTTCAGTAAACCAAAACAAAATCAAGGTCTAACAAGTAAATAAAGGACAAATTTCGTGTTAGAAAAATATTAATAATGACTTTAATTGATTCAATATCTCTTTGTTATGTAAATCATAATCAAGATAATAACCTGCTTTAAAAATATGACCGCCAAAAAATGACAGAGTAGGTGGTAACAACTGTTACATTTAAAAAAGTTATTTATTACTACCAACATTGTTACACATTGTTTGGATTTACTTTTTTATCATAGGTCACCGTACACGAAGGTCTATAGCCAAAGAACTGATATACATGGTCATCCAGTAGGATGATACAATACATTAAGTACTAAAGAAAGTAAGTTTTATAAGTTGAATATACTGGGTATGAAGGAAAAGACAATGTAGGAAATTTGAAGCTTTATCAGATGAACTGAAAAGTGATATCTGCATGATCATACAGCGTGTCTTCGGAAGTTCTTAACAAAGGGAAACTTTTTAGTATTAATTTTACGAAAAAAGTGTTTTTTTTATAAAGTCCTGCTTGATAAAAAATACTTTTCCATAAAAATATTTGAAGGTTGGATGTACAGGGTGGCTTAAAAATGACTTGTTTCCAAATTAAAATAAGGGTTATTTTCTAACTACGGTACCAAACTTTAAAGGGTGATTTCGTATGTCATTTTATGAAGAAAAGTTCCTATAAACATATGTCTGGAGTTGCTTCGTTTTTGAGATATAGGGCATTAAACATTTAACGCCCTGTACCTTAGAAACGAAGCAACTCCAGACATATGTTTATAGACACTTTTCTTTATAAAATGACATAAGAAATCACCCTTTAAAGTTTGGTACCGTATTTAGGAAATAACCCTTATTTTAGTTTGAAAACAAGTCATTTTTAAGCCATCCTGTACATCTAACCTTCAAATATTTTTGTGGAAATGTATTTTCTCATCAAGCAGGACTTTTTATAAAGAGATCCTTTTTTCGTAATATTAATAATAAAAAGTTTCCCATTTGTTAAGATCTTCCGAAGACACGCTGTATATTTATTTTCCAAATCTAAGGAAATCAAATGGGTTGGTGACAAAGAGATCACACTTAACATAATTAAAGGATTTTTTTAACAGCCAATGTCAAGTTTTCAAATATTAAACCTATATCGCTAACTCAATATAGTTTTTTGTAACGTCCGTGTATATTTTTTTTGATAAATATAGTTGTATTTTGCGCATTTAGAGATATAATCAACTGCGGCGCCGATGGTGGAATTATACAGGGTGCTCAAAAGGAAAAATTCATATTAAACTTGTGTTTTTTAAATGGAACACCCTGTATATTAGTTTAATTTTTAATTGTAGAAATAAAAATAACGTTACTTTTATCAGCGATATCTACCTACACCAAAAATGTAAGGATTTTAAGATATTTAGCATTTTTACAAAAATCTTGACAAAAATTAAATTTTAATATATCTTACCTTATTTACGCTTGACCAGGTATATTATGTTGGATTGCTAGAATATTAACTGTACCATCACCTACATCTAATTTTTTACTTAAAATTATACAGTTTGCCCAGAAATTATTATAATAATAAATATTAGTTTCTGGACACCCTGTATAATTTCTAGTAAAAATTTAAATATAGATCATTGTACACTTAATTTTCTAGCAATCTAACATAATAAAAAAGTCAAGCGTAAGTATATATTAAAATTTTGTTTATATCTTAAAAACTTTTGCAGTTTTGGTATAAGAATCGCTGATAAAACTTACAATATTTCACTCCTATAATCCAAAAATAAACTAATATACAGGGTGTTTCATTAAAAAATAACACAAGTATAATATGGATCTATTTTTTGGTGCACCCTGTCCACCATCGCGGACGCAGCTGACGCTCACAGCAATTTATGTTCAACCATTTTAAAGCATTTCACGAGTTAAGGACTGAGAGGAAATAACTGACAAAGTTTTGAATCTGGCTTACAGTCTAATATATTTGAAGTTGAAAGTTCTATAAGCATTAGTTTTTTAGGAAAAAAACTTAACATTGGCCCTATGTTAGAAATGATATCGGCTGTTTTGGCGAAAAACCGCTTCAATTAATCAACCAAATTTTTATAAATAAATTCAGCAAAATATGATATAATAGAGACATTTTGCACCCCTTGTTTTGCAATTCCGTTGTGATTAACGTTATTCTGAGACTGCGCAGTAACGCAAACATGATCCGTTATCGTTATTAACCATACCGGACTCCTTTAATTACGGATGAATACCGAAGAGCTTATCGTTATCGTTATCGTTATTGTTAAACTGCGTGGTTGCCGGATTGTAGAAATTTTAATATCAATTATTTAAAAGGTTAAAACTTTATTTCCGTATTAATTAAAATATTATTTATACAAAGGCTCTAATTAGCGAAAAATCTATAGCAGTAATAAAAATCATATAGTGTTAAGAAATTCAAACGGACTTGCACTTTTACGGATATTCTAAATCAGTAATTAATTTAGATGTTACAATCTGGCACACTTGCTTTTTATTCTACTACCAAACTTAACCTCACTTTTTGTGTTTTGCTTATACTGTATTGTTTGCATCTACTTTAAAAGACGAAATCAACAGAACTGTTTGCATATATTTAAATATCAATTTATATCTTATAAAGAATAAAAGTAAATACTGATTTTTCGTTAACTTTAAAATCGGTGAACCACAGGCAAAAATAAGGTTATGTGTCGAAAGCGCAGACGCAAGATAAATTGTCTTAAACTGCTGCCGTAATCGTTATGTTTAATAACGATAACCATAAGGAGGCCAAAAAACGTCTGTTATTTTAAGAGGTGCAAAATGTCTCTAATAACCGGGTCATAGGCTGAGTAACCTAGAAGATGTTTAATAGATGTAAAATGGATTTTTTATTTTTTAAATACTTAAAAACTAAAACAGTTTTTAAAATCTTAATATTATGGCTTTTGGCACAATACATTTATAAATAGATTTGAGTATTTCCTATTGTTTTTAAAATATATAGGATTAAAGAATTTATGGTTTCGTCCGTTACTTTGTGACCGTACATTTTAAATTAATAAAATAAAACAAAAAATATACTTTGTTCATAGTCACTTTAATTGAATGTTTAGCCGTGACAGCTGTTTCGTAGTACAACACACACGTTTGAAAATGTAGTTGTACTACGAAACAGCTGTCACGGCTAAACATTCAATTAAAGTGACTATGAACAAAGTATATTTTTGTTTTATTTTATTAATATATAGGATCAATTTGTAGAATTTCTTACCCTTATTAGTCATTTAAATAAAATTATGCAATATCTTGAAAATATAAATGTGTGAAATATTTTGAAGAAAGACTGCATTTAAAATTATTCTTCATCTTTTCCAAATGACTTACCGATTTTATAAACATATTCATGATTTTAATGACAAAAAAATATGTATTTAAATTTTGTTACAATATTTATAGATATATTTTTTTACCTCCAAGGATCCGATCTCACCTACCCATTTTAGGTCTATCTATTTTTTTTCTTGAAAAATTATGACCTTTTGTAAAAATATTATTGAGAATGACAAGTACATAAGGAAATACCATTTTTACAAAAAAGTAATTTAATTCATGTATTGCATTCTATACTTTTTGTACCACCGTATAGCTTTTTAAACTTTAATTTCTGAGTCATCGAAATATATTATTATTATTTTGATATATTTTCTATTAAATTTCTCTGCAAACTATCAAATTAAAATTTAGGAACACCTTAACTAAAATAATTAATGACGTAATTTATGATAACTTAATCTTTTTTAGTTGATGTCGCGTTTACTGTAACATTCCATAAATTCATAGGAAAATAAATTCTGGTAGGTATTAAACAAAACACTAATTTTAAGTCTAAGAAAAAGGTTTAAAATAAATAATAATAAAGCTAATGAATTAAACAACTTAATAACGTAAAAAGGTAAACAAACCTTTAAGAAATTAAACTTTTATAAAAATATTAACGTTAATTCTAAATAAGAAACTTTGCACTGAATCCTGGTAATTATTTTAATTAACTGGGAAGCATCTCTTTGTGGCAGAAATTTAACATTTTGTATGGTTTTAAAAAAACTAATTACTTCTTTATGCTCGTAAAAAATGAGAAAATAAAAGTAGCATTATTACAAAACTTAACATTTTAGCATTTTACTTTATTTTTTAAAGAAACATTTTTTTCAAGCTCATTAATAATAAAAAAATCTTAGTTTTTTGCTGATAAGACACAATCGTCTGACTAAACATTTTTTTTCCAAGGAATAAATAAGAGAAAGGAAAAAACCTTGGTAAAACAATTATATTAAGCAACATCGTTTATGATTTTATTTATAAAATTATTCATTAAAGAAAAGCTTATTGTTATTAAAAATTTCATTAGTTTTACAAAAATGTTTGTTAAACTTTGCTTATATGTAAGTTGCAAATGACAAATGAATGACTTAATTCTTTTTTTTCTAGTAGATAAATGAAAAAAGGAAAGAAAAAGAAGAAAATATTTTGCAATATATTAACAATTAATTTTTTAAATTATCAATAAAAAAGAATCAATATAATTTGTAAATCTCACATACGAAAATATTTTATTAGTTGTTGCTAATGAGATGCAAATCACTAAATAATTAATTTTTTTTTTTCAGTGGATAAATGAGAGAATCAAGGAACAATTCTTTTTAGTGAATACATGAGAAAATAAAAGAAAACTTGAAGATATGTTCTGTAGTTTGGCGGATTCATTTAATGGATGGTATTTATTTGGGTACACGCCAAAATAAAATTAAAAGTACTAAAAAACCAAAAAATTTAAACAAGTAAAAAGATAATTAAATGACGAACACTGTTTAAATAATTTTTTAACCCACATTAATACACAAGAACCAACAATTAAGTTTACGTTAGAAAAAGAAAACAACTCACAACTACCATTTCTTGACATTTTAATAAAAAAGATTTAAACAATTTTGAAACAATAATCTACAGAAAACCTACACATACAAATAGATACTTAAATTTTAACTTAAATCACCCAATAATGGTTAAAAAGGGAGTTGTAAAAAGTCTATTTGATAGAAAAGTCTATTAAATAAAATTCAACGAATAGGGCATAAATTTAATATTCGCACAATCTTTAAAACACAAAACACAATCAGATCTCAATTAACAAAAACAAAACCATACAACTTAAATGAAAATACAAAAAATGTCATTTATAAAATACCTTGCAAATGCAATAAGTTTTATATAGGTGAAACTTGTAGACCATTAGCCAAACGCATAAAAGAACACAGATCATACATTAAAAACACAGAATTTCATAAATCAAAAATCTGCCAACACGCATTTGATAACAATCATAGAATAAACTGGGATGCTTCGAGCATTTTAGCAAAGGAAACTTGTTCTAAAAAACGCAAAATCAAAGAAAGTGCGTATATATTGTTAAATAAAGATGATTGTGTAGCATCAATTTCAGTTAATTTAAATAACACTTGGTTGCCTTTGCTTGATACTGAAGTATCTTCAGGAAGACTAAAAATTAACTAACTATTCACCTTTTTTGTAAAATAAACAATCAATACACCAGCAACCAGTTATCTATGTCACTATGACACTATAACCAAACAAACATGTTTGGACATTTAATGTCAAAGTTTTCAGAATATCCTAGAAAAACATAGAAATTTTGAATTTTAAAACCTAAATAATAGTAAGTTTTTATTTCTATTATTTTTATTCCAATTGTCTTGACAACGGTGGCAGATTTGCCACCGAAACGTCGATTTTTAATTATCTTTTTACTTGTTTAATTTTTTTGGTTTTTTAGTACGTTTAATTTTATTTTGGCGTGTACCCAAATAAATACCATCCATTAAAAGAAAACTTGTTAATAGGAAGAAAATATTAATCAATATAATTACGATTTTATTATTGAATAATAATTAAAAAAAATCATTCTAATTTAAAATACTCACCAGTTTTACAAACATATTGTATTAGTTTTTGCTGACAAGATGC
Organism: Listronotus bonariensis; assembly: GCA_014170235.1. Lineage (NCBI taxonomy): Eukaryota > Metazoa > Arthropoda > Insecta > Coleoptera > Curculionidae > Listronotus > Listronotus bonariensis. Next base: position 163,018 of record JACEGR010000422.1, read on the forward strand.
AAATGACTGACTATCCAAAATTCTCGTTATTATTTATACTAGTACCACACCCCATGTTCTTGTGACAAGTAGCCCTGAACTTAGTCGAAATTCAATGTAAAAATTTGAACCATTTATTGGTTCTTGCTTTGGGTCTCATTACTCTTGGTATCAAAAAGGATCAGTGTACCTTGCCAACCTTCCTTAGGTACGGTTCATGTTTTACCGGTCACTTCTTGTATTGTTCGGCATACATACAGAGTGAGTGTGTTATCTTAATCAGTTATTACGTCGCTTTAGAGCATAACCTATGAGCATAACTAGCCTAACTGCAGAGTTGACCATTTTCATTTTTCCTATATTTTAAAAAAGAAATCAAAAAAAAATATTCTAATATACAGGATGTTCGGAAAATGCGTTAGGAAATTTTAAGGGGTCATTCTGCAATGTAAAATAATGTTAGTAAGTTCTTTGATAAAATGTCGAAATCTCCCTGGTTACCAAGTTACAAAGTTCAATTTGTATTTTTATTTTTCGCCATATTGCATTTATTTTTTAACCAATCTAGTTGTCATTTGGCATACGAATTGAGCTTTGCAGATCCTTAAATTTTCAGATAAAAGTTCTTTTTCTAATGCCGCCAGGGGTACTTTACCTGAAACCTAAAATTTATTTATATCATTACTTTTTATTTTGACAGATATCGCAAAGCTAGGGGCGCCATTTTATAGTCAATCAAAAACCTAAAAATAAGGTACTCTTTATTAAAGTCGATAAAACCCACCTTTTAGCCACGAATAGACATGAAAGTTTTCATCAATTTCAATCAAATTACCTAAATATATACAGGGTCTCCTGTAACTCACCGACAAACTTCACGGGGCGATTCTACGCCCCGTAAAGTTGATGAAAACTTTGATGTTAAATGGTAGCTAAACGGTGGGGTTTATCGACTTTAATAAGGTGTACCTTGCTTTTTAGGTTTTTGATTGTCTATAAAATGGCGCGCCCAGCTTTGCGATATCTGTCAAAATAAAAAAGTTATGATGTAAATAAATTTTAAGCTTCAGGTAAAGTGCCCTCTGGCGGTATTTAAAAAAATACTTTTATCTTTAAATTTGAGAATCTGCAAAGCTTGATTTGTGTGCCAAATGTCAACTAGATTGGTTAAAAAATAAATGCAATATGGCGAAAAACAAAAATAAAAAGGAATTTTAACCCCTGTAACTTGGTAATCAGGGAGATTACGACATTTTGTTAAAGGACTCACTAATATTATTTTTCATGCAGAAATTTCCTAACGAATTTTCCGAACATCAAAAAAAAAATAAAACAGGTAACAAAGCATTTTAGTTAAATATGACTCTAATGTGTCAAAATTAAAGTCATTAGTATGTCAGTTATTATTCCAACTTTTGTTCAACTCGGTTATTGTGTTTTTTCAATATAACCTTTTTTTTCTGATCCCTAAAAATCATTATCGCACGTCCATGGCTCAAGCAATTTGAAGATTTAACCAAACAGTTTTTGTGAGACTTTTTTTCTTTTTGATTCCATAAACACTCGTTCACGTACACCTATGATTCGTGCAATATGAAAATTTATACAGACTATTATTGGTGCAAAATTTTGCTAAAGTTAAACAGTGGTGTAGATCTTCTCGAAAAATACTGAACCAATTTAAGAAAACTATATTTTACTGTTTGAGGCGTAAAAATGTAACCTTTAAAGAATTAAAACAAAGTAAAATTTGTGTTTTTATTACATTCTACGTAAAATTAAGGTGTTTTAAATTTGTTTAAAAATAATTAATAGTTTAAAAAAACTAAAAAACACGCTTTTATATGCAACCGAACTAAAAATTAGAAAATAATTTTTCATTAAAAAAAATATTGTCATTTCATAGTAAAAAGCGTGGGGTGCATTTTACTATTTTTTCATAACTTTTCCATCATAGATATTTGCAAATATAATAATTATAACATTTAATATATTTATCACCCCACGCTTTTTACTATGAAATGACAATATTTTTTTAATAAAAAATTATTTTCTAATTTTTAGTTCGGTTGCATATAAAAGCGTGTTTTTTAGTTTTTTAAACTATTAATTATTTTTCATTTTTAGTTTCTGCTACTCTTGACAAAATGGAGAAATTTTTTTTAATGAACAAGAGTGGCAAATTTTAAAATTTTTCCAACAAATTGCAACTCACTAAAAAATTTCTTCTTCATTAAGTAGCAAAGTTTAAAATTTTGCCAACAGATGGCAATCCAGGCAATGTTTGGACCGTTGCCAATATATTGCAACCCACTAAAAATTTCTTCTTCATTTAATAGCAAAGTTTGAAATGTTGCCAACAGATGGCAACCTAGGTGTTGTTTTTATATTTTTATAATATAATGGAATTTTTTTCCTGGCGATCCAAAAAGAATGTTAATTTTTATTAATTGCACATTATGTATTATGTATACATTACACATAATGTAATTTTTATTATGGAATCCTTGAACTAATGGTGCAACTAACCCTATATTTTTATTGTTCATAAAAATTGAACACCAATGGTGCAACTAACCAAATTGTGTAAAAACTAAAAAATGTCTTCTTCATTTAATAGCAAAGTTTGAAATGTTGCCAACAGATGGCATCCTAGGTGTTGTTTTTATAATATAATGGAATTTTTTTCCTGGCGATTCAAAAAAGATAACGGGATACTGTTTTTAAATTATTGCATCTTCATCGGTCCTTGACACGTGTGCAAAGTTTCAAAGAAATCGAATAGCTGGAAGTTGGTTAAAATTAGGCTCAAAGATTCCGTTACATAGATAGACAGATGGATAGATAGTTACAATCCAAGTTAATAAAAGCGTGTTAAAAATTAAGAGTATTCTATTCTATTTCTATTTTTTTTTTCTTGGTTTTGGTCCCTTCAGGTACAATCCACCACTCTCCCCCTTCCGGTCTATGCTTTCCAGGGCTTCGTCGGCGGAAATCTGGATAATCGAGCTCGTAGCTCTCAGAAATTCCAAAAAGAAAACAAATAATTCAACAATCGATGCAATGCATAAATTGTCGGCTATCGAACCAAGATCTGCTACTGGTATTACATATAACCTTCACTTTTACTACTGACAGTTCCCATGGCACGCCCATCTATTTCCCGCCATTTGAGAAATACCTCGTGTTCAACACCAAACAGGATACCATCAGCTTATAGGAATCTTCGCTCACAGCGCTTAGATCCAGAAGAAAGATGCCGTCAATTTAGCGTGAATCTTTCCTTGATCCCCGAAGGTAAAAAACGTTCGTACGACACCTCTAGCCGCCACAGCCAGAACTTTGTAGTCCTCTACACACGTCCGCACTGTCCGGAGGTCAAACAAAGAGTCAAATAACAGAGTAATACAGGGGACTTGTTTTAATTGAAGCGCTTTGTTTAGTACAGATAATGAAGTTAATCCATTTTTTCTTGTCCCTTCAGTGAAGGCGGAAGGCCGGTCTACCCTTAATACGCATATGGTTTAACATAGATCTCGGATCAGCTAAATAACATAACAGATGGGCAATATGAGAAAAAAAGGACAGTCTAAGGTAAATACCGGCATGTAAACATTTCGTATTGGATGATTCATCATACATCCTTTGTTGTTGCTTTACTGGTCGATATACCTTTAGCTATTGCTTGTGCAGTATATGGGGACAAAATTTCTACATATAATAAAAAGTGGTTTTGTACAATGAACCACGTATTTGAAGATTTAACTAATCAAGGTTATAAAATACAAAATGTTGTTAAGTTTTTAAAATATTACATCATTTAACCGTATTCACCCTATAGAATATTTGAAAAATATGTAAACTTGGAATATTTTTAGCAAATAAAAACAAAGATATATGATTTCCATATGCAAGGATTTCTGCAAGCGTATCGTATGCATGCATTACTTTGAAAGTTGATGTAATTTAGATAGACTCTTTAGGAAAAAAGAATTCCTTTTTATTCTTCTATAAAAATGGAGTAATATTTGGACATAACATATATTTTTTTTATATTTAGTGCACTACAGATGACCTATCTAGTTTTATTAGATAAAAGATAGAAATTTATTAGTTTATTGTTGTGCAATACTAAAAATTTATGTTAACAACATTTTATTGGTATAGGATTATTTAATGACTATAAACAGGGTCATTTTTGTGACTTTTGCTTGACAAAATAATTATTAATATAAAAATATCCTTCTTCTGTAGTTTTTACGAGAAATCTCAAGAAATACTAGAAACATTTTTTTGTTTATTTTTCTTTCTATCCTTCATTTAATAGTTATTTATTAGATAAGTGACTTATATGTAATAACTCACGTGTCTAATACAAAATTTTATCCAACACTTTCGTATAAATCGTTTTTAATATCGAAAATAATTTGAAAACGTCATCCATTATTTGTTACTTGTCATTGTCAACACCAGCAACAAAATTTTGTATTTTTGGAAAGCAAGCTTGTTTGGTTGTAATGCATTTTGTTGGTAACTACGGGTCTATAATTCACTAGTGAGCTAAAGGGTACTTTAGCTCACTAGTGACTTATAGTACACTATATCCTCAAAATCTGATCAATTATGTAGATATTATATGTAAGTGTTGGATAAAAAATTTAAAATATTTAGGGTAAATGTAAAAATAAAAATAGAAAAAGAATTAAAAGAATCTGCTTAAAAGGTGTAATACATTGTTTTTACAGAATTAAACATCTACAGGGTGTTTTACAACTTATCCGACAAACTTTAAGGGGTAATTCTACAATAAAAAATATGAAAAAAACTTTATATGAAATATGTCCTAACCGTCTTAGTTGTTGTAAGTTTTATATTCAAAATGTTTTAAATAAAGCAATTTTTAAAAATGTTTAAATAAAGCGATCAAATTAAGATTAATAGCTCTTTTTACACTTCAGGTAACACAACACGTATTACTTCCTCAATTTCAAAAGATTAATTATTGGGTATGCAAAATTAATGAAACAGGTATAACATACCTTAGGCTATTATTTATTAAACTTTTTACAAAGTTTTGTTTACAATAAAATCGACCCAATTATGAACTGTATTGGAATGGTAATGGTACGATCAGAGACAAGAATGAGACGAGCAACTAAATGTAAATAAATTATCCGAGAGAGAGAAAGCTGCTGGGCCTTCCTTGCCTGTCTTCAAGGAAGGTAAATGCAGATGGCGCGTAAGTCGACTTTATCGTTTGCCCGCCAAATTCAAATTATATAGCTGTGCCATTTTTGCCCTTAATATAAGGTACTTGTTTTTGTTTTCTATTAATATAAAATATTGGGGTTTAGTTTAATAATTACACACATCTAATTAAAAATGTCATTTATTTGGTTTTCATAAAGATTTTTTCTTACAGATAACCATGTCAATATTACCTTAAATTATCTGTTGAAAAGCACATATTTAATATATACACTGTGATCACTAATAAAAGTCAATATTCAAAGTCCAATTAAAGGTAAAAAACCACGAAACAAACAATAAATCACAAAAAATGTAAACAAACTGTCCAAAAAATCGGCCATTAAAAAATATCAAACACAAATATCGAATAGGCCCGCCGCAAATTGAACCCAGCCCACGCACAGCACAAGCGCAGCCCACGCGTGCATAACTTTGTAAAACATGCTTTTAAATGGAGTGGCGCATTCCCTATCCCATTCTGCTGCCAGCCACGCGTGGATAGTTTTGTGTTCGCCGCACAGATTTCGTGGGTCTTGTGCAGCATGGGTTTGTTTTAAAAATCTGAAATATGGTTGATCCCGAATTGGGTTCAATATGCGGTAAACTGATCAAAAACGTGAACGTGGGAAGGATTAGTTGAACGTGGGCTGGGTTCAATTTGCGGCGGGCCATAACATTTCGGCGTGACTGCCTGCGGCCGCGTTGTCAAGTAGTAGGAATAAAAGAACGAGCAAAGTGGGGCCTGTCCAGTTGGACCGGGAAGGAACTATACTGGACAATTCTTCAGAGCAGAAGCCATGAAAGTACCTATAAAAAAGCGATAGATCCCCCACAGCCCGACGATGGGCAAGAGAGGAAAGCCTTTCTGTAAGTGAAGGATCATTAATGAAACGAATAGCTCTTCTTTGAATAGAATCCAGAATGCTTAGGGTTGTGGGGGAAGCCATGCCCCAGATATGAGAACAATACTCCAAGGGAGGTCGGATTTGGGACACATATAAAGTGTATAAATTAGAAGGGAAAAAATACTTTTTGGCTCGAAAGAGAAATCCAAGCTTTTCTGAAGCTGCCGTGGCTATAGATACAATGTGTTTATGCCAGTTAAGGTTCCTTTTAAATGTGACGCCCACAAGATTGAAGGTGTCTCTGCTCTATAAAATTTGGCCGCTCATAAGTAGAGAATAAGTATTTAATGACTCTTTTCGCGACAAGGAACATGATTGTGTTTTGGATGCATTAAAATGGACGAGATTTTTGGCGCCCCAATCCAATATTAAATTAAGATCCTGCGAAAGAGATATCTGCATCGCTCTGCGTTTGTTTTTCAAATCAGGTTTAGTGATGGGTTTATGAACCTGAAAACTGGAGTGAAGGGCACTATTATCGGCGAAACCATAAATGAAATTAGTTGTGGACGAGAGAGAACGTTGATGTGAAGAAGAAATAATGTTGGTGCCAGAACTGAGCCCTGAGGCACTCCAGCATTTACTTGGTACAAAATTTATTTTCTTATAATTGTTAATGAGTATATCAGCATACTGCTGATATCTCAAAAACCTACAATTATTTACATAAGAGTATCATGAAGAGTCCAAACTTATGTTTTTGACACGCCTTGTATATTTACTAGTACCGTCAATAAAAAGTGCGTATTAAAATTAACATTTTTTATTTTAAGTTAGTTTTTGTATCTTGTACAAGGGCGAAGTTATTTCGTGTATAAATAGAGTTGGGACACCCTGTATAGTTAAAAAAAAATCTAAATTGGTGGGCAGCTGCCCATCCCAGATGGGCGGCAATGGTAACTTTTATTTTTCGCGACTCTACTGTTCTTTCAGTAGGTACATATGCTCAAGAGATAAAAAATAACATTTGTCCACTACCATTAAAAAATGCTGTTTTTTTATCGTTAACATGAAGTTAAAGTACTCCATTCTAGTACACTACCTACATAAAGTGTTAAAAAAGTAATTTTTTTTACCCTTCGAAGCTTTTTTCACACTTTGAATTAGTGTTTTGTTTCCATGCCTTCTACTACTACTATCTTTAATCTCAATTTATGCAATGTAACAGTAAACACATCAACTGAACCAAACGGTCAAGTTACCTTTGATTTCGTCATTATTTCTTTTAGTTTACGTGTCACTAGTTTTAAAATTTGACAGTTTGTAAATAAATTTAATAAGAATTATTAGTAATAATAAATTTGGATGACTAATTAAAAAATAATTTTTACTGCTTTAGTATTATTTCTACAAAAGTGAGTACATACAGTTTTATAAAATTAAATCTATAAATGCATAGTTATGAAGAGAATAATTGTCTTCTAAAGAATAAGGAGGCTATGATTTTTGTTGCAATATAATGGCTGTGCTGCAAAAATTAAAATTAATAAGTTAAGATAAATAAAATATGTATAAAATGATGTTTTGGGAAATTTTAATACGGTCGTGGAAAAAATATAATATGTAACACATGCCTAAAGTGTGTTTTTTTTTACTTATGGGATTGCCGCACTCGCCTAACGGCTCGTGCTGTCAAACTTTTCAATTGTAAAAAAGTATCACTTTATGCACTTGTTACACAAATTACTATTTGAGTTTGTTTCTAAAATGACTTGGTGAGCTACCAAACCTAACGTACTTGTCTTTTTGTACCATTTACCATATATTAAAGGTGGGTGTATTATAAACTTATAATAAAACAAATAATATAGCTGAATCATGGGTGTGCCGCTGCATTTATTTTAATTAATTAATTCAGCATGATCTCGATTAAATTATGGAATTTATCTATTTTACTTTTAATGTGAGGGAAACCCTACCTACTTACCGACCTTTAAATGTGTTTAGGCAAATTAAGATGTGGCCTTAATAAAACATTAAATTGTATTATTTGCATTAGAAAAGTATAATTTTTAAAGAAAGTAGGTGAGCCGCATATATGTATTAGGTGGTTGCTAGACAAATGATGTTCTCTACCAATTTATCCTTTTGATCAAAGACTCCAACGCTGAGAAAATTTGCCAGTTGGCCCTACACACAAAACGGCCCAACAGTTGAACAAATAGCCCATATAACATTTTTGCCGGCGTTGTACATTTAATTACTGGCATTGCCAACACTCTTTAATGGCAAGACATTGGCAAAAAGGTATCAAAAAGACGCGAAAGTGGGCAATTGGCCGTTATTGGGCCACGTGTTGCAGATAAAGTGATGACATCCGTCATTAATAAGTTATTGGCAAAAAATGCGTTTAAGATGATGGCATCCATCATTAATAAGTTATGGGCAAAAAGATAACAAAAAAACACGAAAGTGGGCAAATGCAGATACTCCCAAGCAGCAAGCTGACGTCTTATTGACCAAAATTGTCGCATATACTTTTTTTAAAAGCTAAAATGATCCGATATTTTATTTAAAAATTAAAATAGGAAAAAACTCCTTACTGCATGCAATTTCCTTGCAATTCAAAGTACCATCTCTCGGAACACTGTCCAACTTGGGGATGCAGATTTTTACACTAGCAGAAGATATTTCTTTCAAAGCTAAGTGAGATCACCTACCGCAGACCGCTCTCGAAATATTTTTGTCTACGGGTACGGTTTAGACGATAAAAAGCGAAGATATTGCAGAAATGTACATTTAATTATGTCTATTAAAAAACTCTTTTCTTTAAAAAAGAAACTAAAAAGCTAGAAAACCACGTAGAAAACAAATGCACAAAGCGGTCACCTTCGGTCGAAATTAACGTAGCTAATTTTACCATCATTTTATTTTTATTCGCTCCAAAATACATAATAAACATTTTGTTTGACCTAATTTTTATTTGCATGATTTTTAACAATAAAATGTTATGAAAAGGCCATTTCCTTTAAATTATGTAAAAAAACATAAAATAATGTTGTTTAGCTGCCATTATAAATAAAACAGATCAAAAAAATTGCTTTAATGTTAGTTAAATACCAATGTTAATAATATGGTTTAAAAAGTATGAATATGCGTTGAAGGTTTGCCTTCAAAAATCCAATATTTATTTGCCTGCAACAAAAACGCGTTCTTTATTTAATTAGGATTGGTATGCCGCCATTTTTGTATGCTTGCCGGCAATTCGCCTGCATGTAAAATTTATTGGCAATTAAGTGTTTATTTAGGGTTGACTTTTTAATGCGTATAAGATGTTGGCATAATATTGCCACCAATTGCCAATGCTTTACCATCAATGCCAATATAAAAAATGTACATTGCCGGCAAATAGTGTTTGCTGGGTCGTGGAAAAAATAAAGTATGTAACACATGCCTGTGTCTGTGTCTTTTTTTACTCATAGGATTGCCGCACTCGCCTAACGGCTCTTGCTGTCAAACTTCCCATTCGTAAAAAAAGTATCACTTTATGCACTTGTTACATAAATTACTATTTGAGTTTGTTTCTAAAATGACTTGTTGAGCTACCAAACCTAACGTACTTGTCTTTTTGTACCATTTACCATATATTAAAGGTGGGTGTATTATAAACTTATAATAAAACAAATAATATAGCTGAATCATGGGTGTGCCGCTGCATTTATTTTAATTAATTAATTCAGCATGATCTCGATTAAATTATGGAATTTATCTATTTTACTTTTAATGTGAGAGAAACCCTACCTACTCACCGACCTTTAACTGTGTTTAGGCAAATTAAGATGTGGCCTTAATAAAACATTAAATTGTATTATTTGCATTAGAAAAGTATAATTTAAAGAAAGTAGGTGAGACGCATATAAGTATTAGGTGGTTGCTAGACAAATGATGTTCTCTACCAATTTATCCTTTTGGTCAAAGACTCCAACGCGGAGAAAATTTGCCAGTTGGCCCTACACACAAAACGGCCCAACAGACTATGCAACCCTTTGTACCACAAGTTTTTTAGACAGTATTAGAGACAATCGTTGAACAAATAGCATACCGGTATGGAAACAGAACGGCTGACCATAGGAAATGCATGTATTTATTCCTTTTACTAACCTACTATGTACTCTTCTACAATTTACCACTGCAACGAGCACGCTGAACAAGATTAGGGGCTGCTGGCGCACCGCTTCCAACTTTCGTCGGACGGTGACACGGCTTGAGCACACCCCACATGGAATATTGCTATTGCTTTAAAATACTGTTTAATTTTCTATAGTCGGCCGGATCGTTTCCATATCTTTATACTTTTGCCTATAGATACATTCATTCTGGACCATCTGTACGATTTTATTGTCATTTTGGGAAAAATAATGAAATTTGTTTCCAAAAGTTAATACAAAATACGCACGAGCGGGCAAATTAACAATCGATCGTACATCAAACGCGGTCGTACAACAAATTTTTGGTCTGCCAAATTTTGATTCATTTCAACCTTCTAGTACTTGTTGTTGAACGACAACGCCACACATTATCCGAATGACGTTTCCACGATCAAACATACTTAAGATGTACAACTTGTTGTATTATCAGTTGCATAGTCTGTGAGCTGTGTATAAAAAAAATGCTTTATTAGATCACTGGCAAGCTGTAGGGGTTTTTCCCCTTTTTTATAGATCATTCCATGGTTTCGGCTCGGAAGAAATATCTAGTTTTTTTCCTTTCTGCTCAAATGGAGTAGGAAGAAGTATTATCTTCATGAAAACCTTTAAAGAATAGGTACTTTGTGCAACTACAGGCGTTATCTTTTTTGTTTTTGTCCTTTTAAAATAAGTTAGTGCAACGCCTGCAGAACACCACAATACACTTGGGAATTTTAGCGAATTATAGTACTGGTGATAGAATTGACGTTACGTATAGATGTTGCTTTAAAAAAGTCAGTGTTAAACTTAATGGTCAACAAGTATTATTACCTATTTTTATGTTTTACCCATCTAGTATTGATCTGTAATACCTTAAAAACGGAATATGTTATGGTAGCAATAATACCTGCTATCACACCTAGAGCATTATAAGCGAGCATTATGATAATGCCCGCTTATAATGCCCTAATGCGCTAATATGGAAATTTTATTGCTTATCCAATTTTATTTTTCTCACAATAAAGATCAAGTTTATACAAAAATAAATTTTAATATTTGTTCTCCTTCCAAAACTTTAGACTTCTTCGAGACGTATCCTTTCGACTAAACTTTTAAAAAAGATATGAGACGATGGTATTGCAAAATATCTATATTTTCATAGACCATCAACGTAGACCTATAGGGTGGAATACTTGGTCCAGAGAGAGTTCGGACTGTATTTTTCCGACTAAAAATAATAAAGTTTGTTAAACATATGTATTTCAATAACTTACCAATTCCTGAAAATATGCCATTAAAACGGTTTCGGTTATTTGAAGAATTGCGTTCGCATCTTTCCAAATACCAAATATGCCATACTCCCGATCATACTGTTGCCTTTATTTATCTGGCAAAAGATTTTCGGTCGCTTTTATGGTCTTTTCTCTTATATTTTGTGAAATTTATTCCATTTTGAGCAAATCGTTAAATAAAAAATGCCAACTGACTAACTGATAGAAACATCAAAGTCAAACTTAACACCTGTCATTATCTACTTACGTATACAGGTACAGGTGCAACTTATTTTTATATTGCGAATAAATAATGTAATTAGTCGTTGAAAAACTCTTATTTTGGGTAAAACATAAAGCATTGTATGCACCACGGGCTTTACTAGACTCTAATGCTCATCAGGTCGAAATCTAGCCCTCGGGCTATTTCGACCTTCAGGGCTTTATAGTCCTAGTAACGCCCTTGATACATAAATAGCTATTATTTCTATGACAGAATGTCTAATAGATGTATGTATTTACCCAAATTTAATTACAGCAGCGTAGCATCGCCCTCACCCTCGTATTTTAAGGGACCTTGCGGGACCTTATTAATTGCAATACCACCATCATTAAGAATTAAATCATGACAGCTCCATACAAAAACTTCATATTTTCTTTTGTTCTTACTTGACTAAATTTATTTATTTATTTTTTTGTTTATCTTTGGACCAACCACGAAGGCCAAAAGCCTATATACTAACGTACCGTGGGTGTCTTAAGCGAGGTAATAGGAATTTTGTTAATATATATGGGACTTAAATACTTGAAGATTTGGGGAAAGGAAATGTTTCTGTAATCGATAAGACGTGTGTTTGGGGCATTTTGCTGCTATCAAAGTATGACGTACAGGTGTTTAACTAAAAGTGTTTTAAATCTACTAAAGAGTCAGTTTTAAGCTTGTGGAGTCTAATTAAAAAGACCGGCTTGAATAGGGTGCTTTTAAAATAGCTTTGCTTTGTTAAGAGCATCCTTTTAAATCTTAAAACATACACGGTGTTGGGAAAATGTCTGTAAAAAAGTGTATAATAGATTCCTAATTCAGAAATGGGTCAATTTAAGTCAACTTAATTATATCTTTTTTGTTTATTTTTGAAGTAGATAAACGATAGAAAGACGATTTCCGAACATCTTTGTTTAAAAAACTGGAAATTGTTTAAAATTCCGTTAACGTTAAAACAAAATTAATTGTAAGTGCAAACACTACCAATATTGTCGCATTCTTGGTTAAAATATCAAGGCCGTGAGACCATGACTTAGTTTAACTAGATCGCGCCCGTTTTGGTGTAGGTACTCCATGGACTCCACCCATTAATTAAAGGGCGTCGGCTTCTAACGATTTCCGAAAAAGAGGGTTTTTTTTGCTTGGCAACACTAAAAAAGAACAATGCAAGCGGAGTGTTTGACGGTTACCCAGCTGTTAAGCGGCTGAGTTCTCCTGAATTGGTGTATTTCTTTTAGGGTGCAGCTTGAGTACTCGCACAGGGCGACAAAAATTAGAGGGCGGCATTTTGCCAAATGAAGGGCGCCATTTATGATATAAAGTTTTTGAACTTGAAAACAGTATTATTTTAGGGAGACCTTAATTTTTGCTCTTTAAAAAAGGTTTGTAGAAAAAAATTGAAAATTAAAATTAAGGTAGAAAATGTGCAATAATCAATGTGGAGTACTTTAATAAAGCACTTACGGCCAGTTTCACAATATTTGGTTAACACTAACCTTAGGTTTGTTACCATAGAAACAATACACACACATACCGAAATGTGATTGGTGTTGCCAAAATAGTTAACCCAAAAGTGGTGGTATCCATATATTGTGAAAGTGGGCATTAGTATCTAATGTATTGTGAAAGGAGAAGTTTTTTTTTTTGATCTTAAAAAATTCTGAGAAAGAAATTCTAATTCTATTATCTGGGCTCCTGGCCACAACGTCCACAAAAATAGGTTTGAAAGGGTTCAAAACAAGTTCCTCAAATATCTGTTGTATAAACACCATTTTCAGTGCTCAGAAATACCATATGAAACAAGGCTGCTGTTGTGTGGAATGAAAAGCTTGGAGACTAGACGTCAGGACGCATTGGTTCTTTTCATGTTTAAGCTTCTTAATGGCTCCGTGAACTGTGCTGAGCTCTTGGAGTTGATTTTGTTTTTGGTACCTGTTCGACGCACAAGGCAACAACAGCTCTTCTTCGAGCGTCCTCACCGAACGAACTATGGTCTTACGGCAATGATTGATAGAATGGTGCTCAACTACAATAGATTGTACTACAACGTTGATATTTTCCAGTGCTCATTGAGCCAGATTAAAAGACGTATTTCGTAAATTAGGATTAATGCTACTTTGCAATTATTTATTTTGCATATATGTATATTTTTAGTTTGTTATAGGATTTGCCATTTGGAATGTTTTATTTCGTAGTGTAAAATTTGTTAATAAATAAATAAAGCAAACAAGTAAAAATACGTTAATTGACCAGGAAAGAAAGACGACGAAGGTTATGTATGACAGAAATACAGTGGCTTTCTTACGGAAGTACTAAGGTAAATTGTCAGGTGCAAATACATACACTTACATTCTTCTTGCTAATTGTAAATATGTAATTAAAATTAATAACAAACAACATAAATAAGATCTTATAAATGGAAGATTTGGTACTTAACTGGGCTTAGTAAAATATAATAATGATGTAGACCTTGTCCTTGACGAATTAAAAGATTCGTTGTTGTTTGTTGGGTGTTTCACCTTTTGATAAATATGGATTCTTAATTTAAGAAATGCTAGTTCTTGAAGATCATATTTCTTATAAACGAAAACAGTGTTTTAAAAAAGTCAACCATTAGAGAGATATCGCGAAAAAATTGAAAAAAGTCTATTTTTTTATTTTAAAAACAAAAAAACTGTGTATAGACCAATGATCTGAAAATATTATGGATGAATACAGAGAAAATCACAATAACCCCTACGTGGGCACTGCGCAGTCCCGTTGTGGGTATGCGCAGTAAAAATTTATAGACTTGGGAAAAACAAACAACAGGACCAGATTTAACATTTTGTATATGTTTCATTTATAAAGAAATTATACCAAGTAATTTTGTTTCTTGGATATACATATTTAAATTTTTATTTTAAGTTTGTAATTGTCTTCCATAGAAGTCCCTAAAAAGTAAACCGGTTTGGATATTGGGTACTATTTTTTGTCTTGTAAGTATATATATATATTTTTTTACTTTTTGGTCGTATCGCCGATTTTATTCAAATTTAGCATACGAGACTGCTTTAAAGCACTTATCTCAATTTGAATTTCGTTTTTTGCTGAAATACTTCATTTTTGATTCATGAGGACCCTCTTTGACTTAACCTCAAAATTGCACGGTATTTTCTTATTAACATTTTTCTTCTTACCACTAGTTTAACACAACAAAACTAAATGGTTGGTATTTTATCATAAAACCAATTAGTTTTGGTGTAACTAGTTTAAGGAATAAATCTCAATTTATAAACTGATATTTCGCTCCCGCTGCCGTAGCAGTTTTCTTCGTTCAGTTGAACTTGACATGTATTGTCATTTGTAAACGCCGTCGCCTTATTTGACTTGACCAAGTTTTTACTTTTGCTGTTAATCTGTTGCAAACGTTTGTGATATAAAGAAAAAAAAATTGCTGGAAATTGTATATTTTTGGGGTTAGGGCCAACTGACCTCATATTTGTAATCAAAATCACAAAAAAAACCTTCCAATTTTTGCAAAACAACACTAAAAAATTTATTATTTAGTTTTGATTTTAAAAAACTAAAATAAACGAAGTTTAAAAAACACCACTGAAAAACGACTAGAACAACGAATACCAAATGACTAACAGTTGATCGTAGATGAAAGGTTGGCTTTGGGCTGCCGACTGCGTCAATTTTACCTGGCTTTTACGATCGGGAAATCTCAAATTATCAATTAAATTATGATGAGTGTGGCCCTGTCGCTGTTTAGGCAAACGTTTTCAGTATTGCTACCACAGTATTTAATAAAATACTGCAAATTTTGTTAATGGTGCCAACACTATATTGGATTTTAATTGAAAAACACGAATTTTTATAAAAACTGCGAATGTGCAAAGGTGGACAGCAATTCCCCCAGTGTGGGGTCAAAAATTCGTGCGCAGGCCCATTGAAATATATGGGGATCATTTTCTATTAGCTATCCATTTTATTTTTTAGATCATTGGTATAAACTACCGGGTATAATCCTGGCATTGCCAACACTCTTTAATGGCAAGGCATTGGCAAAAGGTATCAAAAAGACGCGAAAGTGGTGCAATTGGTCGTTATTAGGCCACGTGTTGCAGATAAAGTGATGGCATCCGTCATTAATAAGTTATTGGCAAAAATGCGTTTAAGATGATGGCATCCATCATTAATAAGTTATTGGCAAAAAGACAACAGAAAGGCATGGGAGTGGGCAAATGCAGATACTCCCAAGCAGCAAGCTGACGTCTTATTGACGAAAATTGTCGCATATACTTTTTTTTAAAAGCTAAAATGATGCGATATTTTATTTGAAAATTAAAATAGGAAAAAACTCCTTACTGCATGCAATTCTCGCTTGCAAAGGTACCATCTCTCGGAACACTGTCCAACTTGGAGATGCAGATTTTTACACTAGCCGAAGATATTTCTTTCAAAGCTAAGTGAGATCACCTACCGCAGACCGCTCTCGAATTATTTTTGTCTAATGGGTACGGTTTAGACGATAAAAAGCGAAGATATTGCAGAAACGTAGTAGTTTATTGTCCATTACGCCATCTATCGGTATGTCAAAAAACTATTAAATATATATAATATTTTTTATTAACACGTCTTTAAAACTTTTAATAAAGTTTTAAACAAAATGTTTACAGCTCCTAACAGTCTACTTTGAATATCTTGCCTTCTCGACTAGCCATCACCAATTAATCACACAACACACACTTATTAGGTAATGAATACATTTAATTATGTCTATTAAAAAACTCTTTTCTTTAAAAAAGAAACTAAAAGCTAGAAAACCACGTAGAAAACAAATGCACAAAGCGAGTCACCTTCGGTCGAAATTAACGTAGCTAATTTTACCATCATTTCTATTTTTATTCGCTCCAAAATACATAATAAACATTTTGTTTGACCTAATTTTTATTTGCATGATTTTTAACAATAAAATGTTATGAAAAGGCCATTTCCTTTAAATTATGTAAAAAAACATAAAATAATGTTGTTTAGCTGCCATTATAAATAAAACAGATCAAAAAATTGCTTTAATGTTAGTTAAATACCAATGTTAATAATATGGTTTGAAAAGTATGAATATGCGTTGAAGGTTTGCCTTCAAAAATCCAATATTTATTTGCCTGCAACAAAAACGCGTGCTTTATTTAATCAGGGATTGGTATGCCGCCATTTTTGTATGCTTTCCGGCAATTCGCCTGCATGTAAAATTTATTGGCAATTAAGTGTTTATTTAGGGTTGACTTTTTAATGCGTATAAGATGTTGGCATAATATTGCCACCAATTGTCAATGCTTTTACCATCAATGCCAATATGAAAAATGTACATTGCCGGCAAATAGTGTTTGCTTTCACTTTTTTATTTTCGTCTTTTAAATTTATTAAAAAAAAGTTAAAAAGGTATTTTACATTCCACATACATATCAGTAAAAGTATTAATACATATTAATAAATTACATATAATAGTGCAAAAAAATTAGGCGTTCACTATTCTGTTACACATAGACAAACTATTTCAGGGTCAGTCATTATTCTCGTGTTTCTTAAGTTAATAAAATTTTTAAAATATTGTTTAAG
Source organism: Listronotus bonariensis (assembly GCA_014170235.1). NCBI lineage: Eukaryota > Metazoa > Arthropoda > Insecta > Coleoptera > Curculionidae > Listronotus > Listronotus bonariensis. The sequence goes on from JACEGR010000422.1 coordinate 180,416, forward strand.
ATTATTTACATTTCATTGTTATTCAAGCCGGAGTTTATGTAATTGTATACGGATTCATGTTCTGGATACCGCTTTTTAAGTTGTTTAAATAAAGTTATATCACAATGGCTTCAATGCGTTTTGGAATATATATATATATATATATATATATATATATATATATATATATATATATATATATATGCCTATATGTTAAAGGAAAAAAATTCCCTACTGCCTTGGTGTATAATAAAAATGTTTTACTTCCTTTAAAGACAGTTAAAAGAAGCTCGAATCCTAGCTTTTCTATGCTATCCACCACGACTCTCTCCCCAGACCGGTTTAATAGAGAGGACGCTGGTTTCCTATGCTATTCACCTGCGACTCGATACAGCCTCACTGAGGGTCCTATAAGGCAGGCCGAAACCGGTCTGGGGAGAGAGTCTGGTGGATAGCATGAAAGGCAGGACATTTCTTTGTATCTCAGAAGTATAGTATATTATATATATATATATATATATATATATATATATATATATATATATATATTTATATATATATATATATATATATATATATATATATATATATATATATATATATATATATATATATATATATATTTAAGTTGCTTTATGAACAGCATTTTTATCGCTTCACAATACGGGATTTACAATTATTAAAAAACCAGTTGATATGAGAGTAAAGCGAGCATTTTTTTCATGAAACACCCTGTATAATATATTATTATTTAAAAAGATCTTAAAAAAAACGAGATATCTCACCCATATAACATTTTTTGCTGGTAAGGCATTGGCAAAAAGGTATCAAAAACATCAAAATGGGCGTTATTGGGCCACGTGTTGCAGAAAATGTGATGGCATCCATCATTAATAAGTTATGATGAAAAAAATGCGTTGTTTTTTTGTTTTAAATAGTTATCAAATAATAAAGAAAGTAGCGTTAAGACGTCTCAGTAACCAGAGAATCATTAAAAAAATAATAATTTAAATCAGTGCAGTAGATCACTCTAACGAAGTGATTGAAGTCCCAGCAAATACTGTTTGCCGGCAATATACATTTTTCATATTGGCATTGATGGTAAAGCATTGGCAATTTGTGGCATTATTATGCCAACATCTAATACGCATTAAAAAGTCAACCCTAAATAAACACTCAATTGCCAATAAATTTTACATGCAGGCGAATTGCCGGCAAGCATACAAAAATGGCGGCATACCAATCCTGATTAAATAAAGCATGCCTTTTTGTTGCAGGCAAATAAATATTGGATTTTTGAAGGCAAACCTTCAACGCATATTCATACTTTTCAAACCATATTATTAACATTGGTATTTAACTAACATTAGAGCAATTTTTTGATCTGTTTTATTTATAATGGCAGCTAAACAACATTATTTTATGTTTTTTACATACTTTAAAGGAAATGGCCTTTTCATAACATTTTATTGTTACAAATCATGCAAATAAAAATTAGGTCAAACAAAATGTTTATTATGTATTTTTGAGAGAATAAAAATAAAATGATGGTAAAATTAGCTAGGTTAATTTCGACCGAAGGTGACAAATTCAAATTTCCCGCTTAGCCGAAATACAAGATTTGACGATTTTGACAGATGAAGAAAATTGCTTGTTGTTTGTTTGTTTTGTGCAATTGTTTTCTACGTGGTTTTCTAGCTTTTTAGTTTCTTCTTTAAAGAAAAGAGTTTTTTAATAGACATAATTGAGTGTATTCATTACCTAATTAGTGTGTGTTGTGTGATTAATTGGTGATGGCTTAGTTATCAAGTAGACTGTTAGGAGCTGTAAACATTTGTTTAAACATTTTAGTTTGCAGTTACTTAAAAAATATTATGAAATTAGGAGTTGCCTTATTAAAAGTTTTAAAGACGTGTTAATAAAAATATTATATATATTTAATAGTTTTTTTGACATTTAACTCCTTTAAAATATTTCTCCCTATGTTTTGGATCTGAAAATTGAGTGTAAGTGTCCCTTGAATACTTACTATTTTAAAGTGTTTTCTTTTGATTTACTATCTTTTTTTAATTTTATTACATACCTTTAATTTTTTATGGTTTATTGTTACTGTATAAAAATTTATATTATGTAATTTTTTAATGATAAAGTTTTCCTGCCTTTTTTCTCATTTTTTCGATTACAAAATTCTAAATATGTTATTTAACTTTTGGGACATTCAACTTATAAAACTTGCAATACTTATTTAATGATAAATGCCATTATCCTAAACGCATTTTTTCATCATAACTTATTAATGATGGATGCCATCACAGTATCTGCAACACGTGGCCCAATAACGGCCAATTGCCCACTTTCGTGTCTTTTTGTTATCTTTTTGCCAATAACTTATTAATGATGGATGCCATCATCCTAAACGCATTTTCCATCATAACTTATTAATGACGGATGCCATCACATTATCTGCAACACGTGGCCCAATAACGGCCAATTGCCCACTTTCGTGTCTTATTGATACCTTTTTGCCAATGCCTTGCCATTAAAGAGTGTTGGCAATGCCAGTAAATTAAATGTACATGGCCGGCAAAAAATGTTATATGGGGTGGTTTTACAAAAGTTTTTTTTATTATTATTTTTATAAAAATCGTGGGTCATAAGACCATAAATTAAAAAATATTACAAAATACACCCTATACAAAGAAAAAAATATAGTTTTCATATACACTTAAAACGATTGTTGCAAGAGATATATATTATAAACATATATCAAGACTATTATCAGAATATTACGAATGCATGGAATATTTCACAGAACACAGAATTCACCTTCGTTTTATTTTTTATGATCGTTACTTTTATTGGAACACCTACTTCGCGCATTCGACCTCACCCACCATTATGAACAAGGATACAAAAAATAAATAAAAATTTTTACATGACATGTAAGTTTCTTAATAGCGTGACGTCTACTTCTTACATACATATCAACGTAATATATTAAATAATTTATTGGTGAATTCCTTATTTTCTATGAGTGTTTGATTGTCAAGTACTTATTTCTTCTCATTATTAGAATTACCTCATCTTTTCAGATCTAGTAATCGAAAATATGGTAGCCACCTTGACTAACCTGTAAGTTACTCTTAGTCAAATCCTGCATTATTTTTTATCTTTGGACATTCTACGAAGGCTGAAAGCCTCTAATCAGAGGCGTATCTACAGGTTCATTATTATTATATATAATAAAACTAAGTTGATAAAGAAATGTGCGTGCCGATCAAACTTGAAAAGGGAGTCCCGATTTCGATAAAGGAAACTTATACTTAGTGTGATAGCCCGCTATCCCCTCTCGAACAAGAAAGTTCCTGTTTTACCCTAAAGGGGCGTATTTTTAAAGATATAAGGACTCTTCCAACCCTTCAACTTGGAAATTAAGTGTAGTGGCCGTCTGTTGTCGAGTATTTCGAACCTCATTCAGAACAACGGTTATTTGGGTCTCATATCAACCCCGAGCGAAGCCGTGGGAATCATGGCTAGTAGATAATAAAAAACTAAGTTGATAAAATGTGCGTGCGGGTAAAACTTGAAAAAGGTCCCGATACGATAAAGGGACTTATATAGTGTGATAGCCCTTTATCCCCCCTCGAACAAAGAAAGTTCTCGTTTTACCCTAAAGGGCGTATTTTTAAAGATATAAGGACTCTTCCAACCCTTCAACTTGGAAATTAAGTGTAGTGGCACCATCTGTTGTCGAGTTTTGGACTTCATTCAGAACAACGGCAAGTTGTAATTAGGGTCTCATATACAACTCCCGAGCAGAAGCCAGGCATCATAACTAGTATATAATTAAACTAGGGTGATAAAATGTGCGTGCCGATCAAACTTAAAAGAGTCCCGATACGATAAAGGACTTATATATTGTGATAGCCCTTTATCCCCCTCGAACAAGAAAGTTCCCGTTTACCCTAAAGGGCGTATTTTTAAAGATATAAGGACTCTTCCAACCCTTCAACTGGGAAATTAAGTGTAGTGGCGCCATCTGTTGTCGAGTATTTGAACTTCATTCAGAACAATGGTTATTTGGGTCTTATATCAACCAAAGTCGATTGATGAGATAAGGTCACGACATTCGCCATATTGGCTAGCGCGGATGTGACGTCAAGTCGGGCCATTTTCGGCCATGTTTGATTTTAGGCAGATCAGTGGCGTAGAATTAAGGAGAAAACAAAAAGAACTGTATGTTGTAAACAAAATTTATTGGATTATTTTAATAGGCATAACTTAAAACAAAAACATAAATGTGGTTTAAATATTGAAAATTAAAAATTATCAAAGCGACGACAGGACGATGAGTACCTGGCAGAGCAAAACATTTCCATGGTTCCGTAAGTCAAAAACCATTTTTAAAAACTTTGTATACAGGGTGTCCGCTAATGAATGGTACACAGAAAAACCACAGATTCCTTATGCCAAAATATTAAGATTTAACCAAACATACCTAATATCCAAAAGTTTATAATAAGGAAGATACGAGGGTGTCATAGTAAAGAAAAAGTAAATTTATTTCGATAATTGTTCCCCTTTTAAATATCTTAATAAAACGGTATCTCGGGGTTTTTAAACATTAGCTTTTCAGATCGAATATTAATTTTGTGTGTAGACTAGAGGGCGATGGGTACACTATTTAAAATTCTCTAAAACTACCCAATTTTTTGTTACTACTCTGTATGTATGTAAACTAGTAAGCTTCTCTATGCTTTCTGCAAAAGGTATACTTAGTAAGAATCGGTCTTGACAACCGTTTTTAAGGTATTCACGTTTAGTTGTTCAGTGCCCGAAAGTATGTAGCCTTCAATAACATCGTATTAGCTATAATTACAACTGCGCAGATATAAATAGCTGATATCTAAAAACTCCTGGATACCGAGTTTTATTAAAATGTTTAAAACATATCAGAAATTATCGAAATGCATGAATAAAAATATTTATATCTCTTTAACACCCGTATCTTCCTTATCATTAACTTTTGGATATAGGTATGTTTGTTTAAATCCTAAATGGGTATTTTCGCATAAGAAATCTGTGGTTTTTCTGTGTACCATTAATTAGCGGACACTCATCTGTATCATATGTATATAAAAACACGAATGACTGAAAACTATTCGACTAAACACTATCAAAATCTCTAAAATAAAACGAGTCCGAACCAATAATATGTGAAGTCTCTAAACTAACCAAAAACATTAACAACTGGAAATCCTTGCAAAATATACAACCAAAATGAAAATGGCAAATTTCCACAGTTTTACCAAACAAAGCTTCGACAAGGCACGACTCTGTCATCAGCTGATAATGCTACCAACTTTGAACAGAACTGCCAACCGAAATCGTAATTCTCACACCCTCACGTCCCTGACAAAGCTATCACCGGTCTAAAATAAAAAATGAGTACTTTTTTACTTATTATTAATTATTATTTGTTACTCACATTAAACCAATTTTTTTTAAATTTTATATAGTTAGTTTTCTGCTCCTTAACTAAAAATACTAGACATTTCGATATTTTGTGATCTAGCCCCACTTTTCGTGATTCCATCTCAGTTTTTCAAATTTCCTGCCATACCGCTATTCACATGACATATGCCGAAATGGATTTTTAAGTTATCGTACATACAGAGGCGATTGCCGAAAAAAATCAAAATTTCATTTAATAAAAAAACCCATATGTTGCTAACTTTGTGCCGGTTACCGTATAAACTTTTTTTATATTTTTATGTAAGAACAACCCCATAAAAAAGTTAAAAAGCCTATATTTCAGAATCAACGCAGTTCCGAAGGTATCGGTTGATTCATTTAGAGAATACTATTTCTAGTAGGTATAGATAGGTATAGATAAAAGGGTCCAAATTTAAAACTGTCATGGTCTTTGTGTTTAGTACTCTTTGGCAATTTATTATGGAAAGACTAAGCCTTCCGCAAAACGTCTAAAACTTGTTCAACTGCATTAGGTTTGTTCCAGCAGGCTGTCACAAATGTTTGCAACCGTTCGGATTCTGCGCACGTCAAATTTGTCGTTCCAGCAGTGCCATGTTTCTAACATTATACAATTGTTGTTCCAGCAGTAGTTTTAAGATATTGGAAACTGTTTAAAAAGTTTGCAAACTTTCTTTAAAAAATTACTGACAATTTTTAACATAACCTTTCTTGTATTGACGTTTAAGCTGTATGTACGTTTTGTTTATTTTTCGTTCCAGCAGAAAACTGTTGCCAACATTTCTGACTAATGTTTGTAACAATTTATGCGTTTTACGATGGTTGCTAACATTTTTCCAACATTCTGCTGGAACAAAACCTATATAAAAATCATCATTATCCGAGAAAATGTCTTTCGTGCGCTTAGGGCAACATGGTCCACGCAGAATCGGCCTACAACTCCGACTATTCGCTGTACCATCATTAAAGGAATATTTTTCTAATTCTTCTGCCTTACAGCTGCTAACAAGCTTGTCTAACAGCTGACGTCATTATAATGTGAATCAAAAAATAAAAGCGCTTACCGCCAATGACAAATGATATAAACAAATAATAATAATATAACCTAAAAAATGGCAACTCCAGTTTTAAAACGAAAAATGCGCAATATCTTCAATTGCAGTTAAATTAATCCTTAACATGGTTTTCCACTCATACTATTGTTATTATTATTAGTATACATTTAGTCAATTTTGTTTGACTTTTACCCTCAAATTCGGATTTATTTCCTCTTCCTTGTTTTTTCATCCTGTTAGACAGTGGTTAGACATCTCCCGACGCCGCTAACAAACGCTGTGAGCTGCTGTAAGACTGACGTCATTGATTTGTCAAAAAATGAAAGTGCTTACAGCTGCTGTAAGCAGCTAACAAAAAAATATCCCTAAAAATTTGAACCAAATAAGCCTCATTCATCACGTAGTGCAGAAAATATAGCGGCAGTAGCTGCGAGTGTACGCGATGATTCTGACGAAACGATTTGGCTCTCGAAAATTGTAGCTAAAGAACAAACCATGCTAGGCGCAGTCAAGACCAACATTTGAAAGGCATAATCTTTAAAAAATAAATGTAAGATATAGTTTTTCCGTTTGTTAATAAATATTCCTTAATAAAGTTAGTTTTTTAAATTTAAAAAAATAAATAAAAACTTCAAATAAATCACCCATTATCTTCACATCGAAGCTTTTTTCACACTTTGAATTACTGTTTTGTTTCAATGCCCGCTACAATAAAGTCAAATATCAACTTATGCAATGTAACAATAGACGCGACATCAACTGAACCAAACTGTCAAGTTACCTTTGATTTCGTCATTATTTCTTTTAGTTCATGTGTCACTAGCTTTAAAATTTGACGGTTTGCAAATAAATTTAATAGAAATTATTAAAAATTAATAGTAATAATGCAATTGGAAGACTAAGAAATTGAAAAGAAATTTATATTTTTACAAAAAGTAAGTACGTACAATTTTCTAAAATTAAATAATAAATGCATGGTTATAAAGAGGATAATTGTTTCTTAAAAAATAAGGAGGCTATGATTTTTTATTGCAGTTTAATTGCTGTGCTGCAAAAATTTTAATTAATAGGTTTAAATAAAAAAAGCGAATAAAATGGTATTTTGGGAAATTTTTATACGGTGGTGAAAAGAATAAAGTATGTAACATAATAATATGCATAAAGTGTTTTTTTACTCAAAGGATTGCCGCACTCGCCGAACGGCTCGTGCTGTCAAACTTCCCATTCGTAAAAAAAGTATTACTTTATGTCCTTGTTACATAAATTACTATTTTTTAATTGTTTAAGGATACTGTCAAAAAAACAAACCTTATGACATTACTTGCTGTAGACATTTATTCAGAAATAACTGTTTACAATAATATAACATCAATAAATTGAATTATTAGGAGTACAGTATATTTCTAATGATATGTATCATATGATATGTATTAATTTTAAACTTTCTTCTTAAATTCTGCTAAAAAGAAAGTTGTTTAACCACCTAATGCGCTTCTACCGCAAAAATACTTTCAAATTGTTTCAAAAAGAACCATTCCAAAATAGTAGTTGCTTTACATATGCATAAGGGCATACATTTTGATCTACAACATAAAAAGAACAGACTAATCACATCTACTTCTATCTATCCTCGTCTAACACATTGTTTCTGCCCGAGTTTCATTGTGGAATGTTCTCTTGTACCTTTTTCTTTACGTAAGCGCATATTTTTCATCACAGTAAGACGGTATGTTTCTCAAGTTAATATTTAAAATAAAACTTACACAGTGTACCAAAAAAAAGATTCGTTTTGAATTGTACGTTTCTCGGTGCCTTTTAAAAAACATATGTGCGTAAGAAGGAACACTATTGTTATATGTCATAAGTGTTTGGGGTTTGTTTTGGTACACGGTGTATAACATCTCGTGCTTTTGACAATAAGATTAGAAAGAAAAACTATATTTTAATATAATATTCTTACTTAATATATAAGATGCCTCTTTTTTTTTCATTAATATACCTATTTCTACAAAGATATGTTTCATATATCTTTTCTATTTTAAGCCTAAACCTAGGCCAGTTAAGTAAGTTATAGCTTAAAGCTAGATTTACATGGTATATATTTATTCTCTATTAATAAGTGCCTCAGCCATATTGGTTTTTACGATAAGGGGTTTTAAAACATAGATTACTTAAGTCTATTTTAAGAATAGAGCTATTTTATTGATTCTGGGTCAACTTTTTAAAAACAATAATTAGTTGACCTTAAATCCTTAGCTTGTTTCACATTTATAGAAGTTACTATTTATTTAAAATATTTGTTGCAAAATCTTCTTAACATAGACAAAATAACGCTTATTTTTAGTTCAAGCAAAACTTTACAAATTTTTAAAATATTCCTCAATACTGAGCCTGGCGGATTGATTCTCATTATGGCCAGGTCCGTAATGAAAAATTTGTACCTTTTTAAAAATTTGCAACAAATACTTTACTTTCGTTTCATTTTTAAACACCGACAAGAAAAGACATACTTTATTGGGTCTCATCAGGTATAGACTAATAGAAATTAATAATGTTTAGTTTGTTTTGCTTTAGAGATAAATATTATTTTTGACATTGTTTCTGCGTTTTAGTGCATCATCGGTCTTTTGAAAGCAGCCATTCCGGTAATTCTCTTCTCTCCTGCGGTGTGTTCGACTGTATTTTTAATTTTGGTCAGTGGCTACGGGTCCTATGCAGACAAGAGGGTCTTTGAAATAAGAGCAAACCTGAAACAAAGAAAATAAATAATTAATTTTATTCTAGTATCTGTTTCTTATACATTCAGTGTCGAAATTAAAAAAAAAAATCCCGTTTGTGCGGGCCATATTTATATATGTGGAATAATTCTTGTATTTTTTACAAATTATTGTTTAAAAGATTATTTTAAAAATTTCACCAGCACACAAAAAAGTTTGATGTGCACCGGACCTATCTACGGGTATGTTTTTCGACCCTCTGAATCCGTATTTAAAGTCAGTTTAGGCCGTTACGGGTCCTAATTTCGAGTAAATTGCATAAAATGAAAAAAAAAATTGAATTCCTACGGTTTATTGTACAATTTTTCCAAAACTGGAGAAGTGTACGGCCCTAAACTAATTTCAAATTTGGATTCAGCGGGTTGAAAAACCAAATATAAAACGGACCAGAAGTATACACCTCATGCGGGGTTTGTTTACGCTTTGACGCTCCGTTGCCGCTATACTTGCCGGTGGCCAGAATCGCGGTGGGAGTATCAGGTGTATTGTTATGCTTGGTAAATCCTTTAGCCTTTAAAAGATTGTATAGGTTTTTGGTCGTTTCGGCGTTGGTTTTCTGTATTATTTCAGGTTGAACTTCCACCGTTTGAGTGTCATTAGCGACAGTGATTTTTCACAGGAAGAAATTAAGAGGACAGTACAGAGCACTTCTCTATAGAAATATTAGATCATATTTTGATGAAATGGAAGTAAGATTCGAAGATTGTTACAAACTACAATTTCTTTGTCTTGCTGATACTGCAAAGTTTGCCAGTATAACCAAACTTTCCACTGATTCTTTTCAAAATTTATTGGAGATATATGCGAATCATTTCCAAAAAATTAGCGGCTCAAAAATAAACTTGACCTAATATTTGCTGATGAAAGTTATAGAAATATTTCATTGCAGCAGTTAGTGAAACAAGTTGGCGCAAATAAAGACATTTTTACCGAGGCGTATAAACTTTTTTCGCTAATTTTAACGATATCGTCGACAAGCGTGTCAGTGGAACGGAGTTTTTCTTGTCTTAAGCGTTTAAAAACTTTCTTAAGAAACACTATATCCCAAGATAGACTTTTATCTTTGGCCAATATTTCAATTCAAAAGGAGCTTCTACAGGAACTGATAAAAACTTAACCATTTTATGAATATATAATTGATAAATTTGCTGCATTAAAAGATAGAAGGATTGATTTGGTGTATAAAATTTAGGTAAGTTTAGATATTAAGACTTTTTACTTAGACTTTTGATAGTTGAGTATTTTCAATTTTGCTAAAATGGTGAATGCGCTTTTTTCCCTTCCTGCACTACACCTGTTTTTAGACCCGCGAGTTGTACATTTAATTTACTGGCATTGCCAACACTCTTTAATGGCAAGGCATTGGCGAAAAGGTATCAAAAAGACGCGAAAGTGGGCAATTGGCCGTTATTAGGCCACGTGTTGCAGATAATGTGATGGCATCCGTCATTAATAATTTATGATGAAAAATGCGTTTAGGATGATGGCATCCATCATTAATAAGTTATGCACAAAAAAATGCGTTTAGGATGATGGCATCCATCATTAATAAGTTATTGGCAAAAAATGCGTTTAGGATAATGGCATTTATCATTAAATAAGTATTGCAAGTTTTATAAGTTGAATGTCCCAAAGTTAAATAACATATTTAGAATTTTGTAATCGAAAAAAATGAGAAAAAAGGCAGGAAAACTTTATCAATAAAAAAATTACATAATATAAATTTTTATACCGTAACAATAAACCAAAAAATAAATAAAAAGTATGTAATAAAATTTAAAAAAAGATAGTAAATCAAAGAAAACACTTTAAAATAGTAAGTATTTAAGGGACACTTACACTCAATTTTCAGATCCAAAACATAGGGAGAAATATTTTAAAGGAGTTAAATGTCAAAAAAAAACTATTAAATATATATAATTTTTTTATTAACACGTCTTTAAAACTTTTAATAAGGCAACTCCTGATTTCATATAATTTTTTAGGTAACTACAAATTTAAAGGTTTTAAACAAAATGTTTACAGCTCCTAACAGTCTACTTGAATAACCCGCCTTCTTGACTAGCCATCACCAATTAATTACACAACACACACTAATTAGGTAATGAATACACTTAATTATGTCTACTAAAAACTCTTTTCTTTAAAAAAGAAACTAAAAAGCTAGAAAACCACGTAGAAAACAATTGCACAAAGCGGCCAAACAAAAGCAAGGTTGCCTCATCTGTCAAATTGTCAAATCTTGTATTTCGGCTAAGCGGGAAATTTGAATTTATCACCTTCGGTCGAAATCGTCGAAATTAACCTAGCTAATTTTACCATCATTTTATTTTTATTCTCTCAAAAATACATAATAAACATTTTGTTTGACTTAATTTTTATTTGCATGATTTGTATCAATAAAATGTTAGGAAAAGGCCATTTCCTTTAAATTATGTAAAAAAACATAAAATAATGTTGTTTAGCTGCCATTATAAATAAAACAGATCAAAAAAATTGCTCGAATGTTAGTTAAATACCAATGTTAATAATATGGTTTGAAAAGTATGAATATGCGTTGAAGGTTTGCCTTCAAAAATCCAATATTTATTTGCCTGCAACAAAAGGCATGCTTTATTTAATCAGGATTGGTATGCCGCCATTTTTGTATGCTTGCCGAGCAATTCGCCTGCATGTAAAATTTATTGGCAATTGAGTGTTTATTTAGGGTTAACTTTTTAATGCGTATTAGATGTTGGCATAATATTGCCACCAATTGCCAATGCTTTACCATCAATGCCAATATGAAAAATGTACATTGCCGGCAAATTGATGGCATCCATCATTAATAAGTTATTGGCAAAAAGATAACAAAAGACACGAAAGTGGGCAAATGCAGATACTCCCAAACAGCAAGCTGACGTCTTATTGACGAAAATTGTCGCATACTTTATTTTTAAAAGCTAAAATGATGCGATATTTTATTTGAAAATTAAAATAGGAAAAAACTCCTTACTGCATGCAATTTCCTTGCTGTGCAAAGTACCATCTCTCAGGAACACTGTCAACTTGGAGATGCGGATTTTTACGCTAGCCGAATACTTCTTTCGAAAGCTAAGTGAGATCACCTATGGTTGATGCTCGGATTATTTTGATACTAATGGTACCGGTTTAGGCGATAAAAGCGCAGATGTTGCAGAAACGCGAGCGAGTTTATTGTCCATTACGCCATACTATCGGTATGTCAAAAAGACTATTAAATATATATAATATTTTTATTAACACGTCTTTAAAACTTTTAATAGCGATTTTAAACCAGAATGTTTACAGCTCCTAGCTGATCTACTTGAATACGCAGCTACTCGACAATAGCCATCAGCTATGTCATCACACAACACACTGACTAGGTAATGAACACATTTGATTATGTCTATTAAAACTCTTTTCTTTTAAAAGGAAACTCAAAAGCTAGAAAACCACGTAGAAAACAAATGCAAGCTGTCTGTGATCGAAGATTACCGTGGCTAATTTTACCATCATTTATTTTTATTCGCTCCCAAAATACAGATAATAAACACTTTGTTTGACCTGGTGCATATTGGCATGATTTTTAACAATAAAACCGTTAGAGCCAGTTCCTTTAAATTGTAGAAAACGTAAGATGATGTTGTTTAGCTGCCGATTACAAATAAAACAGATCAAAAAAACTGCTTTAATAGTTAGTTAAATACCAATGTTAATAATATGGTTTTAAAAAGTATGCGTTAGCAGATTGCGTTGAAGGCTTGCGCTAAAATCCAATATTTGTTTGCCCTGCATCCAAAACGCGTGGCTGTTTAATCAGGACGGTATGCCGCCATTTTGTATGCTTGCCGGCAATTCGCCATGCATGTAAAATTCTATTGGCAGTTCAGTGTTTATTTAGGGTTGACTTTTAATGCGTATAAGATGTTGGCATAATATTGCCACCAATTGCCAATGCTGTACCATCAATGCCAATACTGAAAAATTGTTTTTACTCTCTTCTAAATTATTGTCAAATTTATTTTCAATTTCATCAAATGGTTTTCTAGGGTTATGTTAACTATTAACTAGTACTTAAAGGCCCCTAAAAAATATTGATGACAAGTTTTAATTTCTTTAAGTAATTGAGCAAGCTACTTGATAAATAATTTAAGAAAATTTTTAACCGTTAAGTCACTTAAACAAGTACTTGTTCAATTAATTGATCAATTACTTGCCAGGTGTAAAAACACGCTTAAGAAGTATTTGCTTATTTATTTATTAACATTTTTTTATAATATTTTTTTAGTTTTATTTATTAATTTTTTTAAATTTGGTTTAATTTAAAAAAAAGTTTAATTTATGCTTTCTAATTTATTATTATTAAAATCGATAAACATATACTTAAAAACTACCAGTACCTCTTCCAAAGACTACATTGGAAAAAGCACAGGGACGTGTAATTTTATTGGTTTGAAACGTTACGGACGGTCATGCAAAATTGTTTACACTGGGAGGTCAGGGTTAGTTCTGTATTTGTTTTTTTCTTAATTTCTTTAAATAAAACAAGTTAAAAAAATAGATTTAACCGATTGAAGCAACAATGACTCCCAATTTTAATCAATTAAATTACACGTCCCTGTGATTTTTACTGTAGTTTCTTTTTCAGTTCGGTGAAAAAGGTAAATTTTTACTCAAGGTTGTCGATTCTGAATATACGCCTGATAACAGAGCCATACGCAGAGGGGCAATTGCCCCTTCCGCGAGCCCAAAAAGACTCCTTAAAGATGGGTTGTTTGCTGAAGGTGGCGCTGAAGTCGCTTTGTTTACATACCTAAAGTATTTTTTATTTTTTGGTTGTCCTCTTTTTGTCCCCCACCCTCCCCAAAATATTTTCTGTTTACGGCCCTGCCTTAGATGTTTAAGCATATACCAGTCTAGAGGCAGCTTTGCCGCACGAACAACGTACGACAGAGTCTAGTACATTTCCTTCTCACCCGATCCTAACTTGGTTTCTTTTATGGGACCACCGTGAAAGTGCACACTTTCAAAAAAAAAAAAAAAAATTAAAATTGACCTCAATTGAAAAAGCGCGTAAAGGTAATGTATCCACCCACAACCAACAATAGAAGAACTTTTGAGTTACTTTAACACGTATGCTTTGCAGTTTTTCAAATTTTTTGCGGAACAAATATCAATAAGTTTTTAACTTTTTTGTCCTCGACTCAAAGCAATTGAAGCTCAGACACATTTTTAGTTTTCTTTATCGTTATTTCCGTTTACACTTTGTCAACTTTGAGAACTGAATGTCTCCACCGAAGAAACAACTAAATTTGTTCCTACTCTGTTTCTGCTTTTCCCTTTGATCTTACCGACTTGAAATGCAAACACGAAATATGCAGAAATATTTTTATATTTTGTTGCTACAAAATATCCAACTTATAGGAACATTATGGAACTTTTTTGGAAACATGCAACATAAATAAAAAGTTTTCTTTTGTTGCTTGGTGGAAACGTACCTTACCATACACACAAAAAAACACATACAGACGAATTGATATTAGAGCTCCTTCTTTTGAAGCGAAGGCTAAAAGCCTAAATACTAACGTACCGTGGGTGTCTTAAGCGAGGTAAGAGGGAGTTTGTTGACACGGGACTTAAATACTTGAAGATTTGGGGGGAAGGAAAGACCTCCGCGGGCAGCAGGTTCCACAATCTAGAAACTCTAGGGATAAAAGAACGAACAAAGTGAGAAGTTCGGGGCCTGTCCAGTTGGACCGTATAGGGATGCATACGCGCGGAACCACGAGTTTCTCTGTTGGGAACCGTGAGTGGAGGAACTATACTGGACAATTCTTCAGAGCAGAAGCCATGGAAGTACCTATAAAAAGCGATAAATCCCCCACAGCCCGACGATGGGCAAGAGAGGGAAGCCTTCTGTAAGTGAAGGATCATTAATGAGACGAATAGCTCTTCTTTGAATAGAATCAAGAATGCTTAGGGTTGTGGGGGACGCCATGCCCCAGATATGAGAACAATATTCCAAGGGAGGTCGGATTTGGGACACATATAAAGTGTATAAATTAGAAGGGGAAAAATACTTTTGGCTCGAAAGAGAAATCCAAGCTTTTTTGAAGCTGCCGTGGCTATAGATACAATGTGTTTATGCCAGTTAAGGTTACTTTCAAATGTGACGCCCACAAGATTAAAGGTGTCTTTGCTCTGTAAAACTTGGCCGCTCATAAGTAGAGGATGAGTATTTGATGACTCTTTTCGCGACAAGGAACATGATTGTGTTTTGATGCATTAAAATGGACGAGATTTTTGGCGCCCCAATCCAATATTAAATTAAGATCCTGCGAAAGAGATATCTGCATCGCTCTGCGTTTGTTTTCCAAGTCAGGTTTAGTGATGGGTTTAGGAACCTGAAAACTGGAGTGAAGGGTACTATCGTCGGCGAAACTATGAATGGAATTAGTTGTGGACGAGAGAAGGTCGTTGATGTGAAGAAGAAACAATGTTGGTGCCAGAACTGAGCCCTGAGGGACTCCAGCATTTACTTGGTGAAAGCTTGAAGAATGGCCGTCCACAATAACTGATATACGTCGATCAGATAGATAACTAGAGAGCCAAGTACAGAGTTTAGTTGAAAGACCATAGGAGGGAAGTTTATTAAGAAGTGCGGCATGCCAGACCTGGTCAAAAGCTTTGGATATATCAAGAGCAACGATCTGGGACTCTCGCCTTAGAAACTCAAAAGAGACTTATATCCAGCAGTGTGATACGAAGGAAAGCAGAAGATCTGCTGCAGATCTTGTGGCGAAATCCATACTGCCTGTCATGCAAAAACTTTGAGCTTTCTAAGTACTTAAGAATTTGTAATTGACTAATTTTTCCATTACTTTGACAAAGAACTGAGAGAACTGGAAATTTTGGTCCTTATAAAGCTAGTTGAGAGAGAGATTTGGGGATCCTTGCGTTGAATAGCTGAAGACGTGCAGCTTTCCAGATTCTACTTGACAAAATAAAGCTTCATATATTTTTTTTTCAAAATGTCATTCGTTTTTCGAGTTACAAGCCGTCAAAGTTCATTTTTTATTTTGTTTTCTTAGCCATATTGCATTTATTTTTAACCAATCCAGTCGATATTTGGCAACACAAATCGAGCTTTGCAGAATTCTAAAATTTTAAGACAAATGTACTTTTTTTAAATACCGCCAGAGGGCACTTTACCTCAAAACTTAAAATTTATTTACATCATAACTTTTTTATTTTTAGATATCGCAAAAGCTGGGGGCGCTACTTTATAGACAATCAAAAACTTGCAGATAAGGTACTTCTTTAAAGTCGATAAACTCCTCACCGTTTGTGTACCAATAGACAGCAAAGTTTTCAGCAAATCAACCTACATAGCCTACAAGGTGCTCCAGTAACTCAACCGACGAACTTACCAAACGATTTTACAACAAAAATAAGAAAAACTTAATATAAACATAGAACTGCATGTCTTCGCTTTTGAACTACGGGGTGTTGAAATATTTAAAAACTTTATGTTTAAACTCTTAACAACCGTAGTTCAAACCAAGACGTTTAGGACATATGTTTATATGAAGTTTTTCTTATTTTCTGTTGTAGAATCGCCCCGTAAAGTTTGTCGGTTGAGTTACTGGACAATCCTGTATGTATGTAGGTACTTGATTGAAACTGATGAAAACTTTGATGTCTATTGGTGCCTTAAACGGTGAGGTTTATCGACTTTAATAAAGAGTACCTTATTTTTTAGGTTTTCGATTGTCTATAAACTGGCGCTCCCAGCTTTGCGGATATCTGTCAAAATAAAAAAGTTATGATGTAAATAAATTTTAAGTTTTAGGTAAGTGCCCTCTGAGCGGTATTTAAAAAAGTACTTTTGGCTTAAAACTTTAGAATCTGCAAAGCTCGATTTGTAGCTAAACATCAACTGGATTGGTTAGAAAATAAATGCAATATGGCGAAAAAACCAAAATAAAATTGAACTTTGACGGTTTGTAACTCGAAAACGAATGACATTTTGAAAAAAAATTATATGAAGCTCTACCCTTATTTTGTCAAGTAGAATCACTCCCTTAAGTTTCGTGATCGATTTTGAATCAGTACGTAGAAAAATAATGTGAAAATTATGTATATTGCACACACTGATCTCGATAGATTTCCAATGTTATTACCTGCGCAAAACAAAAGTTACATTTCATGGGCGAAAAAAACCGGTTTGTGCGCAAGCAAGTAGAGGGTAAACGCACCTGGCGCCAAACAGGCTATCCGCATGATCGGAAAGAATTTGTCGACGGCGTCCTGGTTTCCTGTTTGAAGAACGGTAGCCAATGAGCGTCACGGTCAGACCGCGGTCGGAGGGTACGGGGTGCCAGTGTTTCTATTTTGCCACGGCTTTTAAGTGAACACGTTCGTCAACCCATTTTTTACTGCGCGAGGTCGTAAAAATCCGAAAAACGCTTCTTGCCACTGCGTATCTAAATGTAGGTTATCTATGATTGCACCTAAATAAAAAGTTACAACTCAATTCCGATTTATATTTTAAACCCTCTTGGTAGTAACAGTAGTAGCATTAATAGTGACCCTACTTATTTTTATGCTTCACAAGCAATTTTGTTACCTTTTCTAACCTATAAAATTATTAGCTTTTTTCTTTATTGCTTTTTAGGGTAAAAGTTTCCTGAAATTATTCCGGTTGATTTAAACCATTATTTATGGGTTCATAATAATCTGATTTTAGCAAATATATTTATAAGGAGTATTCATCCACTTTATTTTCTTTTCCCAGTATGTCATAAATCAATTTTATGGACAAGTTGCTTTCGGAATGGCGTTTATTGCGATTTTGGTCAGTGGATAATCCCCAACAAAAACATCAACGTCCTATTCTCCTAAGCTTATTGTGGGGACTGCAATATCAGCAAGTGGAATTATTAGTCCATTTTTTTCGAAAATGAAAGAGGAGTTGCCGAGACGGTGAGAGCGGATAACTATTGTGAGATGCTACAGAGATTCTTAGCCTGAGCTCTTCAACAATTTAAAGGACATAATGCTACGATCATTTTAAATAGATGGAGCCACCTGCCACACTGCTACTGTATCCATAGATTAATTGAAAGAAATGTATCCTGGAAGAAGACAAACGAGTAAATTCAGTGGCCCCCTTGAAGCCTGGATCTTAGTCCAAATGATTATTTTCTGTGGGGTTACCTAAATCATAGGATCTATGAAGATAGTCCAACCAGACGGGGCGGGTTTTCAATTGCAACGTGAGGGACGTCACATGGACTACATAATTTTTAGGTCATAAAAATTACCTGATTCGTAGTTTAAAATAATATAAATAAAATAGGTGTAAGTTCTGTAATGTTTGTTTCTTTTTATATTAAAACTGCTTACACAGTAAAGGCCCACTCTGTATATATATAAAAAGCCTCCCTATTTGATGATTGGAAAAAAAATTAAAATGATTCCTGTATAATAAACAATACATAAATTTTTATTACTCCAGTTTCGAGTACACTTAAAGGCAGCTACAAATAATTTTAATTAATTACCTGCATACGCGAGCATTGGGTCCTGAATCTGACTCAGCGCACACCAATCCTGATTCACAGTCAGAATCTCTTCGGCAGAGCTCGCCTACACGGCGTCCGTATGCGAAAAGACACGATCCAACCACTGAAAAAAATAATAATATTTAGCTGAAAGCGGTGCCGGCTATTCAGGTGTAGTAAGTGAAGTGCCACTTCACCAAAAATAAATAATAAAACATAAAAACATATTACTCTTATTCAATTCATTTTTCTAATTTCTATTCCTTATTTGTTAAATTCGCCATGAAAAATCTAGCATATAAATTAACCGCTGGCGCGAGTCGCTTTCCTCCTCTTTCAGCCACGCGACAAGTGTATTGCAAATATAAAACGGACCGAAGTATACACCTCATGCGGGGTTTTGGTTACGCTTTGACGCCCCGTGCCATGACAACGCTATACTTGCCGGTGGCCAGAATCGCGGGTGGGAGTACCAGGTGTATGCTTGGTAAATCGCTAGCCTTAAAAAAGATAGTATAGGTTTTGGTTTCGTTTGGTTTGGTTTGGTTTCGTTGGTTTTCACGTATTATTTCGATTGTTTCGTTTGAGTATTATTAGCGACAGTGATTTTTCACAGGAAGAAATTAAAGGACAGTACAGAGCACTTCTCTATGAAATATTAGATCATATTTTGATGGAAATGGAAGTAAGATTCGAAGATTTTCACAAACTACAATTTCTTTGTCTTGCTGTCATGTCATTTCCAAAAAATTAGCGGCTCAAAAATAAACTTGACCTAGTATTTGCTGATGAAAGATTAGACTTTTGATAGTTGAGTAATTTCAATTTTACCAAAATGGTGAATGCGTTTTTTCCCTTCCTGCACTACATCTGTTTTTAGACCCGCGAGCCGCCACTGGCTGAAAGTTCAACACCACTATTTTCTGACCAATCAAATGTGTAATTTTAGTTGCGTTACCATGACAATCCAAGTAATTTTCGGATTTTTTTCTTCTGGGGTACCCTGAAGTGAATTATAGTGGGCATTTTTTGACATAATTATAAAATTTGTCTTTATGTCATGCCTGTCATATACTTAAATAAAGAAAATGTTATTTTCTACTACTTGTAGTATCTTAGATCTTCGATGTATCATAATCAGTGTTGAATTCAGTTGGAGTGGGAGTTTAATAATCCCGGGGTGTTCCTGAAGTATCCAAAAAAATTGTTACCCTAAAAAAATGGTCTTCAGATGTAAAGACCAAACCTTTTGTATTATCTACAGGATGTTTCTAAAAGGTCTGTACAAAATGCCACTACAAACGACTTGGACCCAAATAAAACGATCTAATGCGAGTACCTTAGTTAAAAGTGATGGTGTGCGAGATACAATGTGTGAAATTTTCCGTTTTATTTTAGTTCTTAATAAATATTTTTTTAATAATAATCATTTTTGTACAAAATTCGGGTTTAGGTGGGTTTTTAAGATGAGAAATCGAAATCTGCTTACGTGTTTGTTGTAAAATGTACATGGCGCCACTTGTAGTGCTTTGCTTGTGTTTAAAATATCCTAACTCTTCTTATATCGGTATATTATGGCTCTGGTTAAATTTTTTTTTAATACACAAAAAAGGTATCTTTATTAAATTTCAATACGACCAAGCGTTTTAGAGATATTTAAGATTAAAGGTGTTATTTTATCTAAAAGTTTTTCATTGCGTTCCTTTACGCTTTATCTAGGCCCATGGGCGCCGGCAGAATGACTTCAGCGGGGTGCAAAGTAGAAAAAAAGTATAAAAAATTTAAGGCAATTTGTGTTTGATCATTGTATTATAGCGCAAGAAATTTGTCGTAGCATTTTGTACATACCTTTTAGGAAATTCCAGGTGGCCTAGATAAGGCGTAAAGAAATACATAATATTTTTTTTTATTTGAAATAAAACGTTTTTTTTAATATCTCAATAACGGTTGCTCGTAGCAATATGCGTGAGGGTGTGAAATTACGATTTCGGTTGGCAGTTCTGTTCAAAGTTGGTAGCATTATCAGCTGATGACAAGAGTCGTGCCTTGTCGAAGCTTTGTTTGAGTAAAAACTGTGGAAATTTCGCCATTTTCATTTTGGTTGTATATTTTGCAAGGATTTCAAGTTGTTAATGTTTTTTGGTTAGTTTAGAGACTTCACATACTATTGGTTCGGACCTGTTTTATTTTAGAGATTTTGATAGTGTTTAGTCGAATAGTTTTTCAGTCATTCGTGTTTTTATTATATACATATGATACATGATGAGTGTCCGCTAATTAATGGTACACAGAAAAACCACAGATTTCTTATGCGAAAATACCCATTTAGGATTTAAACAACACACCTGTATCCAAAAGTTAATGATAAGGAAGATACGGGGTGTTAAAGGGATATAAATATTTTCTTTTTAATTCATGCATTTCGATAATTTCTGACATATAGCGAAACATTCTATCAAAACTGGTAATCCAGGAGTTTTATTATCAGCCATTTGGCTTGGGCCACAGTTGTAATTACAGCGAGTACGAGTTGGTCAGGTTGGCAAATATTACTGCGCACTGAACAACTAAAACGTGAATACCTTTAAAACCGGTTGTCAAGAACCGACTTCCTACCGGTATGTATACCTTCTTTTGAATGCAGAAAAAGACATAGAGAAGCCTACCAGTTTACATGTACATACAGAGTAGTAACAAAATTGGGTAGTTTTAGAGAGTTTCCAAATAGTGTACCCATCGCCCTCTAGTCTCACACACAAAAATTAATATGCCCGATCTGAAAAGCTAATGTTTAAAAACCCCGAGATACCGCTCTATTAAGATATTTAAAAAGGGGGGAACAATGTATCAGGAAATAAATCTTACTTTCTTTTTTTTACTATGACACCCCGTATTCCTTTTATTATAAACTTTGGATATTGGTATGTTTGGTTAAATCTAATATGTCTGGCATAAGGAATCTGTGGTTTTTCTCTGTGTAGCATCTCATTGGGCGGACAACCTTGTAATACAGTTTTTAAAATGGTTTTTGACTTACTGGAACCGCATGTAAAATGTTTTGCTCTGAGCGACAGGTATCTCATCGTCCCTGTCGTCGTGTCTCTTGATAACTCCCAATCCTTCAATATTTAAACCACATTTATGGTTTTTGTTTTAGGCGTCATGCCTTGGGCTAAAATAATCCAATACCTTTTTTGTTTACAACATACAGTTCTTTTTGTTTTCTCCTTAATTCTACGCCACTGATCTGCCTAAAATCAAACATGGCCGAAAATGGCCCGACTTGACGTCACAGCCGCGCTAGCCAATATGGCGAATGTCGTGACCTTATCTCAACTAACGTACCGTTGGTGTCTTAAGCGAGGTAAGAGGGAGTTTGTTGACACGGGACTTAAATACTTGAAGATTTGGGGGAGAAGGAAAGACCTCCGCGGGCAGCAGGTTCCACATTCTAGAAACTCTAGGGATAAAAGAACGAACAAAGTGGGAAGTTCGGGGCCTGTCCAGTTGGACTCGTATAGGGATGGACATACGCGCGGAACCACGAGTTTTCTCTGTTGGGAACCGTGAGTGGAGGAACTACACTGGACAATTCTTCGGAGCAGAAGCCATGGAAGTACCTATAAAAGCTGATAGATCCCCCACAGCCCGACGATGGGCAAGAGAGGGAAGTCTTTCTGTAAGTGAAGGATCATTAATGAGACGAATAGCTCTTCTTGAATTAGAATCCAGAATGCTTAGGGTTGTGGGGGGAGCGCCATGCCCAGACAGTGTGAGACAATACTCCAAGGGAGGTCCGGATTTGGGACACATATACAGCGTATAAATTAGAAGCAGAAAATACTTTTTGGCTCGAAAGAGAAATCCAAGCTTTTTGAAGCTGCCGTGGCTATAGCACCTCTTAAAATATCAGACGTTTTTGGCCTCCCCTTATGGTTATCGCTTGCTGCAACACAACGATTACGGCAGCAGTTTAAGACAGAGATTTTGCAGCCTCTGTTAAGAAATTTATCTTGCGTCTGCGCTTTCGACACATAACCTTATTTTTGCCTGTGGTTCACCGATTTTAAATGTTAACGAAAAATCAGCATTTACTTTTATTCTTCATAAGATATAAATTGATATTTAAATATATGCAAACACTTCTGTTGATTTCGTTTTTTAAAGTAGATGCAAACAATACAGTATAAGCAAAACACAAAAAGTAAGGTTAAGTTTGGTAGTAGAATAAAAAAGCAAGTGTGCCAGATTGTAACATCTAAATTAATTACTGATTTAGAATATCCGTAAAAGTGCAAGTCCGTTTGAATTTCTTAACACTATTTGATTTTTATTACTGCTATAGATTTTTCGCTAATTAGAGCCTCGGTATAAATGATATTTTAATTAATACGGCATTAAAATTTTAACCTTTTAAATAATTGATATTAAAATTTCTTACAATCCGGCAACCACGCAGTTTAACATTAACGATAACGATAAACGATGTAAGCTTTGCTTCAGGTATTCATCCGTAATTAAAGGAGTCCGGTATGGTTAATAACGCAGATAACGGGATCATAGCTCTTGCGTTACTGTGCAGCAGTCTCAGAATAACGTTAACTCCACAACGGAATTGCGAAATAAGGGGCGCAAAATACTACAACTTTTTTCAAAGAATTAATTAGCTTGAAATAACTCTTTTTAGCGCAATTAGGAAACACCGTTTACATTTGGTATCGTGTCACGTTAAAATAAAAAAATAATCCTAGTTACGCGCCTGCCTTTAACCTTTTTTTTATTATTTTTATCCACATCTAGCAGAGAGTTCTCCAAGCGATTATTAAATTAATTTACCATACCCAAAGATAAACTTCTTATGTTCCACAAAACTAATAAAACTTTTAAATTTGCCAAGAATTTGTTTCTATTAAATTTTCCATGGGAAAATTTAGGTTAAGGTACAAAGATTAAATCTTGCGAAAAATCTGTAAAGCTCGAAAATTGCAGCGAGTGGGTGCCGCAATTTTATTCCAACGCCCTTTTCCAATAAAAGACGAGAATTTTTGCAGATTAGGGTTAAATAAGTCAAATTGGAAAAGGGTGAAGGAAAACGGGGTCGGAGTTACAACGATATAATTCTAGATTCGACATTAAACCCGCCCCCATCTTCTTATTAATTGGGCAAACTGAATAAAGTGAGCAATTTGTCTTTGACGGTGTAACGCCTCTCGCAAAATTTATTTTTTCCTCATTTATTTTACTATTTTTTTTTATTTTAGGGAGGTAAAAGGGTGTTTTTTAAACAAGGGAATTAAATACCCAAAGAAACTCTCGGGATAAAAGAAGCGACAAAGTGGGAAGTTCGGAGACTGTCCAGTTGAATCATATAAGCATGCATATGCATATGTGCAGCACCACAATCTTCTCTGTTGGGAGCTGCAAGAGAAGAAATTATTCTACAACACACAATCTCTTACAGCAGACAGACAGACAGAGAAATCCCTTACAGTCCGACAATAAGCAGGGAAAAGAAGCCTTTCTGTAGGCGAGGGGATCATTAATAACGTAAACAGTTCTTGTTTGGATATAATCAAGAATGTTGGGGATGAGTGAGACGCCATTCCTAAATATGAGAACAGTAATCCAGACAGGTTCGGATTTATGATAGAAGAAAAGGTCCGAATATGGGCGCATAAAAAATCTGAAAATTGAAAAGCCACGCTTACCCGTATGATCCCTCAACTCCTTTTTTTTGGTTTGCCGTCTGAAAACCAGAAGGCGTAGAAAAGCAAAACACTTGTTTAATAAAAGTTTACGTCATACATTTTTCGAGTGCATGTCAGTTTGTGCCGTAAACCGCGCATCACTTTGGCGGTTGTCGAGATAAGGCGAGGGTAGACGCTGCATTCTGTAGCTAAAGCCGGATTTGTGCTCAAAAGTTTATGGCCAACTAAAATTCTCCGCTTCGGACCGGAAAAATGACCCACTAGGGGCCGGAGAAATCGTATTTCAGACGTAGCAAGGGCCATCGGTGATTTTTGTGGCCCGAACGGGAGATTACAATCAACCAAAAACTTTCCGAACACTGTATGAGTTCAGATTTTAAAAATTACATAAAATACCACTCTTGCGATTAAGATGTCTAAAACACGATTTTCCGGCCCCTAACGTGTCATTTTCCCAGTCTTAAACAGGAAATTATACTTGGCCATAAACCTGGAGAGCACGGTATAAGGTACAACATTAAGAACTACATAAAGATCTCACTTGTCGCAGTTGGCACGTCAAAAAAACAATTTTTCCGGCCCCTTGGGGTCATTTTCCCACTTTAACTGCGAAAATTTAACGGGCCCGAGACTTTTCGAGGCATTATGTATGAAAGATCCAATGTTTAAAAGGTATATAAAAAAATATTACTTATTTGTGGTTGCTACATCATGAAATACGTTTTCCGGCCCCTAAGGGGTCATTTTTCCAGTCCCAAACTAGGAAATTTTAGCAGGCCAAAAACTTTTCGCGCTTAGTTATAAGCATAAAATTCGATATGTGAGCTTTAAAAATATGGTATTTGTGAT
Source organism: Listronotus bonariensis (assembly GCA_014170235.1). Lineage (NCBI taxonomy): Eukaryota > Metazoa > Arthropoda > Insecta > Coleoptera > Curculionidae > Listronotus > Listronotus bonariensis. The sequence continues at coordinate 205,846 of JACEGR010000422.1, forward strand.
TGTTACGCATCGGAAACACGATTTTACGGCCCCTAAAGGTAATTTCCCACGGTACCAAACGGGGAAATTTCTGATAGCCATAGTGCTGTTAAGCACACATTTAGCTTAGGCTTTAGAATGTACCCTTGACCCCGCCTTATCCTGGTTTCCTAAATAAATTTATCTTTATTTTTTTATAGCCCAAGAAACCCGAAGTATTGTCCAATAAATTTACTCCTACAGTAGGCATTTGTTATTTTAATTGGGACAAGCAAAACAAATTTACTAATTCTCGGCCACAGGCCAGTGGATACTCACTCCTGTGTTTCTGACATTTTTACCAATTAATTATCATTAAAGGATACATACGTTCTGAATAAAAACGATATTTATTCCAATATATTGGAAAACCAAAAAATAGGTTTTTAGCGCTTGTCTGTGATACTGACAATATAAATGGATATAAATAGATATCCGTGTTCAATCAATAGATTGTCTTTGCCAACTTTTAACAAAATCAAAAAATAAACAAATAATTAAAGAAACATAAACTGAATCAATAATGCTTATATACTATACATTTTTTATCTAAGCTAAAAGCCTAAATACTAACGTACCGTGGGTGTCTTAAGCAAGGTAAGAGGGAGTTTGTTGACAAGGGATTTAAATACTTGAAGATTTGGGGGTGTAGGAAAGACCTCCGCGGGCAGCAGATTCCACATTCTAGAAACTTTAGGGATAAAAGAACAAACAAAGTGGGAAGTTCGTGGCCTATCCAGTTGGACCGTATAGGGATGCATATGCGCGGAACCACGAGTTTCTCTGTTGAGAACCGTGAGTGGAGGAACTATTCTGGACAATTCTTCAGAGCAGAAGCCATGGAAGTACCTATTAAAAAGCGATAAATCCCCCACAGCCCGACGATGGGTAAGAGCGGGAAGCCATTCTGTAAGTAAAAGATCATTAATGAGACGAATAGCTTTTCTTTGAATGAAACCAAGAATGCGTAGGGTTGTGGGGGACGCCATGCCCCAGATATGAGAACAAGGGAGGTCGGATTTGGGACACATATAAAGTGTATACATTAGAAGGGGAAACATATTTTTTTAATACTAGTGTCATACAATTTTGAGTTGCAAATCAGAAAACGTCATTTAGGTTTAATCTTATATTGCTAAAAAGACTTGTCAGGCAAGGTACGCACTGCAATGGTAAGCAAGTGACGTGGCAGCTAGGTGGTACGCCAACGGTAGGTAAAATCTTTAATGTCTAGCCTTGCCTTAGACAGAGGTAAAAAAAACGCTTTAATTTGCAATTACAACCATGAATGTAATGTTGGCAATTTTGATTTTTGAAAAGTACAATTAAATAAAAGTACCTAACCCTAGAAACAATATGTTGGCGATCAAAAAGAGCTTAAAACCACGGCTCAAAAGCATACTTACGTAACGTAATTAAAAATTCGTTAAGCAACCACCTAAACCAATTTTGTCTAGTGTTTGTATTCTAACCTAACAGGTTTTAAACAGACGCCTAACAGTTTTTTTCAGTGTTTTTTTTATGATTTACTCAGGGCCGTATTAACTGTTTGAGGCGCCCTAGGCTAGAATTCCCGAAGCACCTATTTTCCACCAAAAAATGTTTGAAGAGCAAAAAAAAATACTTTTCTCCGTAACGCCTATTTTTAGTGCCATGCGTCTTACTTCACCGATGACAAAAAAAAGTTATAAGGTCATTCCCTTCTTTTCGCGCCTATTTCATTCCAGAGCACCTTATTCACAGAGAAATTAGTCACCAATAATCCACATTCGACCTAAACTTTTTAAAAAACTCCGCTGACTAGCGCCAATTACTCCCTGACTGGCGGGCGCCTTTTTTATGGTACCCTAGGCTGTAGCCTAGTCAGCCTAATGGATAATACGGCCCTGTATTTACTGTGGTTTAACTGCTCCTTATTAGGTGTTTAATTTAACGATGGATGCAATTTTGAATCAAATGTTTTTAAGTTTAAGCTTTTACCTCACTTGTCAATTAATTATTCAAATTTTAACCTGGATTTGGCAAAACTACTCATCCGAATTCTGCAAACCCGCAGACTGATGGGCGGCCAGTTTCTTATGGTTTGTTGGCATAACAGTATGTTGCATACTTAACTTTTGCCATATACAACTAGATGGCGCACTTTTACCTACCACCTTTAACCTCTCGATGCCATGGCTGGTTGTTTTTAAATTTCTTGGTGAGATGGCACCGGTTGTCTATATTTGTTAGTTCTGGGATACAGAAAGAATATTTATAGTCAATCGGGGCATGCCATATGCCCAAAAGAACTTTACCTTTTCATCAATGTATTTATATCAAGACTCAAGAACCATTCACTTTTATATATATATATATATATATATATTTAGCAATTGTTTTTTTTTATCTTTTTGAAATCCCACGAAGGCATATGCTTAAATACCAGAGTACCGTGGGTGTCGGGTTATTAGATGTTTAACCCGTCGTTCCCCCTGTTCCGTTAACGTTGTCCAAGCACTGAAACATGCAATTATGCATTTCACAGTACCATTTAGGCAACGCGGTAGTGCCACCACGGTCGTTATTTTAAAATAACTACTACCTAAATATGTCTCCCCGCTGGGAATCGAACCGGCGACCTCTGGCTTCGAAAATCAAAGCTCTTTCCACTGCGCCACGGGGGAGACAATCGTCGAGGTTAACCCAGAAAGGCACGCCTGCCTTGCCAAATACTTCGTTTTTTTCACATACAATCACCACCAAATTTTAAACGAAATCGCCTTATTTATACTAAGATAACAGGGTGTGTTTATGAAAAGCGGAGCACACTGTATAAGTAAATTTACGCAAAAATGTAGTCTATCTATCCGACCATAACTTATCTTTTTGGGCGGTTGGTTTGTACAACATTTGTCATCAAAATTTAAAGTGCTCGGGGAATTTTCAAAATGGCTGGGAAACCGGATGTTTTACCCACTTTCCATCGCATATTTTATCATCATCGTTGTTATCTACATATACATATTTTACAATAAAGGCTTTTAAAGGCACCGGCAAAATGGACTACTAAAAACATAAAAAAAAACATAAACTATAGTTAGTGCATAGCTAGTTGCCAGTGAAAAACACCATTAATGTCGGATATTTCAATATTCGCATACTATTTATCAGGGTTTAAGATAGGTTGTCTTTAAATTACATTGAATATACCTATATAAGACCTGTTTTAGTAGTTAAAAGAAAAGCAGTAACGTACTATTGTTTTTTAAATTTAATACAAATCTTGTTAGATCGCCACTGGTAATTTTTTTAACCCTAATAGCAAAAAATGTAAAGTAATGGTCTTAGGAAGTCTACCAAATTTTGTGAAAATATCTGGAGTGGTAGGAAAGTTATGATAGAAAAGTCATTAAACTTTGAACCCCCTGTATATGAAAAAAAATCTTATTTGCCTTTTGGTCTTTAAATTATTTTGATAGGAACGAGAAAAGCAATGCTAAAATAAGAAAAACAAAACCCTTGGAAAAGTAGAAACTTTTTTTTTTTTGGATCTTCAAAATTTTTTTGGGCCCCCACGTCATTTGTAATACGGGGCCTCTCCAAGGCACGCTACGCCATTGAGGCCAGCATACATAAGAAATCTATTAAAATACTTAGTTAGTACATGTTAGCTTATTCCAAGTTACACTTACCTAGTTTCTCTCTTGCTAACTTGTTCTGCTTCTTTTAACGTTTTACCACACAATTCACACAAAAGCTTTTAAGCTTACTAATAGGAAATGAATGTTAAATTAAAAGAAATGTTTAAACAAAATTAACTAGAATTTTAATTGAAGAAAAATAACCAAACATGTATAAAAATATGGTAATTAATATGAAAAAAATAAAATAATAGTAAAAAAGTTAAAATAAAAATTAGACTCAAAGTTAGAAAAAGAGACCAATATTTCCCTCTTAAAGAAAGACAAGTGTCAATTGATGATTTGAATTTAATTAAGATAATGAGATCTAAAAAAAAATAAACCAAAACCTAAAGCAAGGCATTGTACGGCTTAACATGAACTATAAGAATGCTTAAATTTCACTTAAAGAAAGGATAAAGCAAGACTTAACCAAAATCAAAGAAAGACATAGTGAGACTATTATTTAACTTATTAACAAAACTTACTCTAATGAAAACTATAGACAGTCTTAAAACTATCGAAAAAAAGAGGTAGACTTTTAACTAACAAACATTATAAACAGACTTTAAACTAACAAACATTATAGACAGACTTTTCAATTACATAAAACTTCTATTGTGGCTTTTGGGCAAAGTCCTTCAAAAGCCACCCCCAATATTGTCATAAAATTACTTAAAATTCTCAAAGGTTCCAATAAAATATTGAACTCACTGTAACATAAAAACACAAGACCAATTATGGTTTGTATTACGGTCTAGGCAGCACCCCTTTAATAAACATTAGTTCAATTCTATTGGTTAGGGTGTTACCGACATAAGGGTAGTCTTTTCTATAGTTTGAGTTTAAAGTTCAGATGGCGTTACCTTACTGGTTTTAGAATAAAATAAGAATTTCCCTTTTAGTTTGCAATAAACAAAACTTTTAATAAAACAACTGGTCAGTTAGACCTTCATCTTAAATACTTACGATATCGACATAAAAATATAAACAAAAATGAACCTGGTCTTCGATTTTAAGGGAAAAACTTTGCTAGGTCTACGATTTGTAGTTACAGGTGTATTTAATGTTTCTAGTCTCTTTTTCTATGTCTTTCTGCAGAATAATTATTGTCAATACCCTCAAAAAATATTTAAAAAACAGCACACATATTTTATTAAAAATTTTCTTTTTGTTTCCTTTTTTGTGACAATCTGTTTTAATCATAACAATCTTCATAGATAACATATGAGACTTCTCTAGTGTAAGAACTTTTGTCTAAATTCTGGAAGGTTTTAAGTTTCAGGCCATAAACATTTTGGGGCGTTTTTACAGTTGATAACGTTTTGTGTTTTACCTACCCCAACGGATTTTCTCAGGGCAATATGTTCGTCTATGAGACGATAAATTTACAGAAACATAAATAAGCCCCTTCGTTTTGTATTTCTTAAACCTAATTAAAATAATCTTTAATGTCTTAGGGAAACCGACTAACGTATGCTATTGCCATAAACACTTAAAGACATTTATGGGATATTTCTAATTTGCTGGTACAAGGGGGATGATAGGCAAAGGAAAACTAATAATATACTAGGTGTTTCTTAAAGGTAATCTTTTAGGGAAAAATAAAATTTGGTTTATCGATGTCTGACAGACGTGTATTGGTTGATTTATTTCTATCACTACCAGTTTACCTGCACAAATGAGTGATATTTTTGAATTTTAAAAGGCACAACTGATATATTTTATCTTCTTTTAATTGTATATAATATTCGGTAATTGTCTAGAAAGTAGGGAGAGAACTACGATTTTGACAAAATTTGGTATACAGGGGTTTTTTGAGGCGCTGATCACAAATATCAAAGATTTTTTTTTGTAAACGTTTCGATCCCGAGATATTCATCATTAAAGTTGAAATTCAAACTTTCCTAATTTTTACCATATCTCCCTTCTTTTTGCATAAAATTCCTGATACAACACTAAATTGGCACACTATTTTTCATTTAACATTAAAACCCTTTTTAAAACATATTTTTTAGTTGATTTTATGCCTTTCTTCATTAATATAAAAGGTTCACTTTAAATCAAGTCGTTATGTCTATCATTTATAAACATGAGTGTATGCATGGTTGCAGCGTTTCAAGAGAAAAGATTTGGAATTTAATAAAAAATCGTGTAAAAAAACTAAAAAAAGGGTTTTTTTAAGATATTTATAATCTTGGAAGAATTCATTTTGGGACATCGGTCATAAATATGTCTTCAATTTTTTTATTGCAATTTAAAAACACCCTGTTTATTTTTATTGTATTTTTCGTTGCTAAGTTCTTAAATCTCGTATAATTTTAACATAAGAAAATATCTCGCAGGCGCAGCTACCCCTGCTCTTACGGGGCTACGCCCATGCTTTTGTGTGAATGACGGTCTTATTTTAGACAATGCTTCTAAATGCTTTGGGTCAGATGAATAAAGTTAAGTAAAAGCTATTACTATAGTATTTGCTTTATTTGTCTCAGGAAATATAGTTTTTTTTTCTTTAATTATTTTAAGTAAAAGCATTTACTTCGCTTTATTCACATGGCCTATTGTTTAGGTAATATATTTGGGAAAATTATTAATTTTGCTTTGTATACATTTTAAAATAGGGTACCGGAATTATTAATACCTAGCTTAAATATTATTCCACCTGAAATATCTTTGTTAAAAGGATTACGTCATAACTGCTGAAACCCTTGTTAACCAGAAGGAATTAGATGACGGATAAAGGGAATCTAATATGTGGGCTGTTTAAGAATGAATAAATTTGCTTATAAATTACCAAATGATGATGATATTTTGATTTTGGATAAATTTAAAATAATATTTTTGCCGTGAAATAATTTTAAATCACGATTTCGTCATTTCCGTCACTGTTTATAAAGTCGCAAAAATGAATGCTTTTAAAATTATTTTATTTTATGACGTCACCAACAATTTAATAGCTATTTATGTATCAGTTATTAGGACTATAATGCAACTGAAGGTCGAAATAGATTTCGACCTGATGGGCATTATAGTCCAGTAAAGCCCGTGATGCATACAATGCTTTATGTTTTACCCAAAAAGAGTTTTTCAATGACTAATTACATTATTTATTCGCAATATAAAAACAAGTTGCACCTGTACCTGCATACGTAAGTAGATAATGACTGGTGTTAAGTTTGACTTTGATGCAGTGGCGCCTTTGCCATTAGGCTGAGTAGGCTGAAGCCTAGGGCGGCGGATTTTGGGGGCGGCAAATAAATGGAAGTGAGGACCTTTTTTTTTGCTCTTCAAAATTTTTTTAAAGATGAATAATTTTGTTGGATTTGGAATTCTTTGTACCCACAATCGAAAGAAATGGAAGTGAGGAAAAAGGTGAGGAAATGGGCAGTGAAAATAAAATAGCCTATGGGCGGCAAGGCTAGGGGCGGCGAAAATAAAATAGCCTACGGGCGGCAAGGCTAGGGGGCGGCGAAAATAAAATAGCCTACGGGCGGCAAGGCTGTAAGTGCGGCTCTGCTTTGATGTTTCTATCAGTTAGTCAGTTGGCATTTTTATTTAACGATTTCTCAAAATGGGAGAAATTGCACAAAATATAAGAGAAAAGGCCATAAAAGCGACCAAAAATCTTTTGCCAGTTAAATCAAGGCAACAGTATGATCGGGAATATGGAATATTTGGTATTTGGAAAGATGCGAACGCAATTCTATAAATAACCGTGGCATATTTTCAGGAACTGGTAAGTTATTGATTTTATTTTAATACATATGTTTAACAAACTTTATTGTTTTTAGTCGGAAAAATACAGTCCGAACTCTCTCTGGACCAAGTATTCCACCCTAAGGTCTACGTTGATGGTCTATGAAAATACAGACATTTCGCAATACCATCGTCTCATATCTTTTTTAAAAGTTAAGTCGAAAGGATACTACAAAGTTGTCAAATAAAAATCGTCATTTTGATATTCTTGAACCTGGCTTTTTTTAAATAACTTAAGGATAATGAAATATATATATAAGCTGATAAAATCCGAAAAAATTTTACAAGCCGAAATAAAAACAGTATTTTTTGACATATTAAAAAATCTATAGTTGCTTTCTCCACCGATAAAAAGGTAGACACCACTTTCAGTAATTTAAAAGTGCAAATCTATTCGAAAAGCGGTTCTTCGAATATCACTTAATAGGTTTTTGGTTGATTGCGGTTTATATCTAAAAAAGAAAAACCGTTCATTTTGTAAAATCGGATATTGGTTGACAGATTATACAGGGTGGTTCATTTAACCTTAGACAGGCAAATAACCAGAAAACTGCGCATTTTAGAAGAAAATGTTTCTTGTAAGAATTGTTTGAAATAAAGGTGCAATTTTATTGGTATTATTAGTTTGTGACCTTGTCCAAAATTTTAAGGTCATATTCATATCAACTTTGTTTTTTCAAAAGGGAACTCAAATTTTTTTATTTAGAAACCTAATCTACCATACAAAAATGAGCAACTTTCATATGAAACTTTTTAAATTCGATTTCAATTTTAAAAGATATGTAACAAAATAAATTTTAAGAACCCATTTTTAATTTAGTACAAAAATATTTATATTTATTAAAATGTATTTTTTACATTATTAAACATTTTTAAATATGCTGGTTGAAAATAGTCATATATAAACCAGTCGTTTAAACAAGTAAAATAAAAAATAAAAACTTATTTTAAGATGCATTTTGAAAGAAAATGTATTTAAAGACCGTTTTCGGTTTTAAAAACCGATTTCAGTGAATCGATTTTGACAACCGTTTTCGGTTTTAAAAACCGGTTTTTAATACCGGTTTTTAATACCAGTTTTTAAAACCGGTTTTTAACACCGATTTTTATTACCGGTTTTTAAATATTCGGTTAACCGGTTTTAACCGAAAGCGGTTTTGTTTTTTCCAGTTTTTGTCAGCCCTATTTTAAACCAAGACTCACCTTCTAAAATTTTTAGCATTTGTTTAGAAACACCATGTAGACACAAATACGCTTAAAGTTTTACCGTTTTTCTTTAAATTTTATTTTACCTCTTTTCAAACCTTTACCTTTTAAAAAGTTAATTTCACTTCCGGTAAATCTGAAGCGTGGTCGTTTTTATTTGTGAATCATGTCGGTTAAGATAAAAATAACTTCGCTTCCGGCCACTCGCAGCAATTTTCCATTTTCTACATTTCCGGCTGAGTCGAAAAATTTAATCTATTTATCTTAAATGGAATTTTTAAATAAATATTGTCTTTAATTTACGTTGTTTTTCCTTTCTATGGGTCTAAATGTGTTTTGTTTAAAACAGTAGCTGTTCGTGATTAATTAAAATGTCAAAAATTTATGGCCATAACTAACCATAATAGTGTGACGTATAATTTGAATGTACATAAGGGCGCCTCCACCATATGTGACGTAGGATTTGAATACACATAAGGCCACTTTACGTCACTGGGGCAATGTACCATATGGAACTATCTTCTTGGGACCATGAGAGCGGTGGACCATCAAAACTAACTTTGCATTTTTAAAAACCAACTTGACTTATTTGACTAACTTAATTTAGTACGGGCATACCCCCACTAGGGGTAGCCCGTACGAGGCTTAACTACAACATTAACTTTATTTCTGAACTTTACTGTTACTACCTCTTATCTAATATTTTTCTTATTTCTTTTCTCTTTAAATATTTAATTTTCCAGTGTTTGTTTTGCATTTCTACGCGACCCAGTTTGTTTAATGTTTTTATTTTATTATTATAAGAGTAACCTAGAAAATTGTTTAATTTATACTTTTAAAACCTTGACACCTCACGTATATCTTTATTTAGCAAATTTCCCAATGTTAAGTAACCTAATTAAAATGTATACTTATTTTTAAATTCATAAAAATGTATATTTTTAAAATTCCCCAAATGTATACTTTTTATACTAGGTGTTCACAATAGTATAGGAGGTAGCAACGTTTTTTTGATCCTCCTCCTTTCTTTTCTGGATAGACCCGGCGCTGTCTGGCTGGCGGTAGTGGTTGCGTTTATTAGTTCGCATCCTACCTGTACAGGTAATAATCTGAGGTTTTAAAAACATATAATGACATTTGATTGATATTTTAAATAATATTTTAAGAAACCTAATTTTAATTTTCTTGTCTTTAAATAGGTGTACCTATTTAAAGACAATAAATTTATTTTTGATTGACAAATAAAGTTGCCACCTCTCGGATTTCTGTACCATTTTCTAAGGTCTTACAATTGATTACACAAATATTGCTTACTTAATTTTGTGGTTTAAACATACCTATTGGTACAGTCGCAGAAAAATCGTCCAGCCAGTTTATTTTTAACGGGTTTGTTTGTTTGAAATTTACAATAAACTTTTTAAAAAAATTTACTGCGGACGGTTTCTTTGTCCGCCCCTGTACAGGGTGTCCCATTTTGGTTGTCCCTTATGGGAAACTTGGAAACCATAAGAGATATTAAAAATCCGATACCCCATCCTCGAGCTCTTTTGGGAGAAAACATTTATGGTAAAAACAGATCATCGCTATCCCGAAGCGTTTCAGAGATACAGGGTGATTCTCGATTTTTTCACTTTTTGAAAAGGTCCTGTAGCTTTGTTGTTATTACAGATACGAGAAAAGTAATTGCACATTATAAAGACACTTTTTCCGTAGAATCCAGTGGCGTAGCCAAAAATTTTTTGAACTGTCATTTTTGACATATGACCCAAACATGTTTTTTTTTATTTGGGACACCCTATAAATGATTAGGTAATTAAATTGCTTGTTTTTTTCTGATTAAAATAATATATCATAGTAGGTGGTTTAATAAATTTTTACGTCAAATATTGGAAAAATTATGATTTTAAAGACGCATTGCGGCTTCTATCTGTTTTTTAAATTGTTTTATATTTTTGTTTTAAAAGGAATCTGTCATCCCTTAGCTCAGAAGACATTTCCGTAGAAAAAAAAACAAAAAATTAGTTTACAACAACAATAATAAACAAGTTATATTAATTAAACTTAAAAATTTATCAAGTTTTTTTTAATTTTTGATTTTTTATTTTTTTTTATTTTTTATGAATTCTCCATGTCAACTTTACCAATAAAGCAAGAAAAAAAATTAAAGTCCAAAAAAAACGAAAAATGTTTGACACACCCTGTATAACTTTGATTTTTATTTTTTTATACAACATTATCATACTAATACAGTACCAAAATTTTTTTGCTTCAAATTCATAAATAAGGACGCTATGAATTTTTAAATTTAAACATAAAAATAATTATTTTTAATTTTTTGGGACACACTGTATCATTTATATATATATAGTAATATTTTTCTTTATTATATATATTATCCACCATAATTTCATCCTTATATATTCATAAATAAAATTGTAGGAAATTTTTAAAGTTAAAAATAAAAAAAAATCATTTTAATTTTTTGAGACACCTTGTATCATTTTTTATGTATAATAATATTTTTCACCATCACATTTATCAAATATTAAAATATCATCCCTTTATTTCCATAAATAAAATTGTAGGAAATTTTTAAATTTTAAAATAAAAAAAATTATTTTAATTTTTTGAGACACCGTGTATCATTTTATTATGCGTATTAATAATCTTCTACATCATATATATTATTTATCAAAATTTCATACTTATATATTTCTAAATAAAGTGGTAGGAAATTATTAAATTTTAAAATAAAAAAATGCGTCTTTAAAATCATAATTTTTCCAATATTTGACGTAAAAAATTTATTAAACCACCTACTATGATATATTATTTTAATCAGAAAAAAACAAGCAATTTAATTACCTAATCATTTATAGGGTGTCCCTAATAAAAAAAAACATGTTTGGGTCATATGTCAAAAATGACAGCTCAAAAAATTTTTTGGCTACGCCACTGGATTCTACGGAAAAAAGTGTCTTTATAATGTGCAATTAGTTTTCTCGTATCTGTAATAACAACAAAGCTACAGGACCTTTTCAAAAAGTGAAAAAATCGAGAATCACCCTGTATCTCTGAAACGCTTCGCGATAGCGATGATTTGTTTTTACCATAAATGTTTTCTCCAAAAAAGAGCTCGAGGATGGGGTATCAGATTTTTAATATCTCTTATGGTTTCCAAGTTTCCCATAAGGGACAACCAAAATGGGACACCCTATGGCTCATGCTATGTATTTCAAAGTAGATACTTCAAACATGTACGCGAAATTATAAAAGGTTATAACGACTTCCTAATGAGAAATTAATAAGAAACTTGAAAATTTATTTTAAGTAAACATAATAATACAACATTTAATCCACTGTGGTTTATTATTAGCCTTTGTTTACTTAAAAAAAGTAAAAGAGTTTAAATAATAAGAGCTATTGTTTGTGTTTTTTCGATGCAGTCGTACGAAGCCCCGCTACTCTGTCAAAGATCTTACCTTTTTCTTTATCAGTTTTTTGTACTTACAATTGCCTTCCTACTTTTGCTACTTCTGAGTGTAAGGACAGATAGGTACAAGATTTTTTATAATTTAGAGGGCTTTTCCATTTTAAAGGTTAATATTGTTTTGTCCTACGCTGCATATCCTAAAAGATAAAAGCATTTCTCGATGAAAGATATGGATTCCACAGAATCTACCCAACAAAACAGTGTTTTTTATTATTTTATACGTTAAAGAATAAAAAAGTTGGGAAGATGTATCTCTATTACGCTTCTAAGAATAATTTAAAATTATTTTTCAGATTTGAATGGTCATATTTCCGGAAACTAATTGAGATAGACACATCAAATGTAGTACTTTTTTAAAGCATTTTAAAAGATTTTTTGGTGGTGATATAATATTCAGGGTATTCCATTTAAAAAAATCATACCTATTGTCGTACCCTGTATATCATATGAGATAATAATCATCGGATTTACTGATTAGAATACTACCGAATTAACCAAACAAGCTGACATTTTAGTTTATTTTGTACAATAAAAAATAATAATGATGCAAGGGGGTGTAAATTTATAATAACATATAATAAGTTTTAGGTTTCCAAAAAGCATTTGTAATAATTTATAATATATTTTTCCAGTAAAAGCACCTCATTTTAAGTTAGATTGGTAAGTTTCAGAATTTTGACCAAAAAAATTAATTTCTATCCCATAGTGCGATGACCAGCTGCATCAACCGGCATATCATAAAAGAAATATAGCAAAGGCGGCCGCGAAGACAAGCATGCCGATTTATTTGCTTTTAACTTTTTTGTGATTTTTTTTTCTTACAACTCTACATAGGAATTTAACAGTTTTAATTTTTTTTTGCCTATTTGATTTTTTTATAGCCATTTTTGCCTTCCAATTTATACACTTTGTATGTGTCCCCAAATTCGACTCTCTTTAGAATATTGTTCTCATGCCTGGGATTGGCGTCCACCACAACCCTCAGCATTCTTGATGCTGCATTCAAAGAAGAGCTGTTCGTCTAATTAATAATCCTCTACTTACTGAAAGACTTCCTCTCTCTTGCCCATCGTCGAGCTGTAGGAGATCTATCGCTTTTTATAGATACTTTCACGGCTTCTGCTCCGACAGAGTTATCTAGTATAGTCCCTCCATTTGCAGCTCCCAGCAAGAGAGACTTGTGGTGCCGCGCGTATGCAATCCCTATACGGTCCAACTGGACAGGCCCCGAACTTCCCACTTCGTTAGTTCTTTTATCCCTAGAGTTTCTAGAATGTGGAACCTGCTGCCAGCGAAGGTCTTTCTTTCTCCCCCAAATCTTCAAGTTTTAAGCCCGTGTTAACAAACTTCCTCTTACCTTGCTTAAGACACCCAGGGTACGTTAGTATTTAGGCCTTCGGACTTCGTGGATTGACCAAAGATAAAAAAAATTGCAATACTTACATTTAGGTGGCCATCATCCTTTATTTATGTCCCGATTTTTAATCCGATAGCGCATAAATTGGTATCATTAGATTCATTAAAAATCCTTTTTTAAAAGTACCTGTCTAAAAAGGGCTGCCTTTTAAAAAATAATAATAAGACAAGAAAATAGAAATTAGCCAAATGGTTTTATTCTCTAACTTTTACACTGATCACTAAAACACTGCTATTGTATTTTTCTGGGGTCCTTAGATTAATTTACGTCCAATCATGGCCATCTAGATGGGATATTAAAAATGACTTTTAAAAAAATCAAGTAGGCTTTTAAAATGCGACATTCTCCCTTAGAATGGTCTCAGGAATCCAAAAATGGTACCGGAATTGACAGAAAAGTAAAAAAATATGCAAAACTCTCTTCTAATAATATTTAAGCATGCCAGGTTTCATTTTTTAATAACGCATGTCCTAAAAGTTTTGGCACAAAAATATTTATCGGTTTTTTTAATGAAGAAATTTATTTGAACACTAACTAGTTATCATAAATTACAACTCAATACTTAACTAAACTATACTATCGAATTATGTGGAGTGGTCCATTCTTGCTTCTACCAGACGCAAATTTCTCTGAATGTCTTTCATGAGGTCCTGAACGGAATTCAGTTCAATTTCTCCCAAATTCGCCATCTTAATTGTTCCTCATCTTGTGCTTCCCAGCCTCCATGATAAACCTTTCTAGACAGTACAGCCCAACAATCCTCTTTTGGGCGGAGCCTGCGGCAAGTTTGGAGGATTATCGTTTTTGGTATGTGGTGTTGTCGAAGCCAGTTTTGGGTATCTCTTGAGTAATGGCATGATGATAGGTCTGGCCAAAAACATGATATCGTCATTAGCATGATGACGAGCACTAAACTGAAGCAATTTGGAAAGGCAGTTATCAATATAGCTCTGACTATTCAAAGCTTCACCCCTCACTCTTCCCACAAAAGGTCGGGATACACCTCCTTTAGAAATTGCGCACCAGACAAGGATTTTATCTGCAAATTTCGCTTTATGTTTGTATCTAACATTATCAGGGCATTCCTCTACGTTGTCCGTATAAAATCCATCGTTTCCCTTCATTTCAGAATTACTCAAAGTGAAATACTTTTCGTCATCTAAAATTATGATTTTTTCATGGGCAAAAATGTACCCGCCTCAGTTGACAACATCTTGGTATACGAAGAAGCTGCGCTTGAGAGTATTTGGGGCACTTACGTCTCTTTCGATATTTAAGACCATTCCTCCTCAATTCCAACGATATCGTACTCTTAGAAGATCTGTATTGCCTAGCCAGTCTCCTCGTTGACATTCCAATCTGGTTTTTTGCTCTTCTCACCAATCTCTCTGACCTCTGTGCGGTAAATGCACGTGGTCTTTCACTTTTGGGAGATTCAGACATGGTATTCTCTGCTCGCACTCCGCTATTGTTCTATAAATGGTTCTGCGTGAAATGTTTTCATTCTGGAATATTCGACAGATTTCAGCTTTGGGTATCCGCCCAACTAACTTGTAGATACTTTTTCTTATTTCTAATTTATACGACATCTTAAAGCGAAAACTTCAAAATAAATAAATCTCAACTGACAGTAAATAAAGTAAATAAACTTTTGTTTTCAAAGGCAACTTGATATTATTTTGTTTTGTTAAAATTAAAGACAATGAGTTTTGTGCCAAAACTTTTAGGACACACAAGTTATAACGTTATATTCTAGATGTTATGGCTTATCTTATAAATTCGTTGACACTCCGGTATATGTGTAAGAAACTTACCACTCCTCCCACCATGTCCCCCCATATCCCATATTGTGCAAGCATTTCAGGTGAGAAAACGATTGAAGAGTCCCTCCCCCATGCATTTACTTTTTGGCTAACTAGCAAAAGTGCCAATAAAGCTGCAAATGTCTTCATTTTTAAAATATCTGCAACAAAAAAAAATTAGTTAGACAGCATTAGAGAGGGTGTCTTGGTAAACAGACCACTACACGAGGCCCAATATGCATACACAGCAGGTTTGTCAACGGAAACGGCACTCCATGACCTTGTACAAAAGGGTGGAGCACGTTCTTGGAAAACAAAGAGGTGTTGTTGGGAGCTTTTCTCGGATATAGAGGGCGCATTTGACAACAACACCTCTTTTGAAGTGAT
Organism: Listronotus bonariensis; assembly: GCA_014170235.1. Taxonomy (NCBI): domain Eukaryota; kingdom Metazoa; phylum Arthropoda; class Insecta; order Coleoptera; family Curculionidae; genus Listronotus; species Listronotus bonariensis. The sequence continues at coordinate 221,587 of JACEGR010000422.1, forward strand.
CACAAGGGCGATCTCGTCACAGGCATGCTGGACGAAACATGCTGCAGATGGATAGGCTGCATGCTAAAAGACCGTGTGATCCACTCGACACTCTTGGGTGAAACTCTGTCGGCGCGGGCAGCGAAGGGATGCCCACAGGGGGGAGTATTATCTCCCCTTCTCTGGAACCTTGTTGTGGACGGGCTGGATAGACAGTAGGCTTAAGAGCAACAACCATGATGTTTTAGGGTATGCGGATGACATAGTCATTGTATGCCAGGGCAAATTCAATACTACGGTCAGAGAGCGAATGCAACAGGCTCTGAATATAGTAGCTACTTGGACGGAAGAGGTTGGTTTAAAAATCAGTCCAACCAAATCCAGAATAGTGCCTTTCACAAAAAGAAGAAAACTAGAGGGGTTGGGTCCTCTCAATCTTCAAGGCACTGAAATACCAATGATGGGGGAGGTTAAGTATTTGGGGGTTATATTGGACTCAAAACTCACCTGGAACCACCATTTGGATAAAGTAATCAAAAGAGCGGAAATAGCATTAATTCTGGCTCGCAGAACATATGGCAAAACGTGGGGACTAAGACCACAAATGGTTCACTGGTTGTACAATACCGTGGTGAAACCAGCCATAACATATGCATCCATTGTTTGGTGGACCAAGACCAGACAGCACACGGCTATGCTTCGGCTGAGCAAGGTGCAAAGACTAGCCTGCCTTGGCATAGCGGGATGCATTAAAAGTACACCAACAGCGGTCTTGAGACCCTACTTGACCTCCCGCCACTGCATATAGTGGTACAAGGGGAGGCGAGAATGGGGGTATACAGACTGAAACACAACCTGAGCAACACAAAAGTTAGATCAGGACACATGGAAATAAAAATATCATAAGGAGTCCCATAATGGATATGAGGACAGACTATATGACCCCACAAATCGTACCCAGAAGACCCTTTCAGGTGACAATACACCCAAGGGAGAACTGGGCAAACGAAAATTTCAGACTCTCTCTTCGAGGTCAAACCTGGTATACGGACGGGTCCAAAACCGAAGAAGGGTCAGGAGCAGGTGTCTACAGTGAGATGGGAAACACTCGTTTGACCTTTCCACTGGGAAACCACGCCTCTGTATTTCAAGCAGAAATTTTTGCGATCTTACAATGTGCCAGGATTAACAACCAAAGGCCCCGCACAAATTGTACAATCAACATTCTTACGGATAGTCAAGCAGCCCTTGGTGCACTAATTAATCCCAAGGTATCGTCTTGGCTGGTACTAGAATGCCTCGAGGAACTCAGGGAACTGGCGGAACGCAACAACACGAGGTTGATGTGGGTGCCAGGGCATTGCGGAATTCGAGGCAATGAAAACGCAGACGAACTGGCTAGAAGGGGGTCAGCCACGACATACGTCGGGCCAGAACCAGTCCTTGAGTGCCAAAGAGCACCTTCCGGAGTGCGGTACAAAACTGGGTAAAGGACCAGCAAAGACTGCACTGGGAAAGGCTTCCTCAACACATGCATGGGAAAATATACATCAGTGGACCATGCACAAAAAGAGCTAAAGAACTACTCAAAATGGGTAGGAATCAGCTAAGAACGATCACAGGTTTCCTCACCGGACATGCTCCAGTGAAAGAACACCTAAATAAAATGGGATTATACAACGGAGATCTGGACTGCAGATTATGTGGAGCAGAGACCGAAACAGTATCCCACATACTGTCAGAGTGTGAGGCACTGGATCACAAAAGACAGGCAATCTTCGGGGATATTAGAGTGCCCCCGGAAACATATGGTACGCACCCAGCAGACCTATACCGCCTTCTTCAAGGAACTAGGGTACTGGAATGGGTACAATAAAACGGGAGTTTGGTACAATAAGCCTTCAGGCTGCAGTGCCACCGGACATGCAGACGGCCAGGCAGTCACGCCGAAATGTTAATCGATATTTGTGTTTGATATTTTTCAATGGCCAGATTTGTTTGGACAGTTTGTTTACATTTTCTGTGATTTATTGTGTGTTTCGTGGTTTTTACACTTAATTGGACTTTGAATATTGACTTTTATTAGTGATCACAGTGTATATATTAAATTTGTGCTTTTCAACAGATAATTTAAGGTAATATTGACATGGTTATCTGTAAGAAAAATCTTTATAAAAACCAAATAAATGACATTTTTAATAAGGTGTGTGTAATTATTGAACTAAACCCCAATATTTTATATTAATAGGAAACAAAAACAAGTACCTAACATTAAGGGCAAAAATAGCACAGCTATATAATTTGAATTTGGCGGGCAAACGATAAAGTCGACTCACGCGCCATCTGCGTTTACCTGCCTTGAAGACAGACAAGGAAGGCCCAGCAGCCATCTCCCTCTCGGATGGTTTGCTTACATTTGGTTGCTCTGTCTATCATTGCTGTCTCTGATTATAGGAAAGAATTTGCTGACCGCGTCCTGGTTTTTGTTCGAAGTACGGTAGCTAATGAGCGTTACGGTCAGACCGCGGACGAAGGGTACGGGGTGCCGGTGTTTGTATTTTGCCACGGTTTGGCGCGCATGTTCGTCCACCCACTGCGCGAGGTCGTAAAATTCCGAAAATGCTTCTTGCCACTGCGGATCTAAATGTAGGTTATCTCCAACACCTCACATACAACATCTACATAATTGATCAGATTTTGAGGATATATGTAAAGTGCAATTATAAAGTCACCAGTGAGCCAAAAAAGTAAACCTTTAGCTCACTAGTGAATTATAGACACTACAAAATTTTGTTGCTGGTGTTGACAATGACAAGTAACAAATAGTGGATGACGTTTTCTAAATTATTTTCGGGAAGTTATTAAAAACGATTTATACGAAAGTGTTGATAAAATTTTGTATTAGACACGTGAAGTTATTACATATAAGTCACTTAAGCAATATTCTTCTTCTCGCCTCTTCGGGCTCGAGAGTTAAATCTTTTCTTGCGTGACTTATATGCAACATAACTCACTTATCTAATAAACAACTATTATCCAACACTTACATATAATATCTACATAATTGATCAGATTTTGAGGATATAAAGGGCTACCAGAAAGTCACTAGTGAGCCAAAGCACTCCCTTAGCTCACCAGCGAATTATAGTAGACAATACAAAATTTTGTTGCTGGTGTTGACAATGACAAGTAACAATAATGGATGACGTTTTTCAAATTATTTTCGGATATTAAAAACGATCTATACGAAAGTGCTGGATGTGCTCTTGTATTAGACACGTGAGTTATTACATATAAGTCACTTAACACAACACAACTTTTCTTGCGTGACTCATATGATTCTAAACATTGTGTTTTATCAAAAACTGCTATTTGATTTGGGGCTCCTTAAATGTCTTAACTATTTAGATACACGGTGGCAAAAAAATATATGTTTTTAAAACTCTACCACCCTATATCTCCGGTCAGTAAAACGATCTGTTTTAGAAACTACGAAAATTATTTGGGTATATTCATTGCAATAAAAGGTTTTTTGGTGAAGAAAACACACAGGGTTATCAAAGACTGACCATAAAATTTTCTTTAGAAACACATTAAAAGCCAGGTTTCTGCACTTACCACATTTTTTTTTTTATAAAATTAAACCCACGCATAATAAATAAGTGATTTTTACATAAAACAGGCTTTTTTAATTTCATTATACAGTGTGTCCAAGATAAGGATTCTAAGCATGGGAATCTTAGTACCTATTGGAGATACAGCTTAGGTTAAATTAGAACAAAGTTGTGTTTTTAAAGCTTATTTACATGCCGTTTAAAAACTTTAAAAAATTTCATGGCCTGCTGAGATATTTGGCAATAACGAAAATTTGACTATATGGATTTTATTATTTTCTGACTTTATTTGAAGAGATATAAAAAACTAATAACACTTTTTCATTGGCACTTTTTAGCTACTACATGTTGGTATTTTTAGATTTTATATATGACGTTTCGTTTTCAAGAAACCATCATCAACTTTATTGTTTTATATGGCTCGAAAAAAGTACACTCTGTATCTGATCCCATTTTTTATTGCAAATTCAACGATGTATCACATGTCATATATAAATTTTTTCTGACAACCTAAATAACACAAATAATGGTTGTCAATTAGTGTTTCGAGAAACTTTATATATAGCCATAAAGCGTAAGTTCTTCGTTATTTAGACTTGAACTCCAGATAAACCAAAACTGACATCGCACGTTCTGCTTCATTGCTGAACTTTTAACGAAATCCATGATGGCAACCATTTAAACGCTTAACACTAGTTGTAGACTAACTATTTTCTTATTTTTTATTACATTCATTCCATAAATCATAAAAATTCTTCTTAAAATATTAAATGCCACGACAGAAAGCAAAACTTGAATATGAAATGTCATTATGTTCCTAAATTGGCAACTGCAACGTTGCCAAGTTGCTTAATTTTGGTAAGTATCCCTAATTTTTTTGTTAAAATGTCTAAATATCACTTCGGATTAAACTATTTGTCTTCATGTATCCTTTATCCCCCAACAAAAACCATTTCTTACCCCAAATCTCCTTTTATATTTAGCATAAAAGCCGGGTTCATTTTCATTCCTTTTTTATGACAAAGCAGACATCAAAGCCTTTTGATAAGATATTTTATTTCAACTGATTTATTTGTGTAGATTTTTTCAAACAAGTCTAAAAGATTTTTGTATATACGGGAAGTTCGGAAAGGTAAGGTCATAAATGATAGGAATTAAATACTTTGTAAGTCACTGAATCCGCCTATTAGTCAAATCACGACTGGCGTGTCACGGATATGTTTTCGTATGACATTGATGCGCTGATGTCCCGCTAACGTCACGTCGCGCTCGCTGTTTTCCGGAGGCTTAAGAATTATTTCCTAATCTTTTCTTCTTTTAAGTTACTACACAGTATAAGCTTTATTCTAATATTAAAAAGAGTAATAATAAAATTATTGAAAAAATAAAAACATAAACAAAAATAGACATAACCACAAAAAAATTCACTGACTGCTCATTCAGTGGCACAGTGTTGTCAGGTAAGTAGATCAAATTAAAAATCGCCCTCCTACCTTTGAGCATGCACTTTATGGAGGCAGCCTTGCCGCTTGACCGTTCGACCTAAAACGCCAGAGAAAAACTCCTATAGATCAAATTCCTTTCTCTCTGTCTTCGTGTACTCAAACAACTAGTTAAATCTTTTTTTTATCTCTTAATTAAACCTGAGGCTAATACACACTTTATGTATCCACTTTCTCTTATCCATTCATAAATAGAATCAGACCCTTCCGACGTTGCCAAATGCTTTCCATATTTTGCATGGTATAACTGACGTTTAGTAGTCGTTTTTTTCTTACTTTTAGGACTTTAGGTTATGCATTTACAATTTTCATATTTTTTATATTTCTTCTCAAAAATATGAGGAAAAAATGTAATTTTTACTTAGTTTTACATGTGATGTTCAGTTTCATTAACTCGTTTTACCAATTTTACCCCACCCAGCACCCCTTTTCACTCCCCGGTCCCGTAAGTTTGTTTTCTGATATTTTTTGAAAAACGGAATATTTTGGATATGCGCCACTTACGTTTTATTTAGAAGAGTGTCTAAAATATGTAAGTATTAATAATTTTTAAAAACCCTTAAAATAGCAGAAAACCGTATTAAATTATTACCGTTATAACGTAACAAAACTATACAATTTTTATTAAGTGAAGGCCTTTTTAAATTCCAAAATGATAAAGTTATATAATGCTTCTAGGTAGGTTAGTTTCGATGTAAAAATATTGTCAAAACAGTATAATATAGCAGTGAGGAAAAGTACATATCACACTAGTGTTACAAAGTAAAAATCACCCTAGTGTTGCAAAGTTCTCAATTGTTTTTTATTTTTTCTGTAAAGACAAACTTTAATTTTTTTGGTAAATAATTTGTGGTCGTAGGAAAAATAGTGTACAGTACTCGTGTGAAAATGACTTTCTTACACTCGTATGTTTGTCGCACTCGGCTAACGCCTCGTGCTACAATATTCCCACTCGTGTGAAATTAGTCAGTTTTCACACTTGTAATGTAATATAATATTAAAAAGTATTTGTAATATTCCCGCATTTTAAAGCAACATGTAAAGAACTTTAAACATTTTAGTTCAAGTATTTGTTGTGCTGAATAATCACAAATGTATTATAGACTGGAAATTTTCACAGAAAAGTACTTTATCAAAAAGAAGATATCTAGCATGCAATATTTGTATATCATATAAAATGAGAACATGCAATAGGTTGAAGTTAAGTTTAAAATAGCTTTTTAGTATGAAATAAATATAAGATTTTAAAGTGGTTTTGTTTTGTTTTATTTTGTTTGTAAAAGTTACAACATAATTTATTAAAATAATATGCCTATACCTAGTTTTAAATTATAAAATTTTGAAATGCAGGCTTTTAAATATTGATGATTATATGCAAATATTATTCTAAAGCTTCCTGCCATAATAAAGCTTTTTAATCGCATGTTAGATTCAGCGAACTATTTTAAAATAATATACAGGGTGGCCATTTAAAAACGGAACCGAGCTACTTTTCAGCACTTTAGGTCATTTAAGGAATAACTCTTGAACACATCTATGTTTGATTTTAGGGAAAACATTGTCTTTTCACTTTTACTCCACTAAACTGCAACTTTCTAGCAGAGTTAAGACTTACCCCCAGAATATTAAATAGAAAGAGGGACCGAGTAATCACTTATTTTGAAGGTCTCTCTATGGTGATTACCACTGCCAAGTCTCTGCTGTTATTTCCGTTGATATGACAGCTTGTCAAAATTTTTATTTTGTTTTTTTATTGACATTTTTATTACCTAGAATTTCATTAAATGACATGTTTGTATATTCAAGGTTAGTTTTCATATTAAAACTAAGTATACACTTTATTGGATTTGTAATATGTTTTTTTCCACAAAGAGGGAACACAATAAATAAATAGGCGTTTTATAAAATTTATTATTACAGCCAAATAAAATATATTACGTAATTTATAATTTTTATTTGTAGTCAACAAATGCAAAATTATAGTTATTAGTCTTCCCTTGCTTAATGCATTAAAAAATTAGCTGGAATTTCTACAGAACCCTTTTTATTTTTCGCATAAACAATGACAAATCGTGGCGCGTTTCTCGTATTCTTGACTTACTTTAAATTAGACCGTTTTTGCTGAACTTTTTTATTACTTTTTAATCTAAAACCCAATTCTCATTTAAATATACTGATTAAATATGATTTTCTTGCTTTGCCGTGATATATGCATTCAAAATTAAATCCTCTTAAAAATTACCTTAGGCAGCTCGAAAAGAAACGTCGGGAAATTTTTCCTTTAATCTATGTGAAATTGAATGTGTGAATAACATGTTTCTTTTCTTCATATTGTTTATAATTTTTAACACGGATATGATCAGACTTTTACGGTTCAGAGTCGCTTTCCAGTGACGAAAAATGTTTTGCGTCACGCTCCAGGGCTTGAAGCTCTTGAACTACTCTAAAAAGTTAGTCACTGGAACGCATCCTTAGACAAGGAAAGAGAGATACTTTAAGAAATTTTAAAATTTCGTTGTTTTTAACCTTACTTGGCTTTATAATTATAATCTCTTTTTAATATCTAATTCAATTTTAAATAAATAATATTAAAAAATCCATCCTTAACCATAAAAAACACGTTTGAAGCACAAAAACCAAAGAGGGGTTGGTGGATGAGGGGCAAGGGGAAAGAAAAACGGAGTAGCTCAGGTTCATAACACATTCCGTCATTGGAACGCCATAAAGTAGAACGAAATGTTTCTGAGCTACTCGGGAGCGCTCTTTTGCGTCACTGAAAAGCCTCTCTGGTTAGTACTATTTGTGGATACTTTTTGGGTCACATTATTGTTATACATTGCGTCTGAAGCTTTGGATGGACATGGATTTTTATACTACTCTATAAATTTACGGCTTCAGATTCTTCTTTTATTGTTTTATGAGGGCTATCATCCTTTTTAAGGTATTTCGTAACATTAATAATAATATTTTTTTGCGAAATACGAAATATGCTTAATTTTGACAAAAAATATGTCACATAAAAATTATTTTGACGTAACCAAGTAAAATTATTTTAAATGTGTCAAGGTACGACGGCACTTTTTTCTGGTAATATTTGTTTCATCTGGTTTAGTAAAGATGAAAAAAGAAAAAAAATTTCGTTGGGGTATTATTTCTACAAATAGGTTGTAAGACAATATTGACTAGTATTTTTTTCTTAAACTAATTTAAGATCTTTTTTCAAAAAGGCTTGTTTTAAGCCTTGACACAAATCAAAAAATTGGATAATTTTTGTAAATATTTTTGCTATTTTGAATTTTAATACCGATTTTTAACAGCAGTTTTGACCGTGTTGCAAAATCGTGTTTCTTAATCTGAATGTATAGTAATAATGTCCTTAAGCCGCGTCCACATTAGTAAATAAATGTGTTGTATGTTGAATCTAGAATTCGGCGCAAATATTTGCGGCGCAAATTTCACGTTCTACCCACGTTCAATTTTACGTTGTGTGTCATGCGTTCGTGCTCAAAACGTGTGTGATCGTATGCGTTGCATACTATTTTGTTATTCTGGATTTGTTTATATTTTTTCGCCAAGTATTTTATATTTTGTAAAAGATAAATTTAAATAAAGAGGATGTTCTTCTTCTGATACAAGAATATCAAAAACAAAGACTTTTATGGGATCCAAGCGATAAGTGGCATTTTCATAGAAACAAAAAGAATAATGCTTGGGAAGAAATCGTAAAATGTGTTATACGTATTATTTCGAATGAAAATTCAGTTTTTATTAAAGTTTTCGCCTTACAGATGTTGTTTTTGAAAGATAATAAATTTTAAAAAAATAAAAATCCAGTTTTACTACCACATTACCTTTACATAATCTTTTAGAACGTCAATTAAAGCACTGCATACTTCTGGAACTATCAATGATATGCTTTGTTTGTATATTTTAAAAAGATATTGAAGGCTTGTATATGAATCTCCAGTAGCCATAAAACGTAATGTGACAGCTAACCTTTCCTTCACGGATATGGCTTCTCTAAGCTTGGTGTCCTTTTGATAATTTTTGGTCTAATCTTATTTATTAAAATCTCAAAGTCATTTGTAGACATTCGCAAAAAAAATTTGAAATGCCCAGTACTTTCATCCAAGGATAGTTGATATAATAACTTTACGCCATCAAATTGTTTTTTATTTTGATACAAATGTTTAATCCAATATCGTCTTTTTTCTATTTTTCTCCTCCATTTTTTTTTTTTTTTTTGATAAGATTTTGCACGACGATAAAAGTAGCTCATTTTCTTTTTATCATTAACATTGCATCAGACATAGTCACAGAATGGTGGGTTTAGAACAAATTAGAAAGATGGATATCAGTTAACTTCTATAATTTCTAAACAGCAAGTCATAATAACATTTGTCAAAATCATTGCGTTAACGTAAATACGTCCACACTAAAACAATATTGCGGCGCAAATCTCTTTGATGTTGAAAAAACCGACAACCGACGGATCGCGTGCGTTGAATGTCGCGAAAATTTTTGCGTGTGTTTCTATGCGGCGAACTCGTCCACACTTGCAAAAATTTTAAACGCACATACAAATTTGTGCCGCATGGTGCACACAACGTAAATTTTTACTAGTGTGGACGCGGCTTTATGTATATTTTTTTCAAAATGCTGAAAAAAATGTTGAATATATAGTTAAAACAAGACTATACAATTTAGCCTGAATTGCACTCATATATCTTAATTATTTCTGTAATACAGTTAAGTAAAGTGGTAAAAAACGTTAGTTAATTGTTTTTCAAGGACTTAAACAATTTTGTGTAATTATTAAATGCGTCATAAGTGCAAGAGAACACGCAAAACCCTGAAATAAATTCATTTTCCCCGACCGCTTTTTATTGTAGGGTTACTTACTCAAGAGTGTTCATATAGGCAGTAGTACATTAACATTTTCTTTATTTATTTTTTCTGATCCGTACGATACAATGTTAATTATTTTACTAGTTTGTTCTTTATTCGTATAGGCAATGGGGAGCAAGTTACTCTTATCCATAGGGCATAATTCGCCAGGATTTTTTTTAGAAATAGATGGAGTAGGACGTAATGAACCTAAAAATACTAGAGTCAGTTTATATTTATATACATGGTAAGTTGGGAGGAACGCACCAAACTCCAGGGGTGTCTTGAACAGGTAAAAATAATTTTTAAAACTCCATATCTTCTTATTAGATTCTTATTTGTTTTCAAAATATAACGTAATTACAAAGAAACAAAATTTCCTACATTAACATAGTTTTAATTATTGTGCTGTTTTAACAAATGTTCAAAAATACTGCTATTAACCTCTAAACACATTTTACTTCGTTTGCGAAGGGCTCCTGTTGCTTTTTTGAGTGAGTTATGTCTTTCTTTAAAAAGCACATGTGTTGAATTAGGACCTCCCGAGTTTCAACTTTCACTTTGTACACTTCATCTTTAAACCGACCCCACAAAGAATAGTCCAGTGGTGTGAGGTCAGGAGATCTTGGAGGCCAACTAATAGGGCCACCGCGACCAATCCATAGTCCTGGGAACACTTCGTCCAAATATTCCTTTACCTGACGAGAGAAATGTGCGGGAGCTCCATCGTGCTGATAATACATTTCCATTCTGATGTTTAGAGGAACATCCTCTAATAAAGCTTGAAACTCATTTCGCAAAAAAATAAGTAGTTCTCTCCTATGCGACGATATTCTAAAATGTGTGGGTCAATTAAATAACTATCGACCATACCACACCACACGTTTACCGAAAACTTGTGCTGAAAATTAGTTTCGACTGTTGCGTGTGGATTTTCGTCCGACCATACATGAGAATTGTGAGTATTATTGATGCCATCACGGGTGAAGGTTGCTTCATCGCTAAAAAGTATGCGCGATACAACAGGATGATTATTATTTATCCAACCACAAAATTGCATACGCCTATCATAATCTTCCGGTTGTAAGTGCTGCACACGCCATACATGGTATGGATATAGGCCTTGTTCGTGGAGCGTGTTGATTACTTTTTTTGTGGAATGACTAATTGAGTAGCAATTCTTTGTGAGCTGGTCGTTGCATCATCTTCTACCAAATGTAGAATATTTTCTACTTCATCTAAACCTTGTCGAGCGGCTCGTTCAGATGTTATGTTACTACTGGGCAGGATTCCGGTCTTGAAAAGTTTGTTAAAAACTCTGATAAATACGTTTTTGTCCGGATTTCTCCGGTGTGGAAATCGTCGACGGTATTCTTGAACAGCAGCTGTAGCATTTCCATTACAGAAGCCGTAAACAAAAACCAAATTTGCATATTCTAAATTTGAATAGATGTGTGGCATTTTATAAGACTTTATTCGTACAAACTCGAACATAAACGCGTCAAACACCCTGAAACTGACAAATGTCTGAACAACAAAACGGACCAAACAACCAGTACTTATCATTTGTGATAAAAAGCGGTAAACTTTATAACATTTTATTTACTCGATATTTTGAAAACAAATGAGAATCGAATAAGAACATATGGATTTTTAAACACATTTACAAAACACTTTTTAATTATTATTAAGTCGCAACCTCTTCGACTTTAAATAAAAACCTTTGGGATCACATTTTTCTACAAATATCACTTTGAAAACAAAGCAAAGCGATAAGCACAAATTCTAGACGCTACTGAATTAATCATCAGCTGTCAAAATAAATTGACTTTACCCAGTCTTGCCAACTTTACCCGGTACAGTGCTATCCCTTGCGTACCCGACTTTGAACCGCCTAAAGTCGGAGATGAGTCACAGCCTATTCCAAGTATACCTATATAAATTACACTTGAAAAACACAAAATTCTTACAAATATGGTAATCGGGAATGCAGCCATTTTACGAAAAACCGTTTGAGGCTGTATCTCCCTAACCGTGCACTTGTGGCCCATAATAATAAAAACTTATTATAGACGATTAAATTTTCTATTTTTTGTATTACTTACCGTTTACGATTTATAAGATTTTTAACTGTGTATTAATTTACTTTTTTTACCGATATCGTTTTTAATAATTGTTTAAATAATAAATTGCTTTTTATCAAACTTTTAAACCGATACAATTTTCTACAACTTTAAATTCAAACTTTCATTCCTAAAATTAATATTTTTGAAGTGACAATGCGTTTAACGTTGTATTACCGAGTACGTCATCCTGGCCCAGCTGGTGTTATTCGCTTAGTCACAAAATTTTTGAAATTAACGCGTTATAACTTCAAGAATAATAATTTTAGAAAAAAGTTTAAAATAAAAATTGTAGAAAATTCATTGATTTAAAAGATTAGTTTTTAACAATTTAATGGGTAAACAGTTTTTTGAAGAGATATCGGTAAACAAGTCGTCAATAAACAAAAATTACTAATCTTATAGATTGTGAACCGAGTTGTGAACGGTACGTAATACGAAAAAAATATTAAACATAAAAGATAGAAAATTTAATTAATTATGATAAAGATTCTCATAATTATGTACCTCAAGTTCACAGTTAGGAAGATACAGGCCCAAACGGTTTTTCCCAAAATGGCGGCAGTTCCGTTCGCCACATTTGTGACTATTTTGTGTAATTAGATTCATTACGTCCTACTGTACCTATTTGTAAAAAAATAATTCCTGGCAAATTTTGCAAGAAAAAATTCTCCATTTCCTGTACTATATAAAATCATTATACATTGTAAAAAAATCTAAGTACAATACCATAAAAAATAAAGAAAAGTAAACTTTTTTGAATAAATAAGACCTTTTAAAAACACCACATTTAATATATTTACCCATAAAAGTTACGAAAATATAGCCTCTTAAATCCAAAAACAGTAGATATAATTTTTTTTATAATAATTTACAGCTTGTAAATATAATAGAAATTAAATTTAAATGGCCATATTTTCAAAACTATTAAAGATAGATACATGTATACCTCCTTATTTTTCTTAACCTTATACTGTTTATTTGTTTTTTTTTGTTATTTTCAAAGGATATTAGGTACGAACCTAAAAACTTTTATAAAGAAAGTTTTAACATTTTTAAATCACCCTGTAAATTCTATCTGACTGGCATTCAATATTCCAAAAACAAACTTTAGGCGTTATGAAAAAAATAAGGGTAATTATAACAAGCAGGCACACAAACATGGATTAACGAAAACTAACAGAATGGTTTCAAAAACAAAATATTGTTTGTTTTTTTAATTTCATATCTATATTGGTTTTGCATATCAATATATAAGCTTTGTTCGCGGGTCTAGTAATGAACCGATTCTGAACCAGAACCGAACTGGTTTAGAATTGTTTTAAAGCGCATGTCTAGTTATTTATTAGTTCGGAATTTTTATTTACCGCGAACGATTTTCTATACAGCTGAGGATGTATGCTAACCTAGCCTTTTGGTTAGAATTTTTCATGGTTAAATTGGATACTACACAAAAAAAATTAAATTCAAACAAAAAGGTAAATTGTTATACTGTCGAAAGCCACTCGAGGTCTCTCGGCGGAAGACGAGGGATTCTCTGCCTCCTCTCGTTTTTAACATAAGTATGTGTATTTAACTAAAGATAAAATTCAAACAACAAGAAATGGTAAAATCTTCTAATATTGTCTATATTTTTTAATTAAATCTTTATTTATTTTATTGCATACATACATTCATAAGGAATACAATTAAAAATTCTTTGTTTATTTACGCTCACAATCACAAAAATATAAAAAAAAATATTCAACAGGTATATTAACCCGCATAAAAAGTGGCAGAAACAAATAAACTGTAATACAACGGTTCATTTCTGTACCACAAAAACAGAAAACAGCTAACCATGTCGACAATGCGCATGAAATTCCGAACTGAACTTTTAGTTCCAACAAAAATCCCAGGACTGCTAATCAGGTTACGAACCGGTAATGAACTGATTCCATTGTAACCCGCGAACAAAGCTATAAAATACTTATTTGGAACACATTTTATGGAAGTGGTATTTAACATTTAATAAAGTAGTTTGATTTATCTATTTTGTTTTTTATGATTTCGCATTGTGATGATATTGATCTTGCCAAAACTGCAAATTGAATGCAGTCGAATCCCGATAAAACCAGAAAATTCTGTTAAAATGGCTGCAACTGTGTCGACTTTAAAAATGACATTTTAATCGATATAAATCTAACAATAAATCGCTTTCAAGAAATATAAATCGAAAGTTTTTTTCGTTATTGTGTTATTTTCAACACTAGTTTATGCTGTCCGGTTAGTTAAGTCGCATCAAATAGGTAACAAATATTTGTGGTATTTAAAAAATATATATACAGCGTGTCTTCGAAAGTTCTTAACAATAGGGAAACTTTTTATTATTAATTTTACAAAAAAGTTATTCTTTATAAAAGTCCTGCTTGATGAGAAAATACATTTCCACAAAAATATTTGAAGGTTGAATGTACAGGATGGCTTAAAAATGACTTGTTTCCAAATTAAAATAAGGATTATTTTCTAACTACGGTACCAAACTTTAGAGGGTGATTTCTTATGTTATTTTATAAAGAAAAGTTCCTATAAACATATGTTCGGAATTGCTTCGTTTCTGAGATAGGACGTTAAATATTTTTTAAAGGTTTGTTTGTTTTTAAATATCTTAAATACGAAGCCAAATACAAAAAAATGTACTTTAATAAAAAGTTGTATTTTTGGTTGCTTTACAAGAAAAATATAAAAACTGCATAAGCAGCCAGTGGCGTACATTTTCTTTCAAGAATATCGGCTGTTGTGCCCACTGTACGCTACTGGCTTTTTATGCAGTTTTTATAGTTTTTCCTTTAAAGCAACTAAAAATACAACTTTTAGTGTAGTACATTTTTTTGTATTTGGCTTCGTATTTAAGATATTTAAAAACAAATAGACATTTAAAAAATATTTAACGCCCTGTATCTTAGAAACGAAACAACTCGGACATATGTTTATAGAAACTTTTTTCATAAAATGACATAAGAAATTACCATTTAAAGTTTGGTACCATAGGTAGGAAATAACCTTAATTTGGAAACAAGTCGTTTTTAAGCCATCCTGTACATCCAACTTTCAAATATTTTTGTGGAAATGTATTTTCTCATCAAGCAGGACTTTATAAAGAAACACTTTTTTGTAAAATTAATAATAAAAAGTTTTCCATTTATTAGGAACTTCCGAAGACACGCTGTATATTTTGTATATCTGTTTAATATTTTTATTTATAATTGGTTATGTCTACATTTTAATTTTATGTTTATACAACATCAAAAAGTACTAACTATCATGGGCCAGACAAGGAAAAATTAAATTTCCTTAATTTAAGAGTAAATGGAAATTATTAAAATATTTTTGTTTTAGAAAAAGCAGTGGGGTCCCATTTTTAACACGCTTTTATTAACTTGGGTTGTAACTATCTATCAATCTATCAATCTGGCTGGCTATGTAACGGAATCTTTGAGCCTAATTTTAACCAACTTCCAGCTATTCGATTTCTTTGAAACTTTGCACACGTATTAAGGAAACATGACAATGCAATAATCTGCAAACAGTATCCCGTTATCTTTTTTGGATCGCCAGGAAAAAAAATTCCATTATATTATAAAAACAACACCTAGGATGCCATCTGTTGGCAACATTTCAAACTTTGCTATTAAATGAAGAAGAAATTTTTTAGTTTTTACACAATTTGGTTAGTTGCACCATTGGTGTTCAATTTTTATGAACAATAAAAATTAATAAGTTCTTTTACACAATAGGGTTAGTTGCACCATTGGTGTTCAATTTTTATGAACAATAACAGTTAATAAATGCCGTTAACACGCTTTTTTATTAACTTGGGTTGTAACTATCTGGCTATGTAACGGAATCTTTGAGCCTAATTTTAACCAACTTCCAGCTATTCGATTTCTTTGAAACTTTGCACACGTATTAAGGAAACATGACAATGCAATAATCTGCAAACAGTATCCCGTTATCTTTTTGGATCGCCAGGAAAAAAATTCCATTATATTATAAAAACAACACCTAGGTTGCCATCTGTTGGCAACATTTCAAACTTTGCTATTAAATGAAGAAGAAATTTTTTAGTGGGTTGCAATATATTGGCAACGGTCCAAACATTGCCTGGATTGCCATCTGTTGGCAAAATTTCAAACTTTGCTACTTAATGAAGAAGAAATTTTTTAGTGAGTTGCAATCTGTTGGAAAAATTTTAAAATTTGCCACTCTTGTTCATTAAAAAAATTTTTCGCCATTTTGTCAAGAGTAGCAGAAACTAAAAATGAAAAATAATTAATAGTTTAAAAAACTAAAAAACACGCTTTTATATGCAACCGAACTAAAAATTAGAAAATAATTTTTCATTAAAAAAATATTGTCATTTCATAGTAAAAAGCGTGGGGTGATAAATATATTAAATGTTATAATTATTATATTTGCAAATATCTATGATGGAAAAGTTATGAAAAAATAGTAAAATGCACCCCACGCTTTTTACTATGAAATGACAATATTTTTTTTAATGAAAAATTATTTTCTAATTTTTAGTTCGGTTGCATATAAAAGCGTGTTTTTTAGTTTTTTAAACTATTAATTATTGTATATTTAGTTTAATTTCCCGCTTTAACTTTACTAAAAGAAATATAAAATGTTGTTCATTAGAAAATGCTTTTTAACCTACTTCAAAAACGAGGAGATTCCAAATTCGCCTGTATTTTTGTGTATGTAACGCGATTATTTCGACGTATGTAGACCGATTTTAAAAATATTTTTTTAATTAAAGAGGGTACTTCCGCGGTAATCTTATAAAAAAACTCCAGTCAGGAGCACAAGAGAGAAAGGTACTAGACCCATTTTTTCTCTCTGCTGTACGTTATTCGTGCGGCAAAGCTGCCTCTAGGTAAAGAACATTCTCGATAATAATTCAGAATCGGCAACCTGGTTGGTTGGTTGGTTTGAGGCGGGGTTGGTCATTCGATCATGTTTGTACTGCAGCCTATGGGCCCATTGTGCACCTTCCCCTTGTTACAGAAGTCCACTGCCCTTTATCAGGTTTAGTAGATTTCTGCCAAGATGTTCATGCGGGAGTGGGTTCCCGCTATGTATGTTCCCAAATGGACTGTGTCTTTTGTGTATCAGTGCAATGCAGTTGTATATTATGTGTGAGGCTGTATCCCCCTCTACCCCGCAAAGCCTGCATGTTATGGGTCCATTGTAACTGCCCATTTTTTGCAAGTGTTTCCTTAGATGAGTGTCCTGTCAGAAGTCCTACTACTTGTCTTAGCTGAGTGCATTTCAGCTGAAGGACCTCAGTTTTTAGTTCCTTGGAAGGATCGCCCAGTGTCTCCTTCGCATGTCTTTGGCCAGGTGATGTATGCCAACGAGCAAGATGTTGTTGAGACCATCTGCTTATCGTTGTTTTCGTCACTTTTTGGACAGTCCGAGTACTGGCTCTGGACCGTTGAACCTTCTAGACGACCCAGCTCTCGCTAGTTCATCTGCTTTTTCATTGCCTTCTATTCTCGAGTGTCCAGAAACCCACAGAAGTTCTATCCTGTTGTTCCTGGCGGCGAGCTCTCTGATACTATTCAGGCAGTCCATCGTGATTTTGGATGTTATACGATGGGCATCCAAGGCTTTTAGAGCAGCCTGATTGTCTGAGAGAATGTGAATGATGTAGTTGTGATACCCTCTTCTCATATTCTCTCCTAAGGGAAAAAATAACATTTTCACCGAACTCAAATAGGTACTAGTAGTGTTTTTAGACTACAGAAAAATGAAAAGTACTTGTAATTTAATTGGTTAAAAGCGCTACAGACTGTCATCTTAAACTATTACATTCGGGGATCATGGTTAGTTTTGGTAAGTTTAATCTTTTTTTTTTTTAATTACAAAGAGTTTGTATTACAGTAATAAAAGGTCAAACAATGAATCATAATTATATACCTCAAAATAGAATTATAATAAAATTTCAGATAATAACAGAATAATTCACTTCAGAGTAAAAAGCGTGGGGTGCATTTTACTATTTTTTCATAACTTTTCCCTCATAGATATTTACAAATGAAATAATTATAGCATTTAATATATTAAGCACCCCACGCTTTTATTCTGAAGTGAATTATTCTGTTATTATCTTAAATTTTATTATAATTCTATTTTGAGGTATGTAATTATGATTCATTGTTTGACCTTTTATTACTGTAATACAAACTCTTTGTAATGAAAAATTATTTTCTAATTTTTAGTTCGGTTGCAAATAAAAGCGTGTTTTTTTTAAACTAATATTTATTTTTCATTTTTTAGTTCGATATATCAATTAGTTTTCTGCGGACATGTGATATTGAAATGTTTCACGAACTATTAAGTAATCTAATCATTTCATTTAAAGCTTCACTGCTGCATGGGGTTTCAGAACGCAACTACTCCGAACAAGTTTCTGTCAGCCTTATGCTGAGAGTACGTCAGAAACTGCACGCATGCGCAGATCGCGCACTAGCTCTTTCTCTGTTACTCTCCTACAGAAAATCTATAAAGGAATTTATTTATCCAGGCGATCCTAATTAGGATAACGGGATACTGTTTGCAGATTATTGCATTGTCATGGGTCCTTGATACGTGTGCAAAGTTTCAAAGAAATCGAATCGCTGGAAATTGGTGAAAATTAAGCTTAAATATTCCGTTACATACATACATAGATACATACAACCCAAGCTAATAAAAGCGTGTTAAAAATAAAATGTATTTTGTAAAACGTTTTACCCTCTATCTTAAAAGTTAAAACATTTAAGGCGTAATATGCTATGCAATATTTAAACTTTTTTAGTCTCCCAATGATTTACATACTTAGGGATCAAAAGTTTATTTTAAAACATCCTGTATAAAATGTACCTTCTTTTATTATTAAATTTAAAGGGGTACTGTTAATTTTGCTGTACCTGTTCGATTCTGTAATCCAATAAAATTCGGGAGATTGAACATAGAGTGGGCACGATGTCTAATTTAAAGCTAATGTGAGTTTATTGCCAAAGCAAAAGTGAGTTTATTGCAGTTGTACCTTGTGACCAATTCTAATTTGTTTGGAATGTTCGAGAATGTGTACGGTAAATTAAAATTAATTTCTAGCATAACCTACTGGAGTGCCGTGTTAATTAAAGGCACTAGCTAAACGACCGCCGCCCGCATTGCTCAATTATAGAAAGAAAAACGCCGTCCGGCGGTTTTATTTATTTATGTATGTGAAGACAGCCAAAAATCTAAATTAATTTGTTATTATTGGCGGTTCTTACTCATTTTATCGGTAGATGTTGCTATCTGGCGGCTGTGCTTATAAGAAGTAATAAAAACCGCCAAATAATAGTCCCAACCTTAATAATTATTTGTTTTGCTGTGTCTTAAGCGTTTAGTTTAATTGTGGTTTTATTGTTAAATATTGTATTTTTTTTTATCAATAAAGAAAAATGAAACTGGGAAACACATTTGACACCTAGGAAGATATTGTCAAAGCTTTTAATAGGTATTCAAAAGAAGAATGCATTCTTTTAAAAAAGAAAATTGGTCGTGTAAAACAAGTAAAAATGTTAATTTGTTTAATTGATTCTTTAATTTTCGTATTTGTCATCAAAATTATATTATCTTTTAAGATATGCAGGTAGCGACAAAAAATGTGATTTTCTTAGAATTAAAATTTTTGTCCTAAGCTGCATATCTTAAATGATAATATTAAGATAACAATACGGACATCAAGACAATATTTTTATTTGTTTTATTCATGTTATACATGTAAAATAGAAAAAATCTTGGGTGGTAAGTAAGTAATGGCAGATAGAAAATAATTGCACTTATCTAATTATATTATTACCTGGACCTTTTGGTATACCTCTTTTTCGTAGGGCCAATGGTAATTTATTATCCCCCATATTATTATCTGTAAGGCAAATAAAAGGGTAATTTTCTTGTCTTGGAATTTTATCAACAATCTCATTTTCCGTATAATTTTTTTTTCCTGCAGAGTAAAAAAAAATTCAAACCCTAAATACTTGCATACTTTAATTGGTGATACCATAAAGTAACATACCTACGGATAAGAGAAACCATGGCATTCTAAAATTTTCGACCCGCTTTTGCGGCAGGCTTGGCGGCAGGCTTGTCATTTTTCCAGTTTACACTTTAAATGCGTCGGTCGAAGCCTCGCCTCGTGTAACATCAGCGGTGGGGAGACACGTAAGCTTACTAAAATGACTAACTGGCGGTATTTCAACGAGAAACGAATAAAATTATATTGGGAGTTTTCGCATGACCTGTCCTTAAATCGGCTATTTCATGATAACTCTTATAATTTCCTTACTCTATGGTGATACTTTAGTATTGGTTCTATGAAACAGTGTTTTTTTCTCTACTATACTTCTGGCTCCTCTTTTAAAAAGATATATTCTTTATTTAAATGCCTTTGATAAACTCTTTGTAGGTGTTAAACGTGCCTTCCAGACTTTTTTATTGATCAGTAAAAATATTATAATAAGCAATTAATCCACAAGAAAACTAAAGGCTTACGATACAGCAAAATCAATAGTTAATAAGGTTAGGTTAACTATTATTTGGCAGTTTTGATTAGTTTTTATAGGCATAGTCACTGGAAGGCGGCATCTACCGATAAAATAGGTAAAAATCGACGATAACTACAAATTAATTGAGATTTTCGGCGGTTCTTATACTCGTTAATAGAAAAACCGCCGGACAACGGTTTTCTTCTTATTATTGAGCAATGCGGCCGGCAGTTGTT
This sequence comes from Listronotus bonariensis, assembly GCA_014170235.1. NCBI lineage: Eukaryota > Metazoa > Arthropoda > Insecta > Coleoptera > Curculionidae > Listronotus > Listronotus bonariensis. The sequence continues at coordinate 242,492 of JACEGR010000422.1, forward strand.
TAGACAGTGCCTTAATTAATACATTTTGTAAGTTATACTTATTATTAAAAGTGTTTCTAAATTTTTCTAACAAAAAAAACAGAAATCTTACCATGACAGGGGTAGAGGTTCAAGTTTTTACAATTAATCCGTAACAAAAGATTAATACTTAAAATTAGGAGCAAATCCAAAGTTCTTAGGCGACATTTAGATTATTGCCGTTTTTACATTCCAAGTTTGGGTTTCGCATGTCGTGCTCCCTAACACAGGGAAAGAGCTCGGGGGATACTCCCCATCCCCATTCCGGAGCAAAAGAAATCCCCCGGAGAAATTTGGAAGACCAAATGAAATTTGGCAATCAAACCATAAGCATAAATGTAATCTCAAAGTAGTACTTGTTTGTTTGGTTTTTAATTAAAGGTGAGTAACTTTTTTGCTTCTCATTTTTCTGGCGGTATTTTTTTTTGTGGTAACAATCTTTCCCGAAAATATTGAACTCCCGCCAGAAAGATGTTTTTGAATTCAACACTGCTGCCTAACAAGATTTCTTTTTATGGTTTGCCGCCAAAATTTAGGTGACGTTCCGTAAGTTAACCACAAACTTGGTTTACCTGGTTCCCGTTCCGTAACCTTCCAATTTCTAAAATCTGGTTAGATTATTAAACGCGGTTTCTCAAAATTTTGCCTTAACTGTCAATCGAAACTACCGATTAAACTGCAACACGTTCCATAAGTTAACCAAGATATTAGTTTTCCTGGTTTTTCTGGTTTTGGGAAGGTTTTGAGACGGGGTTTCTAGACATCTTGGTGCTTTCGGTTTATTCCTGAGAACGTGCTCATTGATCGAAGAAGATTTTTTTTCTAAACAAATCGGTACACGGAGCGAGAGAAAAAAATAATGCTAGTACGTTTCGCTGTTTGGACGGTTATGCGAAAGAGTTATCTCTAGACGCAAATTCTTTAAGGTTGCTTTTTTCTTTTGTTGTAGATTCGTTATTGCGTATTGGATCTTTTTTTTACTTTTGAGTACGTAAATAAATAAAATAAAAGTATATTCACGGTGTTTACTACTGTACGAAACTTCAAGGGTGATTCCTTACATATATCGTTTTACAGAAAAACGGTCTTATGAACATAGGTCCGGACTTGCTCGTTTCGAAAAACAAATCCTTAAGCCAATTTGGTTTAAATTTTGGAGAGTTCTTTTGAGTAATAATGCGCATATTAGGCTCCAACTTGATTGAAATTATTGTACAGTGGCGTCTTAATTGGCACGACAGCTAATATTATTAAGAAAAAAACGTACACCAGTGACTTTTTTTAAATTTTAGTTTTTAGTTTTTTGATTGTTGTGGTGTCCACTAAGACGCCACTGTACGAAATAATTTTAATCTAGCAATAGCTAAATATGCGTCTTACTACTTTAAAACTCAACGTCAAATGAAATCAGTTGTTTTACTCACAAAATACTAATTTACATAAACCAAAACGAAGGCTTTTACCGATTACCGCTGTCAAACAGCTAATTATCAGTAGGTTGGTTAACTTACGGAACGTCACCTTAGTCAGCTGTTAATATAGATAATCTTTTAAACTGGAGTAACTTCAAGTTTTGTATTCCCTTAATACTGATCATCTATCACTTAAAAGCTAGTTGCCTCATTAAACTCCGTAACGCAATTAATCATTTAAGGGACACTTTAACGATGTCTCATAAATCCGCGGTTAAACCTAAAGTCTTAACCAAAGTGTAATATTATTAATGAAGTTTTTTATCTTTGCTTTACTTACATTTAAAGCAAAGGACTCAGTTTATCTTTTTTTGCTTTATAGGCATATATAGGTAGGGGTATTGGAAGTTTAACCCCTCCCCCTTAGCATTGGGAAAGAAAAAAAAGAACATCTGGGGGTAGAAAAATCAGTAAAATGAGTTGTTTTTTAAAGAGCGAGAAGAAGAAAAAAGGATTGATGTAATAGTAGGTACTAGATGATGAGGCAAACCACCCATAAAAAAGCTATACACGGTGTTCATTTGAAAACTTTCCACTCAGGTTATCTTCGAAACGAGACAAATTTGAGAAAATCGCCGAAACACGTCAAGATATTTATTGAGGGGGAACGTTTTTACAAAAAATTGGACGGCGCCCCTTTAACCCCTTAACCACCAGGGCCACCACCCCAAGATTCTTAAATGAGAAGGCGCGTCGAGTGATACATCATTTTAAATCTCCTGACGAGTACTTTATAACCCTAGAATATGAAGTCAATATCTTCACCTATTACAAAATGGCGGTACTTTAAAAATTACCTAAATACCTGATTTGGATGGTCATATTTTCGAAACTAATAAAGTTAGATGTACTTAATGTGGTATTTTCTTAAAGCTCATTTAAAGATCTTTTTAATGGTAAAATAATATACAGGGTTCTTAAATAAAAAAATATGTACTTTTTCTTCTACCCTGCATATTACTACCAGTATCACCATTAAAAAACCTTTAAAAGAGCTTTAAGAAAACACCACATTAGGTACATCTAACTTTATTAGTTTCGGAAATATGGCCATCCAAATCAGGTATTTAGGTAATTTTTAAAGTACCGCCATTTTGTAATAGGTGAAGATATTGACTTCATATTTTAGGGTTATAAAGTCCTCGTCAGGAGCTTTAAAATGATGTATTACTCGACCCGCCTTCTTATTTAAGAATTTTGAGGTGGTGGCCCTGGTGGTTAAGGGTTAAAGGGGCGCCGTCCATTTTGTAAAAACGTTCCCCTCAATAAATATCTTGACGTGTTTCGGCGATTTTCTCAAATCTGTCTCGTTTCGAAGATAACTTGAGTAGAAAGTTTTTAAATGAACACCCTGTATATACGTCCGTTTCTTATAGATAATTTCGATCATGGTTACTATGCAAAATTTAATTTTAAAATTAAAAACATTAAATTAGGGTATAAAAATATAAAATATCTATTAGGTTTTAAATATTTTTAAAAAGCTCCTATCCCCTTTATTTAAATTAATAAAAATATACAGGGTGTTCCATAGGAAAATTCATATCTTTAGTTCTTATCTCAAAAATTACAAAATATTTTAAAAATCTAAGTAGACCATTGGATTTTAGGTAAAAATATCTGCTTATATAATTCATTACCCTGCATGTTAAACAACTGGGGGCCTATAAAAAATTTTTTAGTGTAATTTTTTGTTTTATTTCAAAAATAGCATCATTTTGTGACAATCGCAAGTCTCTTTGTTTAATAATAACCAAGATACCCTGCAATTGCACCAAAGCCCGGACACCCTGTACATTGAGCGTTACTGGTATCACCGTTAAAAAGATCTTTAAAATGTACATAAATACGATAGTTTGTATTTTTTGACCACCTTGTTTCTTAAATATGCTTCATTAGCCAAGGTTACCATTTTTTAGTTACATATGAGTATAAAAATATCAAATGAGTACGTAAATTCAAACAAAAATAAAATCAATTACAATCTATAAAAAATTTGCAGTGGGCTATAATGTCGCGTATGTCATGGCTGACAAATATTCCAAACAAATCGAGAACATTAAATTTATTGTTAGTATTGATATAAATCCAGAAGAAAGTTGTGTCGTAGAAAAAGTAAAGCACGCAATTCGCACGGAATAGTCATTTCCCTTTTCCATAACTTAACGTATGTCCTAAAAGTTTTGGCACACAATATTTATCGGTTTCTTTCGATATTTAAGACCATTCCTCCTCAATTCCAACGATATCGTACTCTTAGAAGATCTGTATTGCCTAGCCAGTCTCCTCGTTGACATTCCAATCTGGTTTATTGCTCTTCTCACCAATCTCTCTGACCTCTGTGCGGTAAATGCACGTGGTCTTCCACTTTTGGGAGATTCAGACACAGGTATTCCCTGCTCGCACTCCGCTATTGTTCTATAAATGGTTCTGCGTGAAATGTTTTCATTCTGGAATATTCGACAGATTTCAGCTTTGGGTATCCGCCCAACTAACTTGTAGATACTTTTTCTTATTTCTAATTTATACGACATCTTAAAGCGAAAACTTCAAAATAAATAAATCTCAACTGACAGTAAATAAAGTAAATAAACTTTTGTTTTCAAAGGCAACTTGATATTATTTTGTTTTTGTTAAAATTAAAGACAATGAGTTTTGTGCCAAAACTTTTAGGACATACGTTATACACATTGACTTACTGCAAAGGTCATACTCATGGAAAATAAGTAGAGTTTCGTGCTTGCCCCTAATATATTATGACTTTATCTCTTGTTCAAAATGGTGCCAAACTCTCAGTTTGACATTCATATCTGTCATTTCTTGCCTAAAATTGGATTTTTGTCGTTCTACTACCATATAAAAAAATATCAAACAATCAAAAGTTAGGAGGTTCTGTCTTTCGACAAGCACTTTGTGATGATCATACTTCTTTAAATTGTGAAAAACTATTAAAAAATAAGTATCATATTAAGGTAGCTTATGAAAAAAAATCTTTCAAAAAAATAATAAAAATTAATAAATAATTTAAATTGATACTGTATATTTTTTTAAACCCACTTTAATTAGAAAAATTACTGGTATTGCATTATATTAAATATAAACGTTGACCGAATATTGTTGTTTTATTTTACAGTCAAACTTATTTGTATTTATTTTTATTAAATAATCCCTCTATCATCAAAAACATCTTTAAAAACTACATAAATTCAAAATATAAATATTACAATTTTATCTACACTGATGGCTCTAAAAATAACAACAAGGCTGGAGCAGCTTTTGGACCCCAGACCATCAGAGCTCTTATGATCTGCACCATACAACAGGAGTATTCACATCTAAATTATTTACTATCATAGAAGCCCTAGACTTTATACAACTTAGATTTAGCACTAATTGGGTAATTGCAACTGGCTCTCTGAGCTCCATAAAATCAATGGAATCCTACTCAGTTGATCACCCGTTAATAATGGAAATTGAATACAAACTAGAAAGAATTCGCATTCAAAGAAAAAAGTAATATTTCTTTGGACACCGGGACATGTAGGCATAGAAGGGAATGAAGAGGCAGACCTACTGGCTAAAACTGAATCTAACACAAAGATGAACATAAATGTTTTCTACAAAAAAACCTACAAAACCTCTCAAAAAACATATCAAAAAACATTACACAATTAGAATGGGACTTAGAAGAAAGCAACAATAAACTACAAAAGGTAAAACCACAATACTTTGAACAAAACTACATATCCCAGTTGACCAGAAGAACATCTTGCATCATGGCCAGACTACGAATCGGTCACACTAATGTAACTCACAAATACCTGATAGAGACCCTCCTCGATGCGAAGTATGCGACTGTATACTTAGCATTCAACACATTTTCGAAAACTGCAATAAATATAAAAATGAACTACAAAACATGAACATAATAGGAAACATTAGAGAAAAGTTAGCATCCAAAAACTTGCTTCAAATTATGGAATTTCTAAAAAGAAACCAACTAATAGACAAAATATAGGAAACATAAAAAATAAAAGAATAAATAAAGAAACAATCAAAAGCTCACAAACAAAGATGGAAAAACGTATTAACTAACACATGTAGAATCACAACCAGTAACACAAATGAAACCAGCAAAATTAAAGACACTAAAAACCCTAAGGGTTGACGTGTCTATAATAAATAAATCTCTCTCTCTCTCTTTTGTTAAATACACATACAGTTATTCATGGCTTATGGCTTAGTCTAAACAGTATAGATGCCCATATAAAATTTACCTACAAAAAAATTACGTCCAAATCTTTTCATGTGATTTTTAGAAAAAATTAAAACGCTTAGGTTTACTGCGTAAAACGAAAAACCACATGAACCTTTAATAAATATTCACAAATGGAAAATAATTGGGTTTTGAAAATATTCTGACAAAATGAATATTAAACGGCTTAAGTTTACTAAAACCGATGACACAACAAGATTTGTGAAAAACTATGGTATGAAAATTGCGCGAACGTGCAAAATGATGAAAATAGTTGAGGGACCATAAAAGTAATCATTTTTTTAACTTTTTTTTCTGCTGTGGTAAATGTAATTGGTGAAATACAAATTACTCTTTTCGTTTTTTTTGGGAGTTTTATCATTATAGTAAAATACAGTGTTGTCGCGCTGTTACAGCTAACAGAGTTTTGCATGTCTACCCTTACAGACTATCCAAAGAAATGTGAAATTTGTTTTGGATACAAAAAACACTTAAAAAGATTACCCACAAGTTCATATACCGGGTGGTGCATGGCCAGACTGGCCATAGGAAATCCCATGTAAATTTTGATACTTTTAAATATTAGCTTCCCTATTGATTTTCCAAAAAAATTGTATTAGACTATTTTGAAGACGTTGATAAGATAAACTACCAGAATAAATTCTGATATTTTTTAATAAGCCGATTAAATGTTATTTAAGAAAAACTATTTGTAAAATTTGGAAGTTGACAAGACATTATTTTCATTACTGTTGGATTTATTAATACCTTAATAATTTAACGAATACCAAAGTCGGTCTATATAAGGTCACGACATTCGGCCATATTGCTGTGTGACGTGGTATGACGTCACATCTCCCATTTTTCGGCCATATTGTTCAGTGCCGGAGATATACAGTTTATTGTATTAGTAGAACAACCGTTTATACAACAGTTTTTAATTATTATTAAGTTGTAAATTCTTTTACTTTAAATAAAAAACATTTGGAATTACATCTTTCAACAAATATCACTACCAAAACAATGCAAAATGAAATGCGCAAATTCTAGACACCACTGGATTGATCATCAGCTTTGATTTTAACCAGTCTTGCCAACTTTTCTCCGTGAAGTGCCCTTCCTTGCGTCCCCGACCTCGAACCGCCTAAAAGTTGAGGACATGTCGCAACCTTATGAATATAAACTAACCTTGGGGTTATTGGCTTATTCAAAAATAATGAAATTTTAACAGTTAACTTTAAATTATTTTTTATTCAACTTTCGCCACGTTTATTAATAGATATATGTTTCTTTCTTTAATTTTAGAGACTTTATATTAATAAATATTAAACTTAAAGGAAAGTTCATGTTAAATCCTAATTATCAAAAACTTGAGTTATAAATATTGATTATAAACAAGTAATAACGGAAGCTAAACGATCGCGTATATAATCTCAAAACTACTATATTTCAAGTTGCTATCAATTGATACTTCAGCTAATGATTTATTCCCTGTCAGTAGGGGCAACAATGCCTAATAAATGACCTATTTTGTTGTGTGTTCTCTGGATATATGAGATGTGAATTTATTTAAAGTACAGTGTTATAGTCAAAATATGGATTATTTTGTTAAAGAAGCCTTGCTTAGAAGACCTATAAAGATAAGTAGTGACTTTAGTAAAGGAAAGATATTTTATATTGCTTGGTTAAAGTTAATCACATAAAAGAAGTAATATACCCTGGTTTGGAGTGTTACTAGTGACGTAGTTTAAAAATTAAAATAAAACTTAGAAGTTAAAAACTATGACTTAATTTTATTAATAAAATATTAAAATTTGGTACAAATATTTAAATAGTTATTATTTAAAAAATTGACATAGCATGATAGCACATTCATTGAGGACGTAGGCTCTCGGAGGGACACCTTATTAAACATTTTTTGACAGGGAGAACTTGTTCTTCCAGACCGCTCGCGTTAGCTGTTGACTTAGAATTGAATTATCTATTTTTCGATTTACGTATTTCTGCAAAAACTGCAGTTTGACGATTTTTACATATTCCATGAAACAACATGTTTAACGAACTCCGTAAATCGGCAAACTGCCTAATCGGTAAACTTTTTAGGCGCGCTTGTGGCGGCTTCGGTTGTATCGGCAAGCGTCGATCTCCGGAGTTAAGCAGTGGAATGCGCGCCCATAATTTGGATGGGTGACCGGCACCAGCGGTGTTTTGGGCAACGGCATACGGTGTTCTGCTCGGGGATGCGGACCGAGCAACAACCATCCAAGTTATGGAATGAATGGTGTGTGAATGGGAAGGAGTAGGGGTCAAGGTACAATAAGCCTTCAGGCTGCAGTGCACCACCTAGGGGGCGGTCGTCGGACCTGGGTGGGATGACCCCGAAAGGGTGAGAAAAAAAATCGGTAAATTTTGTTTAATGTCACATTATTTAATTATAGATTAAGTGAATAAACTAATACAAGAAAAATTTAAAATTATTTATTTTAAACACGGAATCGAAAAAAATTTCTTGACAATATTGTATAATTATTATTAAAATATAAAAAAGTAAAATAGATGAATTATCTAAGCAAGGTTAATGATCCAGAACAGAAAGCCTTCTTTAGATATAAATACATTATAGCCGAGGCAATAAAGCATTAAAGTTCGTAGTTTTTTAGAATAGAATTGAAATACGGTTTTTTGTATTCGCTTCCAAAAATTTCTTTCCAATTTCTATTTTATACAAAACGGAAACTGCATTGCTGCAGCCTATAACGCATTTAAAAAATGCATATATTTTTAACACGCTTTTATTAGCTTGGGTTGTAACTATCTATCTATCTATCTATCTATCTATCTATCTATCTATCTATCTATCTATCTATCTATCTATCTATGTAACGGAATTTTTGAGCCTAATTTTTACCAACTTCCAGCGATTCAATTTCTTTGAAACTTTGCACACGTATCAAGGACCGATGACAATGCAATAATTTAAAAACAGTATCCCGTTATCCTGATTAGGACCGCCAGAATAAATAAATTCCTTTACAGATCCTCTGTGTCTCTTGACAAAATGGCGAAGGAATTTTTTAGTGAATAAACTGGAGCATTTATTTTTAAAAAACTAATTGATATATCGAACTAAAAATGAAAAATAAATAATAGTTTAAAAAACTAAAAAACACGCTTTTGTATACAACCGAACTAAAAATTAGAAAATAATTTTTCATTACAAAGAGTTTGTCACTTCAGAATAAAAGCGTGGGGTGCTTAATATATTAAATGTTATAATTATTCTATTTGCAAATATCTATGAGGGAAAAGTTATGAAAAAATAGTAAAATGCACCCCACGCTTTTTACTCTGAAGTGACAAACTCTTTGTAATGAAAAATTATTTTCTAATTTTTAGTTCGGTTGCATACAAAAGCGTGTTTTTTTAGTTTTTTAAACTATTATTTATTATATTATTAATATATTTTGTAAAGAAGAGTTAGAATTCGCCCAAGTCGGCTACCTGGTGGTTTTTAAGGTCGCTAATCACGTTTATGATGTTCAAATTGACTCCCCGAATACTTAGAGCTTAGGAACGCCGACGAACGTAATGTCCGTGGAACTTTCCCAAAATTCATGTAAAGAAGGAGGGAAACTCGGTGCGAAAGTTTAATTCAAATATGGCATTGACGGACACCAGAGTGGCTTTCCAGACACGAAAATTTTTGTGCGTCACGATCCACGGCTTGAAGCTCTTGATCTGCTATTAAAAGTTAGTCACTGGAACGCATCTCTAGACAGGGAAAGAGAGATAAATTAAAGAAATTTTAAAATTTCGTTTTTTTAACCTTTCTTGGCTTTATAATAATAATCTCTTTTAATATCCAAATTCATTTTACACAAATAATTTTAAAAATCCATTCTTAGCCATAAAAACACGTTTGAAGCACAAAAACCAAAAGAGGCACTGGTGCATGAGGGGTAAGGGGAAAGAAAACGGAGTTGTTCAGGTGCATAACACTTTCGTCCTGAGCTACTTGAGAGCGCTCTATTTGCGTCACTGGAAAGCTACTCTGGTGTACTCTAACTTGTATGCGGACGTCATTTCCGAGAGTGCCAAAAACAACCCAAAAATCGTCGTGGGGGCGTTTTGTTTTTGTAAAATAAAGGATAAAAGCTTTTTAAAATAGAAAAATAAAATAAATAAAACTATTTTTAAATAAATAGATTTTTTTGCTAACGACGGGTAAGAATTTATTTTTAATTTTAGCAGTTTTATATAAAAGCCATTAGCTACGTATTAGAAGTTGACGTCAGTATATTAAATATAGTTAATTATGCAAAGCAATTTTCATTCACCTTTAATGGGTAATGAAGCAAAGTTGGTGAACACATCGATTTTTTACTCTTAATTAATTAAAAATAGCCCCAACATTTAATTTTATCTTACTTAAAAAGTTAATGACCGTACAACAGTTTTAATCTTTTTTATGCTTTTTTGTACAGGGTTGGCCAAATTCAATCCTTTTATAGGAAAGTTATGTTTCTGTATGTTTTACACAAAAACTGATTCTCATTTGCGAGGCTCAAATTTCAAGAAAAACTTACTGCTGAAAGCCGTAATTTGCTATCTTACTTCGTTTACTCGCTACATGTGTTTTTAAATTCGTGCGTTTTCTTTAATCCCTTATAACTTCCTTTGTTTCTTAAGTGATCAGATTTTGACTTTTTTATTTATTTTTGTAAATTTTAAATGTAACACCCTTTATATTATTTTAGTATTAAAATTCCTACAAAATTACCCTTTCAAAAATGTATCACATTTTATATTTCTTTTAATCCTTTTCTGAGATATTGCATGTTTTGTTATTTATTACTGGTATTGGCTGAAAAGTTGGCCATGATCACAATAATTCAAACAATATAAATAAGACTTTCGTATTTTATTGACTTTTGTGGCGAAAAACCATTTATAATAAAAATTTAATAACTTAAACAAGGGTAAAGAATAATTCTTTTTTAGGAGTAAATTAATTTATTCTGTTGATGTTTTGCCCCAAGATCTTTTAATTAGCTTATATTATAACGGTGTTATTTTATATAACAAACGACAATTATTTTTACGTATGCAGGTTCGACAGTTTACGACAATTATTTTTCTCTATCCAAGTAAATTAAAGATAAGCATCAAAAACAAATGCAAACTAAATTTAAGTCTTATTGTAGAAAGCTTGCATTTGTTTTTCATGGTGTTTAATCGCAAAATGTGCTTAAATGCTTTCCATTTTGTTCGATACATTTGTGAAGTTTGTAATCAAAATTGTATTTTCTGTCAAGGACAATTTTTTTGTTTTGTTTTTATGGCGGGCTGTGATAAAGTTAAAGTAGGCGTTGATTAAATTAACGTTTTTAATTAATACGTATAAATAATTCAAATCAAGCTTGCAACATTATTGAAAAGCCCTTATCGGCATAATTTTGAACTAGTATAAGAGTCCATTCAAGTTTTTCTTGTTGTTGTGGCAGTTAATATTGTGTTTTTAGAAAATTTTTATAATTTATTAAATAAATGCAAAAAATACAAGGTCTACAATTTGTGCTAAGTGTTTTGGTGGTTGTCATCATCGATTCCGTACACAATTCTGCCATGAAGCAAAATGTGCAAAGTCGGATTTGTTATGCCTGCAGTTTAAGTGTAAATTTTGTGAACACCTAGTATAAAAAAGTATACATTTTGGGAATTTTAAAAATATACATTTTTGGGAATTTTAAAATAAGTATACATTTTAATTAGGTTACTTAACATTGGGAATTTTGCTAAATAAAGATATACGTGAGGTGTCAAGGTTTTTAAAGTATAAATTAAACAATTTTCTAGGTTACTCTTATAATAATAAAATAAAACAATAAACAAACTGGGTCATGTAGAAATGCAAAACAAACACTGGAAAATTTAATATTTAAATAGGGAGAGAAAGAAATTAGAGAGACATTAGATTAGATAAGAAGTAGTTAGTGAAGTCAAGTATAAAGTTAAAGTTTTAGTTAAGCTTTCGCACGTGGCTACCCCCTAGTGAGGGGTATGCCCCTACAAAATTACGAAGTTAAATTAGTTTCTGCAGTGTAGTTAAAAATGCCTTAATAGTTTTATTGTCCACCGGTCTCATTGTCCCAAGAAGATAGTTCCATATGGTATATTTGCCCCAGTGACGTAAAGTGGCCCTAATGTATATATTTCAAAAATAAGTACGTCACAATATTCAAGAACTTACGTTTTGTCACTTTATATAAAATTACGCGGAACATAAGCTGGAAACTACTCTTTGTTTTATTTAGGTTTTTAGACTATGATGCCTAATATTTTGTCTGAAATTTAAAAGTGCCTGCTTCTAGCCGAGACGCAAACCTAAAATCGTATATTTCTGTAAATATGGTAAATATTTTTGATACTTTTGATCTAGATACCCATTTTTATCAGCTGATTAACCGAATTGCAACACTGCTACTCCTTAATTTATTCTCCCTATTACAGTAGCTTGCCAGTTGATTTATAAAATAATAAATAAATAAAAATGAATAATATTAAGCATAAAAGGGCAAATTGGAACGTCAAGTTAAACATGCTTTTAAAGGCCTTTGACAAATTGCCCTAAAAATCTTTTTTTGTTAAATAAAAATAACAAGCGCGCAATAATAGACTTTTTTATTGACTTACTTTTTCCAATTTCTTAAGTATTTTCGAACTAAATTTATATTTAAAAGTTTACCTGCAGAGAAAAAAAACGTGGTTTATTTCGTACTTATTTTAAAATTTAAATTGCATTTTTTCTGAACAGCTTTTTATGTAAACATATGCTTTCATCTTAAGAGTAAGCTTTTTTCCAATTTAAAAAGTTTTGCGTCTGCTTTGACTCAAACAAAAGTAATCTTATGTAAAAAAACACATTTAATCAAAAAGAAAAAAGAAAGCCAGTAAGAAAGTTTATTTTAAATAATATGTCTGTTTTAGTATCATAAAAAATCACTTAATTTTAAATATTAAAGTAAAATTGTAAAATTTTAAAAATTATTTGCCAAATCCCTCATCAAACCATAAGGTACTCCTACATGATAAAATATTGTTCACCTCGTATAAAAACACGTGTCTTCGTTTTTATACCTTTATTAATAATGGAACGTAACTATGGTTACAAATAACGACAAAATCTTCACTTGTCAATGTCTCGAAGTTTACAGTACAAAAAGTCGAATCTATACTAACTGTTCGGAGGTTTTTCGTCGCCCCATAGTATGGTGGAAGAGTAAAGAATGATCTAGAATATTCGAGAAATATCGTGAAAATTCCATAGTACAGGATGGCATAAAAGTTCTTAATGGATAAAACCTCGGGCGTTTTCGAAACCTTCGAAAGTGATGAAAGTTTGAAAATTAAGGTAAATTATTTAAATAAATTACCAAACTAAATTAAATGATCCTAACTCTCTCTAAAATTCTATAACCTAAACACATTTTTGAAAGTCTGTAGTTTCTTAATAGTCGAATCAATGAAGCTGTAAACGGACAATCATAGAGTGTCCTCAATAATAGCTCCGATTTTAATAATTTTTTAATTTATTTTTAAGTTTTCTATATTATTTAACTGACTTTTTATTCGATGTATGGTTTTCAGTAAAAAATTCCGCATGGTCAAACCGCTAATTCTTTAGTACACGTTAGTCATGTTAGGAGTATTTTAGTTAGCTTCACCAATCATTATATACATACATACATATATTACAAGTTAAAACATTAATGTACTGACCAATCTTTAGCGTGGGAAATAATTTGATTTAAATAGTATATAAAGAAGGTGATATTATTTACTGCAAAGTTTTATTTTAGCGATATTAAATGACCATGCCAAAATTGGGTACATCAAATAAAAAAATAATTAAAATATTCTTTTTTAAAACTAAACAGATATTTAGTAGCATTTTTATTTTAGGAAAACGTAGGGCGTTCATTTTTTTTTAAATATTTACCATATCTCCGTACTCTTCTCTTTAGAATACCTTGTATATACGTGCCAATGAAAAAAACAATATCTAACAATTGCATTTAAGGTTTTAAACCATGCAGAACTTTTTATAGATTTTTTTTTTCGTAAAATTACTAATAAACAAGTTTTCCATATGGAGCGAATTTAAGTAGACATACTGTAATCGATGCTTACAGGGCTTGTGCTTAATTTTATGAAGATTCTTTAAAAACCTCTTAAAGTTAGAATTTAAAAATATTTTTTTTTCAGGATTTTAACACAAATGTTAAAAGTTTTAGGAAGTTTATTTAACCTTTCTGTTTTAATGTAACCTAAGCATCAACATCTTATTCTAAAATACCCTGTACATTAATCAAAAATAAAAATAATTATTTCGCATGCTTTTGCAGTTAAAATTAACTACGCTTTTCAAACTAAAACCTCGTTTATCTTAATAAAAAAGCAGACTCGTTTATTTTGTTTTTCATTAAGAAAAGTGTTTTTGTAAATTAAATTAATTTTGTACCGGGTTCAAAGACCCTTGAGATGTAGTGTTCTTTAAAGATGAAATAAAAAATATCCCTTGGGTAAATGGAAAACCTTTTCACCATCGTATTTTTTTATTTTAAAAACTTTTACGTTGAAGTTTATTATTGAGGAGGAAAATTTCCTGGTGGTTGTCCTTGTAAAAATTACAGCATAAGAATTACTTTTATTCTTACAGTGACCGGCCAAACAGTTCACAACATATGATTTTTTTTTATTAAGATGAAATCATAAAAAGTGGGATTAGATCACAAAATATCAAAAAAAGCTAAAAGACTAAAAAGAGCTTGGAATTTATTTCTAACCCCAAATGTAAAATTTGAAGCATCCATTTTTAAAAAGGAAATCCGCCATTTTCTTTACATGTTTTTTTTAAAGCCTGTGGGCTTGCCTACCAGGGGATCCCACAACCACCATGCGATGTTACGGGTATCCAGACGGGTTGGACTGGAAGGATTGTCTCACGTCGTTCGTATACTTTTTAAAGCTCATCCTCGGTTCTTTCGTCACTGGCTTGCGACTCATCAAACCGACTTCCATTGCGTTCACTCTGCTCGGATGAATACATCAAACATCTCACTATAATCACCCAAGTACCCTTATCTGTTGCGAACGAAGATCTTGTGTAATTGATCTTATTCAATACCTGTCGTGGCATATAGCCAGGGAAGTAGTTGTTTTTGGTCCTCATGATCGTTATCAGAGAAGCCAGTGGTCTTTGGTACTTGGGTCAGAGCTTATGCACTTGTTTTAACTTCAGTTTCCGTACGTTCTCGGTTGTGGTAGGACATTGGAAGGGAGTCCATGCGGCTCTCACGTGGTATAGTGCATGAAGGATGTAGAAGACGTGTTGGTGCCCCGAGGAAGATAGAAAACTCACAGCTGAATTTGAGAAGGCATCTTTTTTCTGGAACTAGGCTCTGTAAGTGAAGACTTCTATAACCTGATGTTTCCTGTTTGGCGTGCTGCACGAGGTGTTTTCCAATGGCGGAAAATGGAGGAGGCTTCGCGGGGAGGGGGGCTCAGCACTGAAAGAATACCGGTTATGCGCAAACCAGTAGAAGTTCCAGGAAAGATGGCCATGCCACTTCATAAGTTCAAGATTAAATAAATAGTGAAAGAATCCGTTTTCTGGGAGCTACAGAGCTAGACTATCCAGATTTTCACCCCGAATGTGCTGGTAAATTGGACCGCAAGGGACCAGAGCCAAGAATAAACAAACCAACCAACCAACTTGTTTCAACTTAACAAAACAAAGAATGATTTACCGTCAGCGTTCTAAGTAATTTAACGTAAAACCAAGAATAAGTAATCTACGTTTCTTGTAGAGAATTACTGGTTCTATTTGTTAAACAAAAGTTTTTGCTTTCTTTTGGCTCTATGATTTTGTTATAAATATGTTTCGTTGATACTGGAGTACTGTATAGTTGTATTTTTATTTTATCATATTATGTTTTTTGACCTGGTGAAAGTTATTTTATTTTGGATACAGCTTCTGTGTTTAGAAATATAACCGAAGGATTATCAATAAAGTAAACATATTTAGGAAACTCAAGTTCTTAGGTATTCACTTAAACTAAAGAAAAAAATAGTACCGACTTTTTATGTTTTTCTTATTTTTAGTATTTTTAATTACAATCACCAAAATATTAAATCTAAGTTGTTGCCAATAAATTTTTTTATGTTGTATTGCACTTATCCAATTAAAAATATATATATTTTTAATGCGATAGTAACACCAACAACAGCAAACAAAATACGGAAAACAAATGTTGTGCTCTTACAAATCATCTCTTTCAAATGTCCCGAGGGTCTATTATTTTACGTCGTTACTTTTTTTAAAACATATTCACAAAAAGAATTGTTAATAAATTTTTTATTCGGCAACGTTTCGTTCTCGAGACATTCATCATCAAAGTTGAAATTCAAACCATCCTAATTTTTACTATATTCTCTATTTTTTTTCACTAGATTTCTGATATAACACTAAACTGGCACATAATATTTTATTTAACATTAAAAAACCTTTTAAAAACAAGTTTTTTTAATTGGTTTTCTTTATTGATATACGTACACTTAGGTGTATGCATGGTTGCAGCATTTTAGGGGTAAAATATTTAAAATTCAATGAAAAAACTTGTAAAACAACTTAAAAAGAGGCCTGTAAAGTGTTATATATTGTTACATTTAGATATCAAACTTTTTTAAACGAGTTTATTAAGCCCAAAACCAAATATTCCTCCCATAAAAAAAAACAAAGTTGATGATGGTGGCTCAGAGACATTTTAGTGACATCATTTTATAGAACATAAAATGTGGCAATGTAAATATGTTATTTGTTTTAAAATATCTTTCTAAATAAACAAAAACAAAAAAATCTGTTTCACTTCATTACATGAAGCAAACATCTGACGTTTCGCCCAGCGTAGTGAGCTTTTTCAAAAATATATATTGCGTTCAGGCAACAACCTACAAACAATTACAAAAATTACTATTTTTTATCACAAATTAAAATAATACATAACAACACATTTAAAAAACTTTACATAACACTAATTTTACAGAAACGCACCTCGAAAAAGATTGTTATAGGCTCACATCTTATTTTGATTTAATAAAAATAAAAGAGTATCTGTTGTAGGAATTCCTTTTTTTCATTTAAGGAAGCAAGAAGGTTTTATTTTTATGTTATCCCTTACATAATAATAAAACCTTCTGCTTCCTTAATGAAAAAAGGAATTCCTACAACAGATACTCTTTTATTTTTATTAAATCAAAATAAGATGTGAGCCTATAACAATCTTTTTCGAGGTGCGTTTCTGTAAAATTAGTGTTATGTAAAGTTTTTTAAATGTGTTGTTATGTATTATTTTAATTTGTGATAAAAAATAGTAATTTTGTAATTGTTTGTAGGTTGTTGCCTGAACGCAATATATATTTTTGAAAAAGCTCACTACTGTTTTTAACTCTTCGACGATATTTTCACATTAAAAATTAGTGTTTTGTTTTAATGCTGACTACATTAAAGGTAACTTGACCTTTGATTTCGCCGTTGTTTCTTTTGGATCGTGTCTTACTTATTTTAAAATTAAACATTTTACAAATAAATTTAATAGAAAAATAATAATAATAATGAATATGGATGACTTAGATATTAAAAGGAATTTATACTGTTTTCGTATTATTTCTACAGTAGGTACATATATTTGTCTAAATATTCTTAGTTTCGTTACACGTAGGACGCGACCTACGCCAGTACGCCAATACGCGTACGCGCCTGCATGTGAGGCGTAGGGCACGGGTCAAACAAATAAAAGAGTTAAGAGTATTTCTACATCTAAAGAAAAGGCCGAACTATTTGCTAAACAATTTGCTGCCAATTCAACCCTTCATCCATCTGTCAATCATCCAATTTCAACTGTTCCCCCAGTTCCTCACAAAATGCCCAATATTATTTTTAAGGTAAAACACATTAAGCGTATCCTTTCTTCTCTTAACACCAAGAAATCATCTGGGCTAGATGAAATACCAGCAATCGTTTTTAAAAAAATGTGCTTCTGAACTTGCACCTATTTTAACCAGGCTCTTTCGAATTTCTTATGACACGGGTATTTTTCCAGACAGCTAGAGAGCTGCACGTGTCCAGCCTATTCCCAAGAAAGGATCTAAATCTTTTCCATCCAACTATAGACCTATTTTACTTCTCTCAATGCTTTGTAAAGTAATGGAGAAATCCATTAACTCGCAAATTCTTAGGTATTTAGAAAAACATAAAATTTTATGACAGGCAATACGGATTTCGTCACAAGAGATCTACAGCAGATCTTCTTTCCTTCGTTTCACACAACTGGAACAAGTCTTTTGAATTTCTAGGTGAGTCCCAGATCATTGCTCTTGATATATCTAAAGCTTTCTACCAAGTCTGACATGACGCACTTCTTAATAAACTTCCCTCCTACGGTCTTCCAACTAAACTCTGCTCTTGGCTCTCCAGTTATCTTTCTAATCGACGTATATCAGTCATTGTTGATGGCCACTCTTCAAGCTTTCCCGAAATTAATGCTGAAGTGCCTCAGGGTTCAGTACTAGCACCAACTTTGTTTCTTCTTCACATCAACGACCTTCTTTCTTCCACAACCAATCCCATTCATAGTTATGCTGACGATGGTACCCTTCACTCCACTTTTCAGGTTCCTAAACCAATCTCTCAACACGACTTGGAAAGCAAACGCAGGGTGATGCAGATATCTCTTTCACAGGATCTCAATTTAATATTGGATTGGGGCGCCAAAAATCTCGTTCAATTTAATGCATCAAAACACAATCATGTTCCTTGTCGCGAAAAAATCATTAAACACTCATCCTTTGCTTATGAGTGGCCAGGTTTTGCAGAGCGGGGACACATTTAACCTTGTGGGCGTCACATTTGAGAATAACCTAAACTGGCATAAACACATTGTATCTATAGCCACCGCGGCTTCACAAAAGCTTGGATTTCTTTTCCAAGCCAAAAAGTATTTTTCTTCTTCCAATTTATACATTTTGTATGTGTCCCAAATACGACCCTCTCTGGAATATTGTTCTCATGTCTGGGAAATGGCATCCCCTACAACCCTCAGCATTCTTGATGCCATTCAAAGAGGGGCTGTTGGTCTTATTAATGATCCTTTACTTACTTAAAGACTTCCTTCTCTTGCCCATCATCGAACTGTGGGAGATCTATCGCTCTTCTATAGATACTTTTACGGCTTCTGCTCCGACGAATTATCCAGTACAGTCCCTTCTTGCAGCTCTTAACAGAGAAACTCGTGGTGCCACGCGTATGCATCCCTATACAATTCAGTTGGACAGGCCCCGAACTTCCCATTTCGTTCGTTCTTTTATCCCTAGAGTTTTTAGACTGTGGAAGAAAAAGAAAACGCAAGAAATTAAGAAACACGCTGTAGCGAGTAAACGACGCAAGATAGCGAATTGCGGTTTTTATTAGTAAATTTGGCTTAAAATTTGAGCCTTCTGAATGGGGGTCAGTTTTTTTGTAAAACATACAGAAACAAGAGTTTTCTATTACAAGCGTCGAATTTTACCCACCCTGTACAATGCACTAATTACAAACTTAAATTTTCTCGATTTTAGCAGAAAAAAAAATAAAGAAACAACATTTAATATTTAAAATTAATTTTTGATGCCATACATCTCTTTTTTTTATATAACAATCTTTGATATTAACAAAAATACAGGAACTTTACTCTTAAGCCAAAAATAACATTTTTTGCCAAACCTCGAGAGGACTGATACAATTTGATATCTGATGATTGTATTTTAGGTTTTGGACCATAAAGAATCTTTTATATAAAAATAGTTTTTTTGATAAAATTATTTATAAAAGTTTTCCATAATGACACCAACTTACTTGAAGACACACTGTATGAAAAGGAGATCTGTAAAAAAAAAAGATTTATAGGAACTGCTCCTTTATTATATATATTATTTCTTTGAATCTATATAATTTTGGTAGATTTTTCATAGTAGTTTGTTACAGCCACGAGACGCACTACGCAGACGTTTCTAACAAAAGCTTAATTTTCTGGACGGAAATTTGGCATCTGGAGGTTTTTAATTTACGATGAGGAAGTGATCGCAGAGAGTTTTTTTTTGTATTTTTGCCATCCACTCACAACGAAAAAAACTTCTTGTATAAATGTTTCATAGATTTTTATCTATTATTTATTGAGCACAAGAAAAAAAAACAAATAAGAAGCTCTGGAAAAATAAGCAGAGGTAAACTTTTTTTAAATGGAACACCTTGTATATAAGGTCACTATTAAAGGAGGTATTTCAAACAGCTTCACAAAAATACCACAAATCGTAGCAAAATATCAAGTATATAACACTTATTTCAAAAAGTAAACATGTTTTCTTTATAAAACATTATTTTATAACCGATATAAAAACAAAGGGCATTTATTATCTTTTCTACGCTTAATAAATTGAGTTTCGTTGTTCTTTTTTTATACATATTCCGTACATATGAAGCGGTGACAAAAACCAAACTATAAAAGTTAAAATAAATTTATATGAATATAACTTTTGATGTAAATTTATTTTTATTTTTATAGTTTATTGTTTTTGGGGACAATACATTAAAAAAAAATATTATTTGGCATTTACCCAGAAAAAGGATATTTACTAAATCTTTTAAGAAACTTAGACTTTTATATCATATGAACAGGTATTCTGTTTTGCAACAATATAATAAAAACAGAATTACTTAAAAAAATAAGTTAATAATGAACTTTATATAAAATAATTATTTTTATTAAGGTTATGAAAAAATTTAAAAACTTACATAAAATAGGTTGCGACTGCTAAACATAGATTTAAGGGCTTCCCGTCGAATTATTTTATAATAATCTTATCATAAAATAAGTTCTTAAGGAGGCTGCCAGACGTTAACTGATTTCTTTTTACATTTTTGGAGGCGCGTCCAAGGAATCAGTTCACGTCTGGCAGCTTCTAATTAAGGACTTATTTTTATGATTGGATTATTATAAAATAATCTTTGACTGGAAGTCCTTGAACCTATGTTTAGCGATTGCAACCTAATTTATGTAGGTTTTCTAATTTTTATTTAACCTAAATTTAAATTAATATTTTAATATAAATAATTCATTACCTATTTATTTCTTTTAAAGTTATCCTTATTTTTAATATATTACTGCAAGGGAAACTCTTTATAATATACAGGCTGTTACAAATTCGATGAACACCATTAGTATTCCGGAGAAAAGCCAAACAATATTTTGCTTAAATTATACATACAAATGTTTAGCAATAAAGCCAGTAAATACTTAAAAGGCATAGTTCCTTTGTTATTTGATTATATTTTTGACTTTAGCCTTTTAAAAGGTATAAGAGCCATATTAATAATAAACTAGTCAAAGTTGGCTATAAGTATTATTTTGTGTGGCTTATGGCATTAGTTACAATGTTTCATTTTAATTTCGGCTTTTCAGTGAATTTTTGTTTTTTAAAATGTAGGTATTTGACACATACTTTTATTATATTATATAAGAGTCTTTGTATGCCTGTTATGGTATAGTCCAAAGATATAAATATATATTTTTTTAATTTGATTTATTAGGTATATATCTTGCTTTACAACTTTTTCGAAAATATGTTTTTATCAGATATATAAATATTTACATATATGTATATTTTAATTTAGAGGCATGGATTAATAAAAACTTTAAGAAAGTACTGAGTAAAAAATTCTTCAACCTGTCAAACTCTATCTCTTTATGAGACATGTTTACACAAAGAAAATAAAATATATCCTAAGGGATATGGAATAAACCTTGAAATATTTTTTGTGATAGCTAATGTGAGTAGAAAAAAGCTATTTTGTATAAATTTACATAAAATATTTTATGCTCAATAAGAATAAATGTGTATCATATAAACAAAAAATTATGATAGGATTCTATAAAAATATATCTTGTGACATTGAAAACATGCTAGATATGCATTTCTTTAATCTTCCGAAATAAAAAGAATATAAAGAATTAGTTTAAAGTCGTCGGAAATTCCAAATATGGACAGATCATAGTATCACAAATATGGACTATTCCATATTGTCTTTGATCATTTAAAAAGCTTCTCATTGAGTAAGAAAAGAATCAGAAGATAAAAATCAAGTCAAAAAGGGCTGTTTGTCTCATAAAGAATCTTCGCTTACAGAGAGGCTTCTTTCGTTCGCTCATCGTCGGCCTGTGGTGGATTTATCGCTTTTATGACTTCTGCTCTGGAGGAATTGTCCAGTATCTCCACTTACGGCGGTTTCCAATAGAGAAACTCGTGGTACCGCACGTATGCATCCTATACGGTCTAACTGGACAGGCCCCAAACTGCCCACGTAGTTCATTGTTTTATCCCTAGTGTATCTAGATGGTGAAATCTGCTGCCCGCAAGGGTATTTTCTTCCCCCTCGTATTTAAGTCCCGTGTCAACCTCGCTTAAGATACCCACAGCGTTGGTGTGGGCTCTGGGCACAATAATTCGCTGCCTGGATCCAGAGTCTGACGCCTGGATCTGTGATTTTTTCAAATTATTTTTGTTGCTTTTCATGTTATACCAAAGTTTCCAAAGAGTTTCTTGTTAAATAAGTTTAACTGTTTAATGGTGTTTATAGTATTCACATTTGGGTACCTATTTCATATTTGGCTACCTTTATCATTTTTTAGTTTTTTTTAATAAATCTTTATTAAAATTGATCAATGTAACTTACAATTTTTACAAATTAAAGAACAAATATACAGGGTGGCCCACCATATTCGACACGGTCTGTAGCTGGATAACCATGGGGTTTTTAAAAAGTAAATACTGAAACATATACAGGTCGGATAAGGCCACAGTATAAAATTATTTTACTCTATACAGGATGTCTCAAAAAAGTGTGACGTATCAAAGTTATATTTTTTAAAATGGAACACCCTATATTTTATGACGGTTTTAGATTCTACATAAAAAAATAATTTAAGTTTGTTAATAGTACCAAGTGTCTAATTTTATTCGTTTTTGTGATATTTGATTTTTTTCAAAATGCAGGGTGCAATTAAATTAATTTTATTTTAACAATATAAACTCCTTAAACTTTAAAATTTGTTACAAGATTAGGAAAAGTCTGCCTTATCATACGTAGGTCATATCGAGATCATAGATTATACAGGGTGATCAAAAAATAATTTCAATTTTTTAGAAAGTCAAATAGCAATATCTCTCTTATTTTAAATGGAACACCCTGTATTTTTTTACACCACATGATGACAAACCAAATGCTCTTTCAAATGGTGTATAGGTTGCCTATACCTATCTTTTATACTTTTTAAGTAAATTCCGTTTTAACATATTTTTATTCCAAATGTCTATTTAAATGTAAGTAGGCTGTGATATAGCTATGCCTATTTACTAAGCCGTTATTGCAAAATGTAAATTTGTTGGAAAAAGCACAAAATTAAAAGATTTTGTATTATCTGCCACTATTTTTAAAATTCACAGAAAAAAAAATCATTAGTTGCTTATAATGCTACTTCCAATAACACTTATTTCAGCTGAATGTGGTAATGATAAAACTTGTGTTTTTAAACAATCCTAATAACGCCTCTGGTCAGTTATGACGACATTCTGTGACCTATAACTCGTTTCTTCCATTATCCATAATCACTGTGTCAAATTTTTTAAAGCAACTATTAAGGTTATCAGATGGTTTCTCCTGGAATATTTTCAGGATTAACTCTAGACTAAAGTAAACCATTTTTTCACATCCTACCAGTATTATATCATCTTGTTGTTGTAGAAGAAGGGTTTTTATTTAAAATCATTGAAATTTCTTTTAAACTGACTAAAACACTAGTAATCAATAAATGGTCGTTGTTATTTTCTTAAGAAAAATATTAATGGCTGCTATGTCACAGCCAACTTTAATTTAAATAAACATTTGGACTAAAAATTTGTAAAAACAGATTTTACTAAAAAGCACAAAAGATAGGTATAGGCAACCTATACACCATTTGAAAGAGTATTTTATTTGTCATCATGTGACGTAAAAAATACAGGGTGTTCCATTTAAAATAAGAGAGATATGGCTATTTGATTTTCTGAAAAATTGAAATTATTTTTTGATCACCCTGTACAATATTTGATCTTGATTTGACCTACGTATGATATGGCAGACTTTTTCTAATCTTGTTACACATTTTAAAGTTTAAAGTGTTAAAAGTGTTAAAGTAAAATCAATTTAATTTTACCTCTGCATTTTTCAAAAAAATCAAATATCACAAAAACGAATAAAATTAGACACTTAGTACTATAAACAAACTTGAGTTATTTTTAAAGTAGAATCTAAAACCGTCATAAAATATAGGGTGTTCCATTTAAAAAATATAACTTTGATACGTCACACTTTTTTGAGACACCCTGTATAGACTAAAATAATTTTTATACTGTGGTCTTATCCGACCTGTATATGTTCCAGTATTTACTTTTTTAAAAACCCCATGGTTATCCAGCTACAGACCGTGTCTAGTATCAAGCGGCGTTACTAGGACTATAATAGCCCTGAAGGTCGAAATAGCCCGAGGACCTCTGGCCAGGGGGCTAATTCGACCTGATTGGTCGTCCTAGTCCAGTAATGCCCGTGGTGCATACAATGCTTTATGTTTTACCCAAAGTTATTTTCAATGACTAAATTGCAGAACTATTTGTTCGCAATATAAAATTAAGTTGCACTACTGTACCTGTATACGTAAGTAGATAATGACTGGTGTTAAGTTTGGCTTCTGATGTTTCTATCAGTTAGTCAGTTGGCATTTTTTATTTAACGATTTGCTGAAAATGGAAGAAATTCCACAAAATATAAGAAAAGCGCCATAAAAGCGACCGAAAATCTTTGCCAGTTAAATCAGGCAACAGTATGATCAGGGAGTATGGCATATTGGTATTTGGAAAGATGCAAACGCAATTCTTCAAATAGCCGAAACCGTTTTAATGGCATATTTTTAGGAACTGGTAAGTTATTGATTTTTATTTTAATACATATGTTTGTATAAACTTGATCTTTATTGTGAGAGAAATAAAATTGGATAAGCAATAGAATTTCCATATTAGCGCATTAAGGCATTATAAGCGGGCATTATCATAATGCCCGCTTATACTGCCAGGTATGTGACGGGACTATTTTTCAAGTTTTATCGGCACGCACATTTTATCAACTTAGTCTTATTATATATAATGATATTTTGTCATTATTTTGGTGCATGATTCACATGTATTTTTGTGACCCATGTAATATTATTATTGTTAGTATATTTCTATTTTATTTTATTTAAATGTAAAAACCATACCATTTACTTAGGTCTTTGCATTTTTATGTATGTATGTTACTAACCAGAACTAACCAGAAAACACGCTTCACTATACTGTATATTGGGTACTAACGTAACAGAAACAAAACAAGCAATTTTTTTCCCTCGGGATGTATTTTTATATTCTTTTATGTAAATATAGTTTTATAAAGAGAATAATAAAAGGAACTTCCTTTACTCAAAAATTGCTTTTATTGAGTTCCCATACACTCTTGAAAATGAAATTATTCTATATATGTCAACATACATGAAAAAGCATTTGCATACATACAACGACATAGCTATAAAAAAGAAAAATGTTGTTTACTTATTTTAAATATTTATACCAAGTGTGTAAAAAATACTACTAGAAATTCCTAAGGCTAAAATTTGACACTTTGTCAATTTATCTGTAGTGTTAAAAAAAATAATTTGGTTTTTAATTTTAATAAATAAGTTTTTAATAATTGAAAGTGTGTGGTGATAATATTTAGCTAGAATTAAAGAAAAAATAAAAACTGCTTTTGATTTTATTGTACAACTTAGAGGATGGCAACCTGGCGGTTTCCATCCACAGATGTTAAGTAGTATAGTACAGAAGAAACAGTTTAAAATATAAATTCGGTGCTCTTTGATAAGAAAAAAAAATCACAAAAGTTTAAAGCAAATAAATCGGCATGCTTGTCTTCACTGGCCGCCTTTGCTATATTTCTTTATGATATGCCGGTTGTGTCACAGCCAACTTTAATTTAAATAAACATTTGGACTAAAAATTTGTAAAAACAGATTTTACTAAAAAGAACACAAAAGATAGGTATAGGCAACCTATACACCATTTGAAAGAGTATTTTATTTGTCATCATGTGACGTAAAAAATACAGGGTGTTCCATTTAAAATAAGAGATATGGCTATTTGATTTTCTGAAAAATTGAAATTATTTTTGATCACCCTGTACAATATTTGATCTTGATTTGACCTCACGTATGATATGGCAGACTTTTTCTAATCTTGTTACACATTTTAAAGTTTAAAGTGTTAAGGGGTATTAGAGTAAAATCAATTTAATTTTACCTCTGCATTTTTAAAAAAATCATTTATCACAAATACGAATAAAATTGGACACTTAGTACTATGCGCAAACTTGAGTGATTTTTAAAGTAGAATCTAAACCCGTCATAAAATATAGGGTGTTCCATTTAAAAAATACACCCTGTTTAGACTAAAATAATTTTATACTGTGGTCTTATCCGACCTGTATATGTTTCAGTATTTACTTTTTTAAAGCCCATGGTTATCCAGCTACAGACCGTGTCGAATATGGTGGGCCACCCTGTAT